>JBBBDQ010002809.1:0-17530 GCA_037127315.1 Ascarosepion bandense | reverse complement strand
AATCTGTTGGCTTTCAGTTAAAGCTGAAATTACAGCTTCAAGAAAACTTATTTTTAAAAATTCAATTTAAATTGAGGTATTGAAAATTTGAGTGGAGGTACCTCTAGGTACCTCCATTACATAACAAAAAATCCAGCATAAAAAAAGTTTTAAAAGGTTCAAAACTTAATAAAACACTTTTTCTATCCAAAATGTTAATAATATTGTGAAGAGGAAAGATCAGAGTAAATTTTATTTATTTTATAAAATTTTTAATCCCTTTTAACATGCTCGAAATTTTGGCAGGAAATTTTGTTTTGATTTAAAGTTAGCGTGGCCGCAGATAATTACATAATTTTTACATAACTCACTTTTTCGGTGACGAACACATTAATTTGGAAATTATCGCAAAAATCAAATATTTGTCGGATTTTAATGAAACTTTCAGTACTCATTCACAAATGAATAAAATTATTTTTGAAATTATTACTTTTTTAAAATTTTGATGAAAAAAATTTTTTTTTTTAAACTGTTACCTCCCCTTCAAGTAAATTCATGAAATTTTAATAAATTTTAATTTTCTGGAATTTTTTGTTTTATTAGTTAAACGCAGAACTCATCGGGGAAATATAAATCATGTATTTTTTTTTTTATTTAAAATTATCATACACTATACAAAAATCTGCTCTGAAGAGAAATATAAAAAATGCAATAAAACTTTGATATAATATAATTTGATAAGCTTTTAATTGCTGGAATAAATAATAAAAATAGTCTGAAGAAAAAAAATAATTTTGATGACTAATAAAATTATAATAGAATTGTTTTCATTTTCTTTTTTTTATTATAAATAATGTATAAAGTTTTAAAAATATTTTAAATATCTTTTAAAGAATTGTATCGTTTTTTTATTTTAGTTAAGAATTCATGATTATACTGCCTATAAAACAAAAAAAAATTAATAGAAATTTTTCACCAAAACTATTTTTAAAAAGGAAAAAAAAAAAGAATTAATTATTTGTGCAAATACGTTCAAAGTTATAAAGTACGATGTTCAAATCTATAAAGTACTGTATTCCATATGGGTCAAAATGATTTTATAAGTTAACAAGCATTCTGGGTTATTCCTCCTTAGTACATAGCAAAACAGAAGAACGCACTTTCATTATTACGATATTTTATTCTCTACGTTTCAGAAAGCATATTCAAATGTCTGGCTATAAATCTAAGCTAAAATTCTATAAAATATTATATAAGTGCTGAAATTATTATATTAAATTTTTAATTTCACTATTTAGTTAAACCCCCCACCACCACCAAAAAAAATAAATTTTTGATTGGTCACCAGACAGTGTGTGTCTGTCAACCTCCAGTAGCAGTCATCTGTTAACACTTCTATGACTTACATAACAAAAAAAGTGGCTACCGTATTTAATTTTTTTTTTTTTTTTTTTATTGTAAATTTCTGGGAGTAAGCAATTATTAATTGATTGAAAACAGATAAATGTAAGATTTAATATTAAAATTTGACTTAAATAACGTGCCAGCACAGTATATTTTATTTTTTCAAAATTTTTAAAAACAGAAATTTGGCTACTGTTTACGTAATGAGTCAATCAATCAACAATGGCGGTATTTAAAAAAAAAAAACTGATAAAATTTTAAAATTTTAGATTTAAGTCAATATAATTTCGGTTAAAAATAAACCAGTATGTTTTTTGCTTACTGGAATTATTAAATTTAATCTCTTGGCTTTCAATTAAATCTAATTTTAAAGATTGAAGATAACTTATTTATTTTTAAAATTTCAATTTAAATTTAGGTATGGAAAAAATGACTGGACTCCAGTGGAGATACCTATAATAAACTCTAGCGTCAGTTTATGCCTCACACTGACGAGAGAAAAGAAAAGAATTTTTATCACTAAATTGAACCTGTTAGAAACAATATAAAAAATTTTTTAGAAATAATTAAAAAATACTTTGATCTATCTTCTTAATAAATATTTTGTGTAGAAAATTTTGTTTTTATTTTTTTTGAGGCCTTTTCCATAAGGCTATGCCTTCTTTTATTTTTTTATTTTTTCTTTTGAGGTACCTACTCTTCAGGGATTAATTTGACTCAGAGGAATAACCATTACTGTACAATTCTTACTATCATCTTTATCCAGATTGCACTTTTTTGTTCTTAGACAAACAAATATGGAAAAATAAATAATATCTTAATAGGCCTCATTATATAAATTCAAATAGCTCCATATGAGAGCCCTTACACGGAAATGATGGTCTCAATTTCTGACACAAAACTTTTGCCATTATGTTTTGGTGCCTTGCCTCAAAGCCATACACAGATTGGGATGCTTTTGTTGTTAACTTGAATGTTCGTTCAACGCCTTCAGAATGTGAGGGCAGATCTGGTAAGTGAAGCTTTTTTACCATTTAATAATGATTCCCAAAGTTCATTTATAGAAAATTCTTCTGTGAGTGGTGGTTCACTAACTCCACTTAATGGCAGACCTATTAACTGTCCAGTGCATGACTTTAAAATTGATTTTTGGGATTCTTTTCAATCTTTTCTTGGCTGGCTTCCCACTCCTAAAAAAATATAAAAATTAATTTGAGTTATTAAAAAAAAAAAAAAAAATTGCTCTCTGTACTGCTTTAATATTTATGATGAAATTAGATAAAATCCTTAAAATAATTCTATAAATCGGCATAACTAATTTAGTCAGTTTTATATTAATAAATATTTACTTACCTAATGGCCAAAATTCTTTTTATAGCTTCTTTCACTTCCAGTTTATCAGATTTGACCATTAAATATAAGATATTTTCAGGCAGTAATGCAAAAGCCTTGTATTGTATATTTTTCAAAGTGATTTGTTGGATTTCATATGCTTGCTTCCTAATCCTTTGGATCATATTAAAAATAAACATTTGCTGATTGAGGAATTTATTGTTCATTTCGAACCAGCAAATAGCATACACATTCATAATAAAATTTATTAAACTGTGGAGTTTGGTTGAAAGATTTTGTGGATATGCACCATGAGCCGAGAAACACATCAGCCTAATGGCTAAAGCTAACCACCTTGTCTGGTTTAATGGACCATTTTTCCATGATGCAAATCTAGAGTCTATCTTAGCTCTAGAAATACCAACTGTATATTCATAAAGGAGTCTTTGGTCACAACTAACGGTATCTGTATTTTCAATTTTAAAAATAGAATCCAGAGGACTGTCAACAGCTGTAAATGGTATTTGGGGTAAATTATGGTAATCATTTGCACATAATTTATCCAGTGGACCATTGAATGTGGTAGGGCTTTTTGTGTTGCCATCTGCATGTTTAAAAAGTGCTCTAAATGGAAGCTCATTATGGTGCAAGGAGCAACCAATAGTGTGAAGATTGTAATGCCCCAACGGTCGTCCTAGGAATTTCCTCCGGCGGCCGTTCTCCACGCTGTGATGTTGCCGGATTTTTGTAGAAACCGTCGGACGAACAGCTGGGGGTACAAGATTGACTGTAAGGAACGAACTGCCAAAATTTGGATGAGTTGAAAAGGAAGCTTTATTCGTTTAGAGTTAGCCTTGTCTGTTGGGGCAGGCGAATGTGACACACAGCTCTAACTCTAATTAATGGAGATCAACAAACCCAAACTGAACGAAACAAGACGAACGGAGATCCTTCCTTCAAGTTCGCACCCGGCTGACTCCTTCCACCTCTAACTCGTCTTAACTTAACTGGCTCTATTTATTTAATATGAATGCGGAAATCCGGAAATGCTTTAGACCACCGGTGACAAACACCGGCGACTGTAAGTCTGAAATTTCAGTTATCTTTTTTTTTTTTATCTTAATAAGGCTTCCGCCAGAAAAGGCTTAATGTGTGGTCAAGATACAATAAAGGACAGCCTTTGACCGGTCATCGCAAACCTACCCGCTGACCTCTATCGCTGAGTCAAATATTTATCGGAGGACAATTTTCCTCATAAAAGAAAAAACGTTTATTTATTTTTTTTCCTCTTCTTTTTCACTTTTGTTAAATATGTTTTTAAACTATTTTCTATTCTAATCTATTTTCTATTTTAATCTATTATAATAAAATACATATATGTCCAGTTATCGTGTCACAGATTTCTGTCAAGTTTTCTTTCTAGAAAGTGCAACAAGTCCACTTTCACAGCCTGTATGGACATTAGTGTTGTCAACAAGGATAGCCTTGATAGTGCTCACACTGTTGAATTCATGCAAAATCCACTTGCTAGGTACAAACAGTACCAGTTGAACTAATATTACGCAGAACCCGATGTGTCAGATATTCACTTTCATATAGCATTTCTTTTGTGATAGTAAAGAGACGTTCTGGTCCCCCCCCCCTGCTATTTCATTGTACAATAGTGTGTTTTTGTCCGTTCTCTCATCAATTCCAATGCAAAGATTTTCCACGGTTTCATCAAGCTTTTTGATGGGCATTCGCCTTCACTTTAGCCTTTGCTCTATCAATTTTACAATTATCTATATAAATCTTTTATATAAATATTGGGGATAAGAAGGCCTATAGCCCTCAAATCCAAGAGCAAAACTGGTTCCGAGATTGGAAGATACATCACCACTTATCAACTCAATAGCATACCTTGAAATTTTGATAAGGCTATAAGACCCTTTGGAATGACTATCTGGTTGCAAATATTCATCTCGTGCTTCTTCACTTGGAAAAGATGAAAATAGAAAATAACTTACTTTCTGTTTCATAGGACAAGTGCAGATTATAGGCTTAGTCTGGCAAATTTTTTTTTTGTTGCATTTAACATTAGGGTTGTCACAACTTAATAAATGGCAGTTTGCATGAACAGGATGAAATATCAAATAACGTATCCAGCTTTTCCTTCCAGAATTTGTTTTGAGCAGAAGAGAGATTTCTATTTTTTTGCTTTGTCTTCTGAAAGCAAAGAATTTTCACCTTGTTCACAATACTAATTTCATTTAATCGAAGCAAACGGTGGTCAACCACCTTACAAATATCTATTACATCATTTGCTATTAATTTACAATTCACAAAACTTAAAAAGTGACTAAAACTGAGATGCCAGGTCAGGGCCAATAATTTTTCTTTGGATTTTATACCAAAAACGTTTCAGAACCGAACCATGTGTAGCAGCAGTATAAAAAAAGTGGTATATATGATAGCACCCACCAAATTTCAGTAAATAATATCAAGAAAAAGATTTTTTGTCTATTTACAGGTAAATATTTATTATTATTATTATTATTGATAGGATAAAGAAGAAATAAGAAACGTTTATCAATCTAATATTTTACTTTTATTAAATCTTTATCAGAGAATGAGATATGGAGGAAAGAAAAAAGGTAACAAATTCTGGTGTTTGGAAGCTTTCAACAATCCCTAAATAAAAATAAAAATGCCTACTAAATATATATACACACACACAGGTATACCTTGGTTATGTCTTTTCGAGTTAACTTGTTCTTAATTATAAATTGTTTTATCAAAATAAAAAAAATATGGAAAAATAAAAATCAGGTTTAATTCATTTTATTTGACTTAACGTCTGTCTGCCACAAATATCAAGGACGCATGGCCCAGTAGATATAGATGTTGGTTAGTTCCAGTGACTAGACTCACAGTTGTGAGTTCAATACCAGGCTACAGCAGTGATGAACAAATAACTTTAAGCTAAAGGGAGATAACAATATGGTACCAAAAGTAGCATTGCACATGGAATGAAAATGATATTTCCCAGTGATTGAAATAAAGGGTTCAGTTCAAAATATCTAGCACCTGAAGAAAACCAGAGCATACAATGACTGAAATGTCATAAACATGGACGAGGACAATAGTCTGAACAATGTAAGTAATACAAATACTGAAATTGTAATATCACTAGAAAAGCGTTAAAAGCACATAAAATCATGTTACTGTGCAATAAATAAGAATATAAGTAGATGAAATCATGTTGAAATACGTAGATTTACAGTAATTGATAAAATTCAATCCTAGAGAACAAAATATGAGGACATCTGTGATTGTGTTGTCGTCTTATTTGATGCTGATGATCTCCTCAGCTATGTCTATGATGTAAGTAAAGAAATTGAATGTAAATATTGGTAAATTTAACATAAATTAGTTTATTTTCTCTCCCAAATTAATTTTAATTATGGTAGTTGTTATTTAACCTTACAAAATCATTTTATTTTGTCTTAGAGCAAACTGCATTCACAAATAAAGATTCCATGATATATTGTAAAGATCACTAAAGTGTAAACATCTACATTTACGAGTATGTACGTAGATGTATACATAAATTTTGATTACTTTTTTTTCTGTAATATATTAAAAACTAAAATTTGTTTGTGAGCTTAAAATAGATTCTTATTGACCACGTATCATTAAAAATGCATGTATAAATAAAATACAGAACTGGGAAGGGTTATTTATTTCAATGTCAGTCATTTTTCTACCTAAGTTGCCTCTCCTGGAACAAATTGCCAACATAAGGTGAGGTATACCTGTACCTTATCCAGATTCCATTCATAAAAATTAGAATTATGATGCACTTACACACATGAACACTACTTGACAAGTCAAATGCATGTGAAGGTTGCTTTAGCAATGAGAAACAAATTACACAAAAATTTAAAGTACTAAAATCTTTCTCTATTTTTTTGTCCATCTGATTCTCTGATGGAATTTTAATAAGAGAAAGACATGTTATGTAGATTTATAAACATTTCCTACTTGTTCTTTCCCCTACCATTCTGCTAGGTTCCAATCTATATCTGATAGTAATTCATTAATATAATTATTATATCTATTATTACTGTATTAGAAAATGTTAGGCCCAAGTTATCTCTATATGAGTGAATATTTATTGTGATTATATTTTAAAAGAAAATTGGGTCTTACATGTCGTCAAATCTAGGATACAATATACTTCAAGTAATGTATTTATTTTTTAGTAGATGAAGCATTGTCAGTCATTATTATTAATTTGACTAGTATTTACATTCATCTTCATTTCTTGTTAATTTGTTTCTACATTTTTGGAAATGTGTATCGGTCTTGTCGGAATGGATGGAAACATGCTATCACTGTTTTCGCTGTAACGTTATCATTTTTTAAGTTTAGAAATTGGGTTATTTTAAGGTTGTCGGGTTTTTGTCTGTCTCTATTTTTTAGTGTGGGACCTTTTGTATATTTTATTTAGTTTATTTTTATTTTTTAATCTTTTTAAACTATTTACTTACATGATTTTTATTGGTGCTTTAAAATTGCGATATAACAGTTAAAAAAGATTAGATCAAATTAAATACCAGTCACTGTTCATTGTTTTCTGCTTTTGTTATTTGAAATTTTTGTTTCTTTCAGTTTTGTTGTCCATTATATAATTGTGGAAAGCGTTTTCTCTCCAACTGGAAACGTTGTATTCTCAAGTGAGAAACAACAGCACACATATTTGGGCTTGGTAAGTAATTTTTGGTGGCAGTCAGTAAATTCTGTTTTGATATTCAATTATCAAGTGTGTCCATATCTTTAAGTAATATAAAAAAGTATTTATGAAATGTCCATTGGGAGAATTCAGAAAGAGTTGGATGATATATCCAGCCAACATCATAGTGATCATTAGTGATGGTGATGTTATACCCCCATTCATCTTCTCACAGGGCCTCAGACTCAATACAGTTATCCTTGTCAAGAAAGTGGCTGCTTCATGGGTGTCAGACACTTTCTGCAACCACATCATCCTTTACATTAGGCCACCTAACACTCCAGAGTGCAACTCCCTTGATTATTATCTGTGGGGCGCAGTTGAGTGAGACCAACAAAACTTTTTGTAACACCAACAATTAATAGAAAGCAAGGATTATGGCAGCATTCACTAACAACGAGGAAAGTTGCAGGAAATTTTCATGTCATCTGGTAGCAAATAGTTCAATCCAGTGGTGATTTTTATTGAATAAATTTACTATTTACTATTTCAAGATATTTTTATGTAATTTTGGTAAATGTATCTGTTAAAATGTGATGTCGGTGTTCTTTTAGTTTCTGCAAAATTTAGACGACAATTTATCAATCTCACCTTGCACCACATCATCTACAATGTTAAAAATCGACTTTGCAAAAAAAAAGTAACTGAGACAAAAAAAATGCCGTGTTTGTCTATAATGTAAGCAATCATGACTCTTCACGGCTTCCTTTATTATTTGTAAATTGTTGTGACTTTTCGGGCAAGATAATGGAGTGATATCTCATTGCCTTCTGTTGCATTGTTTGTCATCTCTGGATCCTCAATGCTACTACATAAAACAATATCAATGAAAGGAGTTGTTTCTTTTTGGATTCTAAGAAACAAGGAAGACTGAGATTACAGTAATGCATGTCAAATATTGATTCAAAATCCCTCCACAGATGGTCTTAGCGAGTCGCAAACCTCGGTATGGTAAGCATATCGATGCTTCAGAATTCTTGACACCCTCTGTTGAATTTATGCTGTTTTGAAGTTCTATTTGAAACCCAGATAAAAGCAACATCATCGGAATGCCCCACTCATGAGGCAATCCAGCCAATCATTGATTGTTATGGCCTTGGCTTTTGCATTCTGTAAAACTTCCCTATGGTTTTGAAATCAGTTTTCCTTCTCTTAGTATGGTTGCCAACTAATGCTTAGAGAGTCCAATGTATTCTGCTATTTAACCTATAGCTGGAAAATCATGAAATGAAATCATGCCATTCCCAAAGGCACTGGTGCAAAAGTGAATGCAACACACTAGCCTAGAATTTTAACTTTGATTGCCAATTTCACTTTCCACACTGATATTCATTACACAACCCACATATACCAAAACCTAGAAAAAAAGATTTAATTAGACATACAAAAATTATTTATCTACAAAGAGCCTTTTTATTCCTGTTAGCAGAACCCCCCCCTCTTGTTGGAAGAGCCTCTCCCTCATTGACCATGTAACCATACTCACCATGCTTGGTCAATTGCTTGCTGGTGAGTCTATTTAATCCACCCATAGTTAGATTTTAAATTCATTGTTATATTTCTCCTAAACAGGTTGCCAACCAAGACTAGACTATTCTGTTCTATTATTTATCCATATCTGGGAAGAAAAGAGCTTGATTCGTACCTTTCCCAAAGGTATTTGCATGTAAGTGAATGTAACAAACCCAACTGGAATTTAAACTCTGCTCTTCAATTCCTCAACCTGAGTTGTGATCCATGAATTCACTGTGCACCTCCATTTTGTCAAAATAATTTAATAGAAATTAGACATCTGTAGAACTCCCTTCTGTTTACTTGCTTCCCTGATAGCTATAATCTCAAAAAAAATGTAAATGTAACATCAACTGCCATCTTCTATCTTCATGAATCCTATTCATCTTTTATCCATTCCTCAATAACACCTCTACCCAGTCTTTTCTCTCATTGTAACCCCTACACACTAGTATAGCAGGCTTGCCTTTCTCGGGTGAAATGATTATGAAGGGAAAAAAAAGCTACATCACTATTAAATTCATTCTAGAATGTTAAATTTTTTATGATAACAACCTTCCTATATGTTTTGTACTTAGTACCTTGGACTTTTGAACTAACCCTTTATTCAATCTACATGACTGGGGTGGATTCTTTTGCGCCTACTCTTTTTACTGACACAATATTGCATATTGATTCTCTGTAGTCATTGTGTCACTTATTTATTTCTCCCACTAAAAAAGGATATGATTTTACTGCATTAATCTACCCTGGGATTGATCTCATGACTAAGTTTTAACTAGGTACCTCTGCTGTGGTGCAGGGGATAACGTCTCAGAATGAGAAATTGGAAGGCAGAGTTTGAATTCGTTGCATTCACTTGTGCGCAAATACCCTTGAGAAAGATATGAATCCATTTCTTCTCCCTCCAGCTATGGGTTGAATAGCAAGAAAGGCTGGGTTCTATAAACCTTGCTTGGCATCCAGTCTACCACATAACGAAATGGCAATCTATAGCAAGAAAATCTTCTGCCTAGTCATTCAGGGATTGAAAGAGATATGATCACCCAAGCATTTCTCATATATGTTGATGAACTGACTGATCAGGATAAAAGAATCGAATAGTAGAACAGATTGGGTTCTATAGCCTTGCTTGGCATCTAGTCTACTACAGAAAGAAATGATAACCTACTTTAGAAGCATCTGTCTAGTCAGTCATTGATTGAAAGCAACATAATCACTCAAACATTTATCACGTACAGCAACCTCCCAAAAAACTGATACCCAAAGTTTAAAATGAATTTTAAAAGATGAAAAATCTTGAAGTTTTTATTTTAGTTTTAATTTCAAGCTGATAGATTAAATTTAATATTTCCAAGAATTAAAATACTTCACTTTTTATAAACTAATTTAACTTTATTATGTGTGTTCTAGGGTAATGTTTATCGATTTTGTATGGGAAATTTGAAATTCAAATTGCAGTTGATTTCATTGCATTCACTCATGTGCAAATGTCCGTGGGAACAGTATTAACCTATCTCTTCTCTCTCCAGCTATAGGTTAAATAATAGGACAGAGTAGGTTCTATAACCTTGGTTGGCAACCAGTCTAATGCAGAACAAAATGGCAATCTACTGCAGGAAAATCTTATACCTACCTAGTCAGTCATATATCAAAAGAGACATGATTGCCCAAGCG
Source organism: Ascarosepion bandense (assembly GCA_037127315.1). NCBI lineage: Eukaryota > Metazoa > Mollusca > Cephalopoda > Sepiida > Sepiidae > Ascarosepion > Ascarosepion bandense. Next base: position 6,852 of record JBBBDQ010002809.1, on the reverse strand, counting down.
TCTATCACATATGGCACTTAACTGACTGAAACAAGAATAAAATGTAGATTGATAGTTGTCGATGAGAAAAACTGCATTTCTCTGATGTCATTGTGACACGATAACTAGACATATGTATTTTATTATAATAGATTAAAATAGAAAATAGATTAGAATAGAAAATAGTTTAAAAACATATTTAACAAAAGTGAAAAAGAAGAGGAAAAAATAAATAAACGCTTTTTTCTTTTATGAGGAAAATTGTCCTCGATAAATATATCGATAAGTGTTTGTCACCGGTGGTCTAAAGCATTTCCAGATTCATATTAAATAAATAGAGCCAGTTAAGTTAAGACAAGAGAAGTGAAAGGAGTCAGCCGGGTGCGAGCTTGAAGTAAGATTCTCCGTTTGTCTTGTTTCGTCCAGTTCGGATCTGTTGATCTCCATTAATTACAGTTAGAGCTGTGTGTCACATTTGCCTGCCCCAACCGACAAGGCTAACTCTAAACGAATAAAGCATCCATTTCAAATCATCAAAATTGTGGAAGTTCGTTCATTACAGTCAATCTTGTACCCCCAGCTGTTCGTCCGACGGTTTCTACAAAAATCCGGCAACATCACAGCGTGGAGAACGGCCGCCGGAGAAATTGTTAGGACGGACCATTGGGGTGGTACAAATGGTGCCGTGACTGCAGGATTTGGAACCCACGGAAGTGCCACTGGATGCTAAGTTTGGATTTCGACGAACCGACGCGACTGGACGAGGCGAGACGAACGGAGAAAAGGGAATCGAAGAAAGAACAACACTAACAACCAAATTCTTATTGCTTGGTATAAGCTTCAAAAGAAGAAAAAAAAGAAAGAAACAAGGGAAGGAAAGGGAACCCGTTATCAACAAGTACCGTAAGAAAAAAAGAAAAGGCAATCGAACAAAGAACTATTCTCACAGCCAAATTCTGATTGCTTGGTGTAAGCTTCAGGGGAAGAAAAAGGAAAAGAAAAACAAAGAAAGGAAAGGGAACCCGTTTTCAACAAGCACCGTAAGGTAAGCAGAATTATTTACTCCCTTTTTTTCAGGCCAAAATTCTCGCAGGCAGAAGAACGGTTGCCACTAACGGCCGTACGATCACAAAAAAAAAAAGAAAAGAAAAGAGACAATGAATTGATTAAGAAAAAAAAATGTGTGAGTACTTTGAGAGATAAAAGTATAAATTTTGAAAAAAAAAAAAAAAAGGAAAGAAAAAGAGAGATAGAAACAACGCGAACGGTGTGAAAAAAAAAAAACAAGAAACAAAGGAAAGGGAACCTGTTATCAACAAGCACCGTAAGGTAAGCAGAATTATTTACTCCCTTTTTGTCTGGTCAAAAAAAGGAAAGAAAAAGAGAAATAGAGACAACTTAAATGGTCTGAATGAGTACTTAAAAACAAAACAAGGAGAAGAATGAAAAAGGACTGTTTGAACAGAAAAAGGGATGATGATGAAAAAAAAATTTTTTTGGAAAAACAGAAAGAAACATTTTAGGAACATTTATTTCCTTTGTTGTTGTTGTTTTGGTTAAAAGAAAGAAAAAAAAAGAAAGGAAGATGGAATATGATAATGAGAAAAAGATGTGTACAAAAAAAAAAAAAATGGAAAAAATAATAGGACGGGAGAGAGCAAGAAACAACTGTGCTTGTAAAAAAAAAAAAAGTGAATTGATTAAAAAAAAAAATGTGTGAATATTTTTGAGGAAAAAAAAAGTATGAATTTTGAAAAGAAAAAGAGAGATCAACGCAAACGGTGCGAAAAAAAGAGAAGACTGAAAAAGGACTGAAAAAAAAAAGGTGGGTAAAAGAATAGTGTGTGTACGTTAAAAAAAATGAGAGAGAAAAACTAAGTGAGTGTGTACAACAAGGACGAAAATATGTTTTGGAAGAAAAAAAAAGGGGGATGATGGTGAAAAAAAAAAATTTTTTTTTAGAAAAACAAACATTTTAGAGACATTTAATTATGTTTTTTCTTTGTTGTTGTTTTGTTTGAAAGAAGAAAAAAAAGGATGATGATGAAAAAATTTTTTTTGAGAAAAACAAGAAACATTTTAGGAACATTTATTTACTTTTTTGTTTTGTTTAAAAGAAAAAAAAAAGAAAGAATGGAAAATGGACTATGTCTGGAGAACTTTAAATAGTTAAAAAAAAAAAAAAAGAGAGAGACTGATAATGAGGAGCAGTTACATCGCTCCTATAATTATAGACTTGCTCAGAGTTATGAATATTTTGTCACCTTGTGTTAATTAATTATTTTTTTTTAATTTCTTTTCTTCTTTGGGAGAGAGGGTGGAAACACCCCTCTCTTGAATTTATTCTGTAAACTATGCTTCAATCATTTTTCGGGCGCCATTGACCCCATTGGGAGGGGACGTCCTCAGCAAACTTCCATCATGATAAGGTTTCATTGGGGGGGGGGGATGCAGGAAAGGCTCAGAGACTTATGGCTGGAAAATGGTAACAGATGAGTAAACGAAGAGCGGAGTCTCTTCAGGAATAGAAGGGAACAAGTAAAGCGGAAAGCAAAACACGAAGTTGAACAAAAGTGTTCGTTAATGAAGAATTGACCCTCATACGTAGCGATAAACCAACTGCGTGGATTCATTGATGCCACCGGCTACGAAGACAAAAATTGAGGAATTGGTTGTTGAAATAAGAAAAATGTGTTGAGGAAATACAAAGAAATGGTATGGATTAATAAGAAATTTCATGATTGATGTTTGTGGAGAGGAGGAGAATATCCCTGGGGGATCAAAATAATTTTTGGTGGTGATGGCGTGCCGACCTAATTGAAGCATCGTGTCATGTTTTTTTTTTGTTTTGTTTATTGTAATTTATTGACATAAATGACAAGATCCGTTGGGGGAGGTAATGTGGCACGATAACTAGACATATGTATTTTATTATAATAGATTAAAATAGAAAATAGATTAGAATACAAAATAGTTTAAAAACATATTTAACAAAAGTGAAAAAGAAGAGGAAAAAAATAAATAAAAGCTTTTTCTTTTATGAGGAAAATTGTCCTCCGATAAATATTTGACTCAGCGATAGAGGTCAGCGGGTATGTTTTCGATGACCCGGTAAATATTTGACTCAGTGATAAAGGTCAGCGGGTAGGTTTGCGATGACTGGTCAAAGGCTGTCCTTTATTGTATCTTGACAACAAATTAAGCCTTTTCCGGCGGAAGCCTTATTAAGATAAACAAAAAAGATAACTGAAATTTCAGACTTACAGTCACCGGTGTTTGTCACCGGTGGTCTAAAGCATTTCCAGATTTCCGCATTTCCGGATTCATATTAAATAAATAGAGCCAGTTAAGTTAAGACGAGAGAAGTGAAAGGAGTCAGCCGGGTGCGAGCTTGAAGTAAGATTCTCCGTTCGTCTTGTTTCGTCCAGTTCGGATCTGTTGATCTCCATTAATTACAGTTAGAGCTGTGTGTCACATTCGCCTGCCCCAACCGACAAGGCTAACTCTAAAAGAATAAAGCATCCGTTTCAACTCATCAAAATTGTGGAAGTTCGTTCCTTACAGTCAATCTTGTACCCCCAGCTGTTCGTCCAACGGTTTCTACAAAAATCCGGCAACATCACAGCGTGGAGAACGGCCGCCGGAGAAATTGTTAGGACGGACCATTGGGGTGGTACATCATGGTTTTATGGAATCTTTACAAAAATGAACAATTGGCACATGGTATTTGAGAATAAATTTTAATAGGAGGTAATTATATAAGCTAGAAAAGAGAAAAATATATTTCACAGAATTTAGGAAGTACGTTTTTACATGCACAAAATTCATTTTTTTATTTACAACTTCATTCATGAGCTTGATGTGGCTTCTAAAATCATTAAATGCCTTGATAGTTTTTCTTTTTGCATATATATATATATATATATATATATATATATATACACACATACACTAGTTATCCCTTCCTTTCCTTTTTCTCCATCCTTATGTAAGTTTCTTTTTTTTTTTTCTTTTTAGAAGAAAATCAGTTCCCTTACCTGGACTAGACGAGCAGTTGGAGTTGCCCAATCCAATCAATCGGCTGGTCAGGTCAAGCCGTAACAACTTACTACAATAAAAAAAAAATAAATAAATAAAAAAAATATCAAGAATATACAAAAAGTACTAATTGGTAAAGACTCCTAGAAAACGTAATACCTTGACCAAATATGTAGGTGTGAGGTGTTGGCTGAGGGTCAATCGTTTTCGTGAAGAAAATAAACTCGGGCATGGCTGCAAGTCAGTTACTTATCCACTGAAGATCGGGGCAGTGTTATAAATAAGATAACATGCTCAGAGTATCTCAAGTAAACGAGTATACTGTCCGGTTTAGCCCTTATCTGTCAAGGCGATTGGGTTTCCTCCTTGATAAGTCCCAAATGGCGATCTCCAGGGTGGGTGGAGAGCTCGGACAATGAAAAAAAAGAAAATTTATGAATTGGAATAAGAAACCCAAAAGATCACTATTGGGCTCTGAAAATGAAATTGACATAGTTTCCCAGATTCTATATAATAGAATCCTCAGGAAATAAACCCATGTCTAAATTAACTCCATTCTTAATAGAAAAAGTTGTATCTAATTACATAAAATCAAAAACTAAAATAAGTGACCGCAATCTAATAATAAAAATAGAAACAAAAACTCAAAATGTGAAAAAAAATAAAATGAAATAAAAAAACAAACATTTTATGACAAATATCAGTTACCTCTCATAAAAAACAAAACCAATCTAAAGTAAGAAGCCATTATCTCTTGCCTCCTCAGAAGAAAAACTGAACGAAATGAGCAATCAAGGAGTTATTCAGTACAAAAGAATTTTCATGAGGAAAAACAATGGAAAATTATCAACAAATACATATATCTTTACTTCTAATACACCCAAAACTCGAAAATTCAAAATCGATTACAAATTGAGACTTTCCTGACACACTCATAACAACAGACTGTTGGATTACTGGGGTATCATTCTCATTCCATTTGCAAAGCCACTTTTGGTAGCAACTGGCACTCAACTCTTTAAGTCAAGTCACTGAAATAACCAACATCTTTCTCCAAAAGGCCATGTGTCCTTGAGGACATCAGTATGGGAATAAGTTATAAACCTAATGTCTTAGTAACTATATATATATATATATATATATATATATATATATATATTTTTATTTTTAACCAGAGTTTATATTGCATTCTTTGACCATAATGATTTTCTCTAGCACTGTCTATTACTCGTTCCTGTATTGTATAATTTCAATGCTTGGTCGATTTAAAAGATTTTTGTAGCATAGCATATGCACTCTATTATATCAACTTCATCCCATAGAGGGTGGTGATTCCCTTTCTCCCTCCATATCTGGTCAGCTACACCTAATTTTTCTATCTGCTCTTGCATTACAGCCTTGTGATGTTATAGTAGCTGACCACATCTGGATGAAGAAATTTGTTAGCAGTTAACAAATAACTTAGAAGAATTAAGTTAAAGGGAGATCTCATGGCTACCAGAAGTATTATTGCACATGGAATGAGAATGATATACCCCAGTAGCCTTAATAAAGAGTTTGGTTCAAAATTCCTAGCACCTGAAGAAGGCTGGAGCGTACAATGGCTGAAACATCATAAACATGGCAAAGATGAGGACAATAATCTGAATATTGTCAATTGAGTAGAGGTTTCAAATATTTTAATTCACAAGTCAGTTGACTATGCAAGCTTGGTTTCAACTTTTCAGTATCCTCAGATGTTTTATATCAACTGATTTTCAAACAGTTTTTGCAAATGCACAACAGGAATTTTCACAATGCACTAATAGAAGTTTAAAATAACTGAAAATTTGAAAAAAGGTAAGAGACTTTTAAAAATTATAAACACTTTCATCTGGTTTTGTATGATCCTAAAATATATTTCCTGATATTTTTAAATCTGGACATTACTTTAGACCTTTCTTTTAATAACTTTTCTCAATTTGGAAAATATTATAGCTAACTTTTCTTGGTACAATCTGCAGACATCACCACTGTTATAAGATCTGACTTATTTTTAGTATGTTTCATCCTATGTCAGGGTCTTCGCCCTAATTACATTACTTGAACTATTGCCCTCCTTTTTGTTGCAGATAATAGTTTGAATAATGTAAATATTGTAAATACTACGTCATCTCAAAAATAGAGACAAATACATGGCCTTTGCTGTTTATTTTTACTTTCAATTTCCACGTGATTAGTTGGGTAGTAAAATTTTCAAGGCTTTTTAGCATCAATGTAGACTTGCAATTATAACGAGTTTTAAAATTATATTTTATTATTTATAAATGTAAGTAATTTTATTTTATTTCTTATGCATACAACTACAGAGAATTTGTTTAAAAATTCATGTTACACATAGATTTTATTCAACAGTTATCTAATGAAAAATTCATAACGAAGAAATGTACATTTAAGAAGCAGAATATTAATGAGGAATGCTTGTTGGTTTCAGTGACAAATTGAAAGAAAGAATAAAATACAGAAGTATTTAATATTTGTTTTGGTGAAATGGAAAAAAATTGAAAGTTTCTAATCTTTTCATTTGTACCCACTTGTTAATATCATGACCAGCATTCATGTTTATCATTTTTATTGTTATTTTGTTAATGTTAAGCTGGAATATTTAATGCTGTCTGGAGGAGGGATCCTATAGATATTTTATTGTTGTAGAACTCGCCATGAACTTATTCAGTCTTAACTGAATAATTAAGGTTCATCTGAAATTTCAAATAAAACTGTTAAATTTCTACAAGTTAAAACCCATTATTATTATTATTATTATTATTATTAGTTTCCATTTTTTTTTAACTGCAG
>JBBBDQ010002808.1:0-13987 GCA_037127315.1 Ascarosepion bandense | reverse complement strand
CAAGACGGTGACAGAAGTCATTCTACATGAGAAAGAAGTGATAAAAAAGGAAGACGGTGACAGAAGTCATTCTACATGAGAAAGAGATGATGCAAAGGAAGACGGTGACAGAAGTCATTCTACATAAGAAAGAGATGATACAAAAGGAAGACGGTGACAGAAGTCTTTCTACATAAGAAAGAGATGATACAAAAGGAAGATGGTGACAGAAGTCATTCTCCATGAGAAAGAGATGGTGCAAAAGGACGACGGTGACAGAAGTCATTCTACATGAGGAAGAGATGATACAAAAGGAAGACGGTGACAGAAGTCATTCTACATGAGAAAGAGATGATGCAAAATGAAGACGGTGACAGAAGACATTCTACATCAGAAAGAGGTGATATAAAAGGAAGACGGTGACAGAAGTCATTCTACATGAGAAAGAAGTGATATAAAAGGAAGACGGTGACAGAAGTCTTTCTATATGTGAAAAAGAGAGATGAAAGGAAGACGGTGACAGAAGTCATTCTACATAAGAAAGAGATGATACAAAACGAAGACGGTGACAGAAGTCATTCGACATAAAAAAGAAGTGATATAAAAGGAAGACGGTGACAGAAGTCATTGTACATTAGAAAGAGGTGATATAAAAGGAATACGGTGACAGATGTCATTCTACATGAGAAAGAGATGATACAAAAGGAAGACGCTGACAGAAGTCATTCTACATGAGCAAGAGATGATACAAAAGAAAAACGGTGACAGAAGTCATTCTACATGAGAAACAGATGATACAAAAGGAAAACGGTGAGAGAAGTCATTCTACATGAGAAAGAGATGATGCAAAAGTAAGACGGTGACAGAAGTCATTCTACATAAGAAAGATGTGATATCAAAGGAAGACGGTGACAGAAGTCATTCTACATGAGAAACAGATGATACAAAAGGAAAACGGTGACAGAAGTCATTCTACATGAGAAAGAGATGATGCAAAAGTAAGACGGTGACAGAAATCATTCTACATAAGAAAGAGATGATACAAAAGGAAGACGGTGACAGAAGTCATTCTACATGAGAAAGAGATGATACAAAAGGAAGACGGTGACAGAAGTCATTCTACATGAGAAAGAAGTAATAAAAAAGGAAGACGGTGACAGAAGTCATTCTACATGAGAAAGAGATGATGCAAAAGGAAGATGGTGACAGAAGTCATTCTACATGTGAAAGAAGTGATATAAAAGGCAGACGGTGACTGAAGTCTTTCTACATGAGAAAGAAGTGATATAAAAGAAGACGGTGACAGAAATCATTGTACATGAGAAAGAGTTGATGCAAAAGGAAGACGGTGACAGAAGTCATTCTACATAAGAAAGAGATGATACAAAAGGAAGACGGTGACAGAAGTCATTCTACATGAGAAAAAGATGATACAAAAGGAAGACGGTGACAGAAGTCATTCTACATGAGAAAGAAGTGATAAAAAAGGAAGACGGTGACAGAAGTCATTCTACATGAGAAAGAGATGATGCAAAAGTAAGATGGTGACAGAAGTATTTCTACATAAGAAAGAGATGATACAAAAGGAAGACGGTGACAGAAGTCATTCTACATGAGAAAGAGATGATCCAAGAGGAAAACGGTGACAGAAGTCATTCTACATTAGAAAGAGATAATACAAAAGGAAGAGGGTGACAGAAGTCATTCTACATGAGAAAGAGTTGATACAAAAGGAAGACGGTGACAGAAGTCATTCTACAGGAGAAAGAGATGATACAAAAGGAAGACGGTGACAAAAGTCATTCTACATGAGAAAGAAGGGATATAAAAGGGAAACGGTGACAGAAGTCCTACTACATGAGAATGAGATGATACAAAAGGAAGACGGTGACAGAAGTCATTCTACATAAGAAAGATATGATACAAATGGAAGACGGTGACAGAAGTCATTCTACATAAGAAAGAGATGATACAAAACGAAGACTTTGACAGAAGTCATTCTACATGAGAAAGAGATGATACGAAAGGAAAACGGTGACAGAAGTCATTCTACATGAGAAAGAGATGATACAAAAGAAGACGGTGACAGAAGTCATTCTACATGAGAAAGAAGTGATAAAAAAGGAAGACGGTGACAGAAGTCATTCTACATGAGAAAGAGATGATGCAAAAGGAAGATGGTGACAGAAGTCATTCTACATGTGAAAGAAGTGATATAAAAGGCAGACGGTGACTGAAGTCATTCTACATGAGAAAGAGATGATGCAAAAGGAAGATGGTGACAGAAGTATTTCTACATAAGAAAGAGATGATACAAAAGGAAGACGGTGACAGAAGTCATTCTACATGAGAAAGAGATGATCCAAGAGGAAAACGGTGACAGAAGTCATTCTACATTAGAAAGAGATAATACAAAAGGAAGAGGGTGACAGAAGTCATTCTACATGAGAAAGAGTTGATACAAAAGGAAGACGGTGACAGAAGTCATTCTACAGGAGAAAGAGATGATACAAAAGGAAGACGGTGACAAAAGTCATTCTACATGAGAAAGAAGGGATATAAAAGGAAAACGGTGACAGAAGTCCTACTACATGAGAATGAGATGATACAAAAGGAAGACGGTGACAGAAGTCATTCTACATAAGAAAGATATGATACAAATGGAAGACGGTGACAGAAGTCATTCTACATAAGAAAGAGATGATACAAAACGAAGACTTTGACAGAAGTCATTCTACATGAGAAAGAGATGATACGAAAGGAAAACGGTGACAGAAGTCATTGTACATGAGAAAGAGATGATACAAAAGGAAGACGGTGACAAAAGTCATTCTACATGAGAAAGAAGTGATAAAAAAGGAAGACGGTGACAGAATCATTCTACATGAGAAAGAGATGATGCAAAAGGAAGATGGTGACAGAAGTCATTCTACATGTGAAAGAAGTGATATAAAAGGCAGACGGTGACTGAAGTCTTTCTACATGAGAAAGAAGTGATATAAAAGAAGACGGTGACAGAAATCATTGTACATGAGAAAGAGTTGATGCAAAAGGAAGACCGTGACAGAAGTCATTCTACATAAGAAAGAGATGATACAAAAGGAAGACGGTGACAGAAGTCATTCTACATGAGAAAAAGATGATACAAAAGGAAGACGGTGACAGAAGTCATTCTACATGAGAAAGAAGTGATAAAAAAGGAAGACGGTGACAGAAGTCATTCTACATGAGAAAGAGATGATGCAAAAGGAAGATGGTGACAGAAGTATTTCTACATAAGAAAGAGATGATACAAAAGGAAGACGGTGACAGAAGTCATTCTACATGAGAAAGAGATGATCCAAGAGGAAAACGGTGACAAAAGTCATTCTACATTAGAAAGAGATAATACAAAAGGAAGAGGGTGACGGACGTCATTCTACATGAGAAAGAGTTGATACAAAAGGAAGACGGTGACAGAAGTCATTCTACATGAGAAAGAGATGATACAAAAGAAAGACGGTGACAAAAGTCATTCTACATGAGAAAGAAGGGTATAAAAGGAAAACGGTGACAGAAGTCCTACTACAGGAGAATGAGATGATACAAAAGGAAGACGGTGACAGAAGTCATTCTACATAAGAAAGATATGATACAAATGGAAGACGGTGACAGAAGTCATTCTACATAAGAAAGAGATGATACAAAACGAAGACTTTGACAGAAGTCATTCTACATGAGAAAGAGATGATACAAAAGGAAGACGGTGACAGAAGTCATTCTACATGAGAAAGAAGTGATAAAAAAGAAAGACGGTGAGAGAAGTCATTCTACATGAGAAAGAGATGATGCAAAGGAAGACGGTGACAGAAGTCATTCTACATAAGAAAGAGATGATACAAAAGGAAGACGGTGACAGAAGTCTTTCTACATAAGAAAGAGATGATGCAAAAGGAAGATGGTGACAGAAGTCATTCTCCATGAGAAAGAGATTGTGCAAAAGGACGACGGTGACAGAAGTCATTCTACATGAGGAAGAGGTGATACAAAAGGAAGACGGTGACAGAAGTCATTCTACATGAGAAAGAGATGATGCAAAATGAAGACGGTGACAGAAGACATTCTACATAAGAAAGAGGTGATATAAAAGGAAGACGGTGACAGAAGTCATTCTACATGAGAAACAGATGATACAAAATGAAAACGGTGACAGAAGTCATTCTACATGAGAAAGAGATGATGCAAAAGTAAGACGGTGACAGAAGTCATTCTACATAAGAAAGAGGTGATATCAAAGGAAGACGGTGACAGATGTCATTCTACATGAGAAAGAGATGATAAAAAAGGAAGACGGTGACTGAAGTCTTTCTACATGAGAAAGAAGTGATATAAAAGAAGACGGTGACAGAAATCATTGTACATGAGAAAGAGTTGATGCAAAAGGAAGACGGTGACAGAAGTCATTCTACATAACAAAGAGATGATACAAAAGGATGACAGTGACAGAAGTCATTCTACATGAGAAAGAGATGATACAAAAGGAAGACGGTGACAGAAGTCATTCTACATAAGAAAGAGGTGATAAAAAAGGAAGACGGTGACAGAAATCATTCTACATGTGAAAGAGATGATGCAAAAGGAAGATGGTGACAGAAGTCTTTCTACATAAGAAAGAGATGATACAAAAGGAAGACGGTGACAGGAGTCATTCTACATGAGAAAGGGATGATGCAAAAGGAAAACGGTGACAGAAGTCATTCTATATTAGAAAGAGATAATACAAAAGGAAGAGGGTGACAGAAGTCATTCTACAGGAGAAAGAGATGATACAAAAGGAAGACGGTGACAAAAGTCATTCTACATGAGAAAGAAGGGATATAAAAGGAAAACGGTGACAGCAGTCCTACTACATGAGAATGAGATGATACAAAAGGAAGACGGTGACAGAAGTCATTCTACATAAGAAAATATGATACAAAAGGAAGACGGTGACAGAAGTCATTCTACATGAGAAAGAGTTGATAGAAAAGGAAGACGGTGACGGAAGTCATTCTACATGAGAAAGAAGGGATATAAAAGGAAAACGGTGACAGAAGTCCTACTACATGAGAATGAGATGATACAAAAGGAAGACGGTGACAGAATTCATTCTACATGAGAAAGAAGTGTTAAAAAAGCAAGACGGTGACAGAAGTCATTCTACATGAGAAAGAGTTGATACAAAAGGAAGACGGTGACAGAAATCATTCTACTAGAGAAAGAGATGATACAAAAGGAAGACGGTGACAAAAGTCATTCTACATGAGAAAGAAGGGATATTAAAGGAAAACGGTGACAGAAGTCCTACTACATGAGAATGAGATGATACAAAAGGAAGACGGTGACAGAAGTCATTCTACATAAGAAAGAGATGATACAAAAAGAAAACTTTGACAGAAGTCATTCTACATGAGAAAGAGATGATACGAAATGAAAACGGTGACAGAAGTCATTCTACATGAGAAAGAGATGATACAAAAGGAAGACGGTGACAGAAGTCATTCTACATGAGAAAGAAGTGATAAAAAAGGAAGACGGTGAGAGAAGTCATTCTACATGAGAAAGAGATGATGCAAAGGAAGACGGTGACAGAAGTCATTCTACATAAGAAAGAGATGATACAAAAGGAAGACGGTGACAGAAGTCTTTCTACATAAGAAAGAGATGATACAAAAGGAAGATGGTGACAGAAGTCATTCTACATGAGAAAGAGATGATGCAAAAGGACGACGGTGACAGAAGTCATTCTACATGAGGAAGAGATGATACAAAAGGAAGACGGTGACAGAAGTCATTCTACATAAGAAAGAGATGATGCAAAAGGAAGACGGTGACAGAAGTCATTCTACATAAGAAAGAGGTGATATAAAAGGAAAACGGTGACAGTTGTCATTCTACATGAGAAAGAGATGATGCAAAAGGAAGACTGTGACAGAAGTCTTTCTACATGAAAAAGAAGTGATATAAAAGGAAGATGGTGACAGAAGTCATTCTACATGAGAAAGAGATGATGCAAAAGGAAGACGGTGACAGAAGTCATTCTTCATGAGAAAGAGATGATGCAAAAGGAAGACGGTGACAGAAGTCATTCTACATAAGAAAGATATGATACAAAAGGAAGACGGTGACAGAAGTCATTCTACATGGGAAAGAGATGATACAAAAGGAAGACGGTAACAGAAAACATTCTACATGAGAAAGAGATGATGCAAAAGGAAGACGGTGACAGAAGTCATTCTACATGAGAAAGAGATGATGCAAAAGGAAGACGGAGACAGAAGTCATTCTACATATGAAATATATGATACAAAAGGAAGACGGTGACAGAAGTCATTCTACATGAGAAAGAGTTGATAGAAAAGGAAGACGGTGACGGAAGTCATTCTACATGAGAAAGAAGGGATATAAAAGGAAAACGGTGACAGAAGTCATTCTACATGAGAAAGAGATTATACAAAAGGAAGACGGTGACAGAAGTCATTCTACATAAGAAAGAGATGATACAAAAGGAAGATGGTGACAGAAGTCATTCTACATGAGAAAGAGATGATGCAAAAGGAAGACGGTGACAGAAGTCATTCTACATAAGAAAGAGATGATACAAAAGGAAGACTGTGACAGAAGTCATTCTACATGAGAAAGTGATGATACAAATGGAATACGGTGACAGTAGTCATTCTACATAAGAAAGAGATGATACAAAAGGAAAACGGAGACAGGAGTCATTCTACATAAGAAAGAGATGATACAAAAGGAAGACGATGACAGAAGTCATTCTACATAAGAAAGAGATGATACAAAAGGAAAACGGAGACAGGAGTCATTCTACATGAGAAAGAGATGATACAAAAGGAAGACGGTGACAGAAGTCATTCTACATAAGAAAGAGATGATACAAAACGAAGACGGTTACAGAAGTCATTCTACATGAGAAAGAGATGATACGAAAGGAAAACGGTGACAGAAGTCATTCTACATGAGAAAGAGATGATACAAAAGGAAGACGGTGACAGAAGTCATTCTACATGAGAAAGAAGTGATAAAAAAGGAAGACGGTGACAGAAGTCATTCTAGATTACAAAGAGATGATGCAAAATGAAGACGGTGACAGAAGTCATTCTACATAAGAAAGAGATGATACAAAAGGAAAACGGTGACAGGAGTCATTCTACATGAGAAGGAGATGATACAAAAGGAAGACGTTGACAGAGGTCATTCTACATGAGAAAGAGATGATACAAAAGGAAGACGGTGACAGAGGTCATTCTACATGAGAAAGATATGATACGAAAGGAAAACGGTGACAGAAGTCATTCTACATGAGAAAGAGATGATACAAAAGGAAGACGGTGACAGAAGTCATTCTACATGAGAAAGAAGTGATAAAAAAGGAAGACGGTGACAGAAGTCATTCTAGATTAGAAAGAGATGATGCAAAATGAAGACGGTGACAGAAGTCATTCTACATAAGAAAGAGATGATACAAAAGGAAAACGGTGACAGGAGTCATTCTACATGAGAAAGAGATGATACGAAAGGAAGACGGTGACAGAAGTCATTCTACATGAGAAAGAAGTGATGAAAAAGGAAGACGGTGACAGAAGTCATTCTAGATTAGAAAGAGATGATGCAAAATGAATACGGTGACAGAAGTCATTCTACATAAGAAAGAGATGATACAAAACGAAGACGGTGACAGAAGTAGTTCTACATGAGAAAGAGATGATACAAAAGGAAGATGGTGACAGAAGTCATTCTACATGAGAAAGAGATGATACGAAAGGAAAACGGTGACAGAAGTCATTCTACATGAGAAAGAGATGATACAAAAGGAAGACGGTGACAGAAGTCATTCTACATGAGAAAGAAGTGATAAAAAAGGAAGACGGTGACAGAAGTCATTCTAGATTAGAAAGAGATGATGCAAAATGAAGACGGTGACAGAAGTCATTCTACATAAGAAAGAGATGATACAAAAGGAAAACGGTGACAGGAGTCATTCTATATGAGAAAGAGATGATACAAAAGGAAGACGGTGACAGAAGTCATTCTACATGAGAAAGAAGTGATAAAAAAGGAAGACGGTGACAGAAGTCATTCTAGATTAGAAAGAGATGATGCAAAATGAAGACGGTGACAGAAGTCATTCTACATAAGAAAGAGATGATACAAAACGAAGACGGTGACAGAAGTCAATCTACATGATAAAGAGATGATACAAAAGGAAGATGGTGACAGAAGTCATTCTACATGAGAAAGAGATGATGCAAAAGGAAGACGGTGACAGAAGTCATTCTACATAAGAAAGAGATGATACAAAACGAAGACGGTGACAGAAGTCATTCTACATGAGAAAGAGATGATACAAAAGGAAGATGGTGACAGAAGTCATTCTACATGAGAAAGAGATGATGCAAAAGGAAGACGGTGACAGAAGTCATTCTACATAAGAAAGAGATGATACAAAAGGAAGACTGTGACAGAAGTCATTCTACATGAGAAAGTGATGATACAAATGGAATACGGTGACAGTAGTCATTCTACATAAGAATGAGATGATACAAAAGGAAGACGATGTCAGAAGTCATTCTACATAAGAAAGAGATGATACGAAAGGAAAACGGTGACAGAAGTCATTCTACATGAGAAAGAGATGATACAAAAGGAAGAAGGTGACAGAAGTCATTCTACATGAGAAAGAAGTGATAAAAAAGGAAGACGGTGACAGAAGTCATTCTAGATTAGAAAGAGATGATGCAAAATGAAGACGGTGATAGAAGTCATTCTACATAAGAAAGAGATGATACAAAAGGAAAACGGTGACAGGAGTCATTCTACATGAGAAAGAGATGATACAAAAGGAAGACGGTGACAGAGGTCATTCTACATGAGAAAGGGATGATACAAAAGGAAGACGATGACAGATGTCATTCTACATAAGAAAGAGATGATACAAAACGAAGACGGTGACAGAAATCATTCTACATGAGAAAGAAGTGATAAAAAAGGAAAACGGTGACAGAAGTCATTCTACATGAGAAAGAGATGATACAAAAGGAAAACGGTGACAGAAGTCATTCTACATAAGAAAGAGATGATGCAAAAGGAAGACGGTGACAGAAGTCGTTCTACATAAGAAAGAGGTGATATAAAAGGAAGACGGTGACAGTTGTCATTCTACATGAAAAAGAAAGAGATGATGCAAAAGGAAGACTGAGACAGAAGTCTTTCTACATGAGAAAGAAGTGGTATAAAAGGAAGACGGTGACAGAAGTCTTTCTACATGAAAAAGAAGTGATATAAAAGGAAGACGGTGACAGAAGTCATTCTACATGAGAAAGAGATGATGCAAAAGGAAGACGGTGACAGAAGTCATTCTTCATGAGAAAGAGATGATACAAAAGGAAGACGGTGACAGAAGTCTTTCTATATGAGAAAGAAGTGGTATAATAGGACGACGGTGACAGATGTCATTCTACATGAGAAAGAGATGATGCAAAAGGAAGACGGTGACAGAAGTCATTCTTCATGAGAAAGAGATGATACAAAAGGAAGACTGTGACAGATGTCTTTCTACATGAGAAAGAAGTGGTATAAAAGGAAGACGGTGACAGAAGTCATTCTACATGAGAAAGAGATGATACAAAATGAAGACAGTGAGAGAAGTCATTCAACATGGGAAAGAGATGTTACAAAAGAAGACGGTGACAGAAGTCATTCTACATGAGAAAGAGATGATGCAAAAGGAAGACGGTGACAGAAGTCATTCTACATGAGAAAGAGATCATGCAAATGGAAAACGGTGACAGAAGTCATTCTACATAAGAAAGATATGATACAAAAGGAAGACGGTGACAGAAGTCATTCTACATGAGAAAGAGATTATACAAAAGGAAGACGGTGACGGAAGTCATTCTACATGAGAAAGAAGGGATATAAAAGGAAAACGGTGACAGAAGTCATTCTACATGAGAAAGAGATGATACAAAAGGAAGACGGTGACAGAAGTCATTCTACATAAGAAAGAGATGATACAAAAGGAAGATGGTGACAGAAGTCATTCTACATGAGAAAGAGATCATGCAAAAGGACGACGGTGACAGAAGTCATTCTACATAAGAAAGAGATGATACAAAAGGAAGACTGTGACAGAAGTCATTCTACATGAGAAAGAGATGATACAAATGGAAGACGGTGACAGTTGTCATTCTACATGAGAAAGAGATTATACAAAAGGAAGACGGTGACAGAAGTCATTCTACATAAGAAAGAGATGATGCAAAAGGAAGACGGTGACAGAAGTCATTCTACATGAGAAAGAGATGATACAAAAGGAAGACGGTGACAGAAGTCTTTCTACATGAGAAAGAGATGATACAAAAGGAAGACGGTGACAGAGGTCATTCTACATGAGAAAGAGATGATACAAAAGGAAGACGGTGACAGAAGTCTTTCTACATGAGAAAGAGATGATACAAAAGGAAGACGGTGACAGATGTCATTCTACATGAGAAAGAGATGATGCAAAAGGAAGACGGTGACACAAGTCATTCTACATAAGAAAGAGATGATACAAAAGGAACACGGTGACAGAAGTCATTCTACATGAGAAAGAGGTGATACAAAAAGAAGACGGTGACAGAAGTCATTCTACATGAGAAAGAGATGATACAAAAGGAAGACGGTGACAGATGTCATTCTACATGAGAAAGAGATGATGCAAAAGGAAAACGGTGACACAAGTCATTCTACATAAGAAAGAGATGATACAAAAGGAACACGGTGACAGAAGTCATTCTACATGAGAAAGAGGTGATACAAAAAGAAGACGGTGACAGAAGTCATTCTACATGAGAAAGAGATGATACAAAAGGAAGACGGTGACAGATGTCATTCTACATGAGAAAGAGATGATACAAAAGGAAGACGGTGGCAGAAGTCTTTCTACATGAGAAAGAGATGATAGAAAGGGAAGACGCTGACAGAAATCATTCTTCATAAGAAAGGGGTGATATAATAGGAAGACCGTGACAGAAGTCATTCTACTCAACAATGAGATGATACAAAAGGAAGACGGTGACAGAAGATATTCTACATGAGAAAGATATGATACAAAAGGAAGACGGTGTCATAAGTCTTTCTACATAAGAAAGAAATGATACAAAAGGAAGACGCTGACAGAAGTCATTCTACTCAACAATGAGATGATACAAAAGGAAGACGCTGACAGAAGTCATACTACATAAGAAAGAGATGATACAAAAGGAAGACAGTGACAGAAGTCAATTCTACATGTGAAAGAAGTGATATAAAAGGAAGACGGTGACAGAAATCATTCTACATAAGAAAGAGATGATGCAAAAGTAAGACGGTGACAGAAGTCATTCTACATGAGTAAGAGGTGATACAAAATGAAGACGGTGACAACGAGCTACATACTAACGGAAGGCATATCTACCTAAAGAAAATAGGGACGCATCCGCATGAAGACCTGCTGTAGAAGGAATACTCTCGAACATATGACACGATACATCAAAATTCCTCTATGTTTTACTCTGACTGGTCTGTTGTCTATTGTCAGACATACGGAACCCAATATCAGTTGTTAGCTTGAATGTTACACTGACAATTCTCCTCTCAGACATACGACACCAAATATAAAATGTCAGCTTGTATCTTACACTGACATGTCTCCTCTCGGACCTACGGCTCCAAATTTCAAAAGTCAGCTTGTGTGTCACACCGACAGATCTACTGTCAGACATACGACACCAAATATAATTCTGCCAGTAATCAATATAAGTAATGCATAAATCGAACAAGGCAAACGACGTGAACTTTCCAGACACTGACCTTTGACGTCGCTTTCCTTGTTTCAAATCTTGAGTCCCGTCTTTTGTCTGAAAGCCATGGAAGTTAAACGGCGCTATTGTTTTGTCACCTTCGCGGGCAAATCTTCATGTTTCATCACTAAATGAAATTCTTATGCTTGATGACTTCACGTCAACTACAACACATGAGACTTGAATACAACATTGTCGAACCAAAATATTAATCATCACTCATTCGACCACGAATTCAATTAATACTTCCAAGCCAAAGATGGAAGCGAGAAAAATGTCTACTGTTTCTGGGAAATCTAAAAAATTTTTAAAACATGCTAAAGAGTATTAAGCATTATTGTTTTGTTTTTGTTTCTCTTTTAATAGACTAGCAATATAGCCCGGCGTTGCTCGGGTGTAATGAAAGCTTTAAAACTAATCCATGGTCCTGGAACTCAGACTCTTTGGACGTTGGCACGAAAGAATAAAAAGCAATAGTTATTTCCAGTTAAAGCGAAAACGTAGACTGAAAAAAAATAAATGGATGTATGTCAAATTTTGATTTCCTGCTATCGATATAAAATAAGTTTTTTCGTCGTAAACTGAATTTATAAATAAGTCCTCTGAGTAAATGGTATCATGGCTGAGACTAAGAACTACAATTATACCTACTTAGAGCCAAACCCGAAGCAAAAACTAAAATAAAAGGGCTGAAAAAATACAGACATACAGGCAGATAAACCAAATACACACACAAACATCGTGCCTTTTAAATATATTATCGATTTTCTGCACTATTGTAAGAACTGCAACTTTGAAACTTCTGAATATCGTTTCTTTTGTCTTTGTCTATTAGATAGATATGAGCAAACTGAGATAGATAGATAGATAGATAGATAGATAGATAGATAGATAGATAGATATGAGCAAACTGAGAAAGATAGATAGATAGATAGATAGATAGATAGATAGATAGACAGATAGATAGATAGATAGATAGATAGATATGAGCAAACTCAGATAGATAGATAGATAGATAGATAGATAGATAGATAGATAGATAGATATGAGCAAACTGAGATAGATAGATAGATAGATAGATAGATAGATAGATAGATAGATATGAGCAGACTGACATAGATAGATAGATAGATAGATAGATATGAGCAGACTGACATAGATAGATAGAAAGATAGATAGATAGATAGATAGATAGATAGATAGATAGATAGATAGATATGAGCAGACTGACATAGATAGATAGATAGATAGATAGATAGATAGATAGATATGAGTAAACTGTGATAGATAGATAGATAGATAGATAGATAGATAGATAGATATGAGCAAACTGAGATAGATAGATAGATAGAGAGAGAGAGAGAGAGAGATAGATAGATAGATAGATAGATATATAGATAGATAGATAGATATCAGCAGACTGACATATATAGATAGATAGATAGATAGATAGATAGATAGATAGATAGATAGATAGATAGATAGATAGATAGATAGATAGATAGATAGACAGATAGATATGAGCAAACTGAGATAGATAGATAGATAGATAGAGAGAGAGAGAGAGAGAGAGAGAGAGAGAGATAGATAGATAGATAGATAGATAGATAGATAGATATGAGCAAATTGAGATAGATAGATAGATAGATAGATAGATAGATAGATAGATAAACTGAGATAGATAGAGATAGATAGATAGATAGATAGATAGATAGATAGATAGATAGATAGATAGATAGATAGATAGATAGATAGATAGATAGATAGATAGATATGAGCAAACTGAGATAGATAGATAGATAGATAGATAGATAGATAGATATGAGCAAGCTTGAGATAGATAGATAGATAGATAGATAGATAGATAGATAGATAGATAGATATGAGCAAACTGAGATAGATAGATAGATAGATAGATAGATAGATAGATAGATAGATAGGAGCAAACTGAGATAGATAGATAGATAGATAGATAGATAGATAGATAGATAGATAGATAGATAGATAGATAGATATGAGCAAACTGAGAGAGATAGATACATAGATATGAGCAAACTGAGATAGATAGATAGATAGATAGATAGATAGATAGATAGATAGATAGATAGATATAAACTGAGGTAGATAGATTGATAGATAGATAGATA
>JBBBDQ010002807.1:0-41214 GCA_037127315.1 Ascarosepion bandense | reverse complement strand
ATATATATATATATAAACATATATATAATGTAAGTAATTCAGCGAGTTTTTATTAGACCATAACAGAATGCAGAAAACACTTGACGGTCGTTTCGTCCTATATAGCGCATCCACGACCAGGAATTGGAACCCAGACAGTTACGTTATTAAGCGAATGTCATATCAACTGTACCACGAACGCCGGTGACGAAGAGGTAACGAGTTAAACTCGATATAGCGCCGCTCATTCACATATTCCGTGATGGAACTCTTCTGAGCTCCTTTTATCCATATGACTGTGCCTCCCAGAGCCACGACTACTATCACCAAGCCACTCACAGTGTAGCATTATAAGTCGGTTAATTTAATTATTAATCAAATTTTTTACGATATTGTCCTTAATTTTTATTATTTATTCAAGCAATTAAAAGCTTATCAAATTAAATAATATCAGAGTTTTATTGCATTTTTTATTTTGCTATTCGGATCAGAATTTCAGAAACGGAAGACAAATTAAAAAGAATTCATTATTTATATTCCCCAATGATTACTGCGTTTAATTAATAAAACCATTTACAAAGTAAAATTTATTAAAATTTCATGGATTCACGTGAAAGTTTCACTAAAATCCAACAATTATTTGATTTTTGCATGAATTTCCAAATTGATGAGCTTGTCACCGGAAAATAGTGAGTTATGTAATAAAACATTTTTAATCGTAAACACTCGTAATGTTTTAGTTACCCGCTAACTCAAATCAAAACAAAATTTTCTTCTAAAAATTCTAAACATGTTAAAAGGGATTCAAAGATTTGTAAAAATCATTAAAAATTACTTGGATTTTTCCTCTTAATAATGATATAAACAATTTAATGGAAAAAGTTCGTTCTTATTAATTTTGGGACATTTTTTTCTTCATACTATGCTGTTTTTTTAGCGATTTAGTTGAGGTACCTAACTTGAAAGTAAATTATTTCGCAAATCCTTTTGTTAAATTTTACGTTTTTCGCTTTGTTTACTTGAATTGCTTAAGCCCCACTGATATTTGTTCTCGATTCAATTACGTCAGTCAGTTGAGTAATAAACGAGTGGATGATCATGACTGAAAGAGAAATGACTGACTCGGCAGAAGATTTTACGCAGTAGGTTGCCACTTAACTGACTGATATTTGCTGTGATCGTCAATGAAGAAACCTACTGTTCATTCCAAACTTTCCAACAGGCCTTGGATTTTGAGCAATGCTCACATGAGTATCAATGCAGAGATAGGATTAGGCGGAATAAATCATCGACATGTTGTCTTTTGTCAGGTTATTTAATATTCAAACCTTTTTTTTTTCCAGTCAAAAGATAAACGATTTCTTTTTTAAATCCATCCATAAATAAATATTTATTTATTTTGAATTTCTTTTCGGCATCCAGATTATTTACTGAACAGTTGACATAACGTGTATATTTTTCCTACTTCACTTGAAATCCACCCATGAATAAATCTCTTATTTATTTCGATTTTCTTTTCTTTATCCAGATTATTAACTGACCGGATGAAATAACGTGTTTATTTTTCCTACTTCTCTTGAAATCCACCCCTAAATAAATCTCTTATTTATCTCGGTTTTCTTTTCTTTATCCACATTATTAACTAACCGGAAAACCTAATGTGTTTATTTTTCCTACTTCTCTTGAAATCCACCCATAAAATAATCTCTTATTTATTTCAATTTTCTTTTCTTGATACAGATTATTAACTGACCGGATAACATAACGCATTTATTTTTCCTACTTCACTTGAAATCCACGCATAAATAAATCTCTTATTTTTTTCGATTTTCTTTTCTTTTTTTTTTTTTAATCATTTCTCCCCGAGCAGAGAGGGGTTACATAACTGTAAAAAGATTAATTAGAAGAGAGTGAGGAGTACAAACTAGTTAGAAAGGAGCAATAGAAAGCTGGGAATGCAGGTGCGATGACAGATACATAGGTGGAGAGAAAGGGAAGGTTATACGGGGGTGGGGAGAGAGCTAGAGTCCAGTGGTTAGTAGATGAGTATTGACTTTGCATTTAAATTTCTGGAGGTTGTAGCCGTCAGGAAATCAAGAATACGGGAGCGAGTTCCACAGGCGGGAAGTGCGAGAGAAGAAGCTGCAGGAGTAGAATTGTCGTCTGCATTTGGCTAAGCCGACTGTGAATGGGTGGGACCTAGTTGCCAGTCTGGTTGCACGAATAAACAGCTATTGAGGAGGCAGCAGTGACTTAAGCTCATCCGAGCAGAAGCCATGAAAGTATTTATAGTACAGACAAAGGGAGGCCACATTACGACGGTGGGGAAGTGGCTGTAGACGAGCTGCCAGATCAGTACCTATCACATTACAGACTCTCCTTTGGAGCCTGTCGAGAATACTAAGGAGAACGGCCTGGGCGCCTGACCATAAATGGCAGCAGTACTCCATGCATGGACGGATGGTTGACTTGCAGGATGGATTCAGGCGGAAAAATCATCCTGGATCGACATAGTGACCCAACCTTCTCAGCAGTAGATTTAGCTATGGATTCGATATAGTGGTTCCATTTGAGATCTGAGGAGAGGGCAAGGCCGAGGAGGCGCAGTGTATTGCTCTCAGGGAGAATCGCTTGGTCCATGCTTATGGGAGGTAGGAGAGGTTACCTCTGATGCTTGACAGACAACAGCTTGGTCTTAGACGCATTGAAGTTGACAAGCCACTTCTTGCCCCAATTCACCACAGAGTGTAGATCCCGTTCAAGGTCAGTAGCGAGATTATGTTTCTTACTGGTGCGGGAGTATATTGTGGTGGCATCTGCATAGATGCCTACGTGGTCCTTGATATCATCTGGGAGGTCGTTGATGAAAATAAGGAAGAGCGTCGGGCCCAGGATAGAGCCGTGTGGGACACGAGCATTCGTGCTGTAGGATGAAGAGGCATGCCCATTCAAAACGACCTTCATTTTGCGGATATTTAAAAAAGATTGGATTAGGTCAAGCGGGCGACCGGTAATACCGTAACCCCGTAGCTTGCATAGAAGGCGAGAGTGCCAAACCCTGTCAAAAGCCTTGGAGATTTCCAGAGCAACCGCGCGAGCTTCGTCAGACTCATCAAGGGCCTGGAGCATGTACTCCGTCACGGTTGTTAGCAAGTCGGTCGTGGACCTGGCAAAGCGGAAGCCATACTGCGTGTCAGAGAAGAGTTTGTGGGCAGTAAGATGTTGAACTATTTCAGAATTGATTATGACCTCGAACACTTTCCCGAATATCGGTAGAAGACTGATAGGGCGATAGTTGGATGGGTCCGAGGGTTCACCACAATTCTTAAACACAGGAACGACTGAAGAGAACTTCCAGCATGCAGCAAATCAGGAAGCAGAAAGCCAGTAGTTAAGCAGTTTAGAGAGGACAGGGGAAAGTTCAGGAGCACACCTCTTAAGGACTATCACCGGGATTCCATCGTCTCCACTCGCCTTATGGGGGTCAAGTTTTGAAATTACTCGGGATACTACTGTCGGGGTGATATATACGTCGTGCAGTTTGGCCTCAGTTCTTATAGGGAAGTCGAGTGGGTGTACTCCAGATGAGTCAAATGTGGAGTTGGATGAGAATCTGCGGGCAAAGCACTCAGCTTTGTCCGCAGATGACGTGAGAACCTCAAATTCAAGGATTAAAGGAGGTATTGAGGATTTGCTATTGTTCAGCACTCGTTTGCAAATCCTCCAATAGTCCTTGGAGCCGAACCGTTTGGCGACATTTAGGGCTCTCTTGCACTCATTGCGAGCAGACGTGAATAGGCGCCTATTTTGATCAGATGAGTGTCTCCGGAATGGACGGAAGTAATGGTTCCTGTGGGCAATGGCGGCCGAGCAGGCAGGAGAGAACCACGGAGAGGAATGAGGTTTTAGGCAATAATTCCTGGTAGGTATGACGTCATCAATGCCAGCTTACACATAACGAGACCTCAGAGGCACAATCATCAACAGTTTTTTATCCAGATTATTATCTGACAGGATAATATAACGTGTATATTTTTCCTACTTCTCTTGAAATCCACCCATAAATAAATCTCTTATTTATCTCGAATTTCTTTTCTTTATCCAGATTATTAACTGACCGGATAACATAACGCGCTTATTTTTCATACTTCTCTTGAAATCCACCCATAAATAAATCTCTTATTTATTTCGATTTTCTTTTCTTTATCCAGATTATTAACTGACCGGATAACATGACGCGTTTATTTTTCCTACTTCTCTTGAAATCCACCCATAAATAAATCTCTTATTTATTTCGATATTCGTTTTTTTATCCAGATTATTAACTGACCCGATAGCATAACGCGTTTATTTTTCCTACTTCTCTTGAAATCCAACCATAAATAAATCTCTTATTTATTTCGATTTTCTATTCTTTATCCAGATTATTAACTGACCGGATAACATAACGCGTTTATTTTTCCTACTTCTCTTGAAATCCACCCATAAATAAATCTCTTATTTATTTCGATTTTCTATTCTTTATCCAGATTATTAACTGACCGGTTAACATCACACGTTTATTTTTGCTACTTCTCTTGAAATCCACCCATGAATAAATCTCTTATTTATTTCGATTTTCTTTTCTTTATCCACATTATTAACTGACCGGATAACATAACGCGTTTATTTTTCATACTTCTCTTGAAATCCACCCATAAATAAATCTCTTATTTATTTCGATTTTCTATTCTTTATCCAGATTATTAACTGACCCGATAACATAACGCGTTTATTTTTCATACTTCTCTTGAAATCCACACATGAATAAATCTCTTATTTATTTCGATTTTCTTTTCTTTATCCACATTATTAAGTGACCGGATAACATAACGCGTTTATTTTTCATACTTCTCTTGAAATCCACCCATAAATAAATCTCTTATTTATTTCGATTTTCTATTCTTTATCCAGATTATTAACTGACCGGTAAACATCACACGTTTATTTTTGCTACTTCTCTTGAAATCCACCCATGAATAAATCTCTTATTTATTTCGATTTTCTTTTCTTTATCCACATTATTAACTGAACGGATAACATAACGTGTTTATTTTTCCTACTTCTCTTGAAATCCACCCATAAATAAATCTCTTATTTATTTCGATTTTCTTTTCTTCATCCAGATTATTAACTGACCGTATAACATAACGCGTTTATTTTTCCTACTTCTCTTGAAATCCACCCATAAATAAATCTCTTATTTATTTCGATTTTCTTTTCTTTATCCAGATTATTAACTGAACCGATAACATAACGCGTTTATTTTTCCTACTTCTCTTGAAATCCACTCATAAATAAATCTCTTATTTATTTCGATTTTCTATTCTTTATCCAGATTATTAACTGACCGGATAACATAACGCGTTTATTTTTCCTACTTCTCTTGAAATCCAACCATAAATAAATCTCTTATTTATTTCGATTTTCTTTTCTTTATCCAGATTATTAACTGACCGGATAACATAACACGTTTATTTTTGCTACTTCTCTTGAAATCCACCCATGAATAAATCTCTTATTTATTTCGATTTTCTTTTCTTTATCCACATTATTAACTGACCGGATAATATAACGCGTTTATTTTTCATACTTCTCTTGAAATCCACCCATAAATAAATCTCTTATTTATTTCGATTTTCTATTCTTTATCCAGATTATTAACTGACCCGATAACATAACGCGTTTATTTTTCATACTTCTCTTGAAATCCACCCATGAATAAATCTCTTATTTATTTCGATTTTCTTTTCTTTATCCACATTATTAAGTGACCGGATAACATAACGCGTTTATTTTTCATACTTCTCTTGAAATCCACCCATAAATAAATCTCTTATTTATTTCGATTTTCTATTCTTTATCCAGATTATTAACTGACCGGTTAACATCACACGTTTATTTTTGCTACTTCTCTTGAAATCCACCCATGAATAAATCTCTTATTTATTTCGATTTTCTTTTCTTTATCCACATTATTAACTGAACGGATAACATAACGTGTTTATTTTTCCTACTTCTCTTGAAATCCACCCATAAATAAATCTCTTATTTATTTCGATTTTCTTTTCTTCATCCAGATTATTAACTGACCGTATAACATAACGCGTTTATTTTTCCTACTTCTCTTGAAATCCACCCATAAATAA
This sequence comes from Ascarosepion bandense, assembly GCA_037127315.1. NCBI lineage: Eukaryota > Metazoa > Mollusca > Cephalopoda > Sepiida > Sepiidae > Ascarosepion > Ascarosepion bandense. The sequence goes on along the minus strand of JBBBDQ010002807.1, from coordinate 35,047 downwards.
ATCTCTTATTTATTTCGATTTTCTTTTCTTTATCCAGATTATTAACTGACCCGATAACATAACGCGTTTATTTTTCCTACTTCTCTTGAAATCCACCCATAAATAAATCTCTTATTTATTTCGATTTTCTATTCTTTATCCAGATTATTAACTGACCGGATAACATAACGCGTTTATTTTTCCTACTTCTCTTGAAATCCAACCATAAATAAATCTCTTATTTATTTCGATTTTCTTTTCTTTATCCAGATTATTAACTGACCGGATAAAATAACGATTTATTTTTCCTACTTCTCTTGAAATCCACCCATAAATAAATCTCTTATTTATTTCGATTTTCTTTTCTTTATCCAGATTATTAACTGACCGGATAACATAACGCGTTTATTTTTCCTACTTCTCTTGAAATCCACCCAAAAATAAATCTCTTATTTATTTCGATTTTCTTTTCTTTATCCAGATTATTAACTGACCCGATAACATAACGCGTTTATTTTTCCTACTTCTCTTGAAATCCAGCCATAAATAAATCTCTTATTTATTTCGATTTTCTTTTTCTTTATCCAGATTATTAACTGACCGGATAACATAACGCGTTTATTTTTCCTACTTCTCTTGAAATCCACACATAAATAAATCTCTTATTTATTTCGATTTTCTTTTCTTTATCCAGATTATTAACTGACCCGATAACATAACGCGTTTATTTTTCCTACTTCTCTTGAAATCCAACCATAAATAAATCTCTTATTTATTTCGATTTTCTATTCTTTATCCAGATTATTAACTGACCGGATAAAATAACGATTTATTTTTCCTACTTCTCTTGAAATCCACCGATAAATAAATCTCTTATTTATTTCGATTTTCTTTTCTTTATCCAGATTATTAACTGACCGGATAACATAACGCGTTTATTTTTCCTACTTCTCTTGAAATCCAACCATAAATAAATCTCTTATTTATTTCGATTTTCTATTCTTTATCCAGATTATTAACTGACCGGATAAAATAAAGCGTTTATTTTTCCTACTTCTCTTGAAATCCACCCATAAATAAATCTCTTATTTATTTCGATTTTCTTTTCTTTATCCAGATTATTAACTGACCCGATAACATAACCCGTTTATTTTTCCTACCTCTCTTGAAATCCACCCATAAATAAATCTCTTATTTATTTCGATTTTCTTTTCTTCATCCAGATTATTAACTGACCGTATAACATAACGCGTTTATTTTTCATACTTCTCTTGAAATCCACCCATGAATAAATCTCTTATTTATTTCGATTTTCTTTTCTTTATCCATATTATTAACTGACCGGATAACATAACGCGCTTATTTTTCATACTTCTCTTGAAATCCACCCATAAATAAATCTCTTATTTATTTCGATTTTCTTTTCTTCATCCAGATTATTAACTGACCGTATAACATAACGCGTTTATTTTTCCTACTTCTCTTGAAATCCACCCATAAATAAATCTCTTATTTATTTCGATTTTCTTTTCTTTATCCAGATTATTAACTGACCCGATAACATAACGCGTTTATTTTTCCTACTTCTCTTGAAATCCACCCATAAATAAATCTCTTATTTATTTCGATTTTCTATTCTTTATCCAGATTATTAACTGACCGGATAACATAACGCGTTTATTTTTCCTACTTCTCTTGAAATCCAACCATAAATAAATCTCTTATTTATTTCGATTTTCTTTTCTTTATCCAGATTATTAACTGACCGGATAAAATAACGATTTATTTTTCCTACTTCTCTTGAAATCCACCCATAAATAAATCTCTTATTTATTTCGATTTTCTTTTCTTTATCCAGATTATTAACTGACCGGATAACATAACGCGTTTATTTTTCCTACTTCTCTTGAAATCCACCCAAAAATAAATCTCTTATTTATTTCGATTTTCTATTCTTTATCCAGATTATTAACTGACCCGATAACATAACGCGTTTATTTTTCCTACTTCTCTTGAAATCCAGCCATAAATAAATCTCTTATTTATTTCGATTTTCTTTTCTTTATCCAGATTATTAACTGACCGGATAACATAACGCGTTTATTTTTCCTACTTCTCTTGAAATCCACACATAAATAAATCTCTTATTTATTTCGATTTTCTTTTCTTTATCCAGATTATTAACTGACCCGATAACATAACGCGTTTATTTTTCCTACTTCTCTTGAAATCCAACCATAAATAAATCTCTTATTTATTTCGATTTTCTATTCTTTATCCAGATTATTAACTGACCGGATAAAATAACGATTTATTTTTCCTACTTCTCTTGAAATCCACCCATAAATAAATCTCTTATTTATTTCGATTTTCTTTTCTTTATCCAGATTATTAACTGACCGGATAACATAACGCGTTTATTTTTCCTACTTCTCTTGAAATCCAACCATAAATAAATCTCTTATTTATTTCGATTTTCTATTCTTTATCCAGATTATTAACTGACCGGATAAAATAAAGCGTTTATTTTTCCTACTTCTCTTGAAATCCACCCATAAATAAATCTCTTATTTATTTCGATTTTCTTTTCTTTATCCAGATTATTAACTGACCCGATAACATAACCCGTTTATTTTTCCTACCTCTCTTGAAATCCACCCATAAATAAATCTCTTATTTATTTCGATTTTCTTTTCTTCATCCAGATTATTAACTGACCGTATAACATAACGCGTTTATTTTTCATACTTCTCTTGAAATCCACCCATGAATAAATCTCTTATTTATTTCGATTTTCTTTTCTTTATCCATATTATTAACTGACCGGATAACATAACGCGCTTATTTTTTATACTTCTCTTGAAATCCACCCATAAATAAATCTCTTATTTATTTCGATTTTCTTTTCTTTATCCAGATTATTAACTGACCGGATAACATAACGCGTTTATTTTTCCTACTTCTCTTGAAATCCACCCAAAAATAAATCTCTTATTTATTTCGATTTTCTTTTCTTTATACAGATTATTAACTGACCGGATAACATAACGCGTTTATTTTTCCTACTTCTCTTGAAATCCACCCATAAATAAATCTCTTATTTATTTCGATTTTCTTTTCTTTATCCACATTATTAAGTGACCGGATAACATAACGCGTTTATTTTTCATACTTCTCTTGAAATCCACCCATAAATAAATCTCTTATTTATTTCGATTTTCTATTCTTTATCCAGATTATTAACTGACCGGTTAACATCACACGTTTATTTTTGCTACTTCTCTTGAAATCCACCCATGAATAAATCTCTTATTTATTTCGATTTTCTTTTCTTTATCCATATTATTAACTGAACGGATAACATAACCTGTTTATTTTTCCTACTTCTCTTGAAATCCACCCATAAATAGATCTCTTATTTATTTCGATTTTCTTTTCTTCATCCAGATTATTAACTGACCGTATAACATAACGCGTTTATTTTTCATACTTCTGTTGAAATCTACCCATAAATAAATCTCTTATTTATTTCGATTTTCTTTTCTTTATCCAGATTATTAACTGACCCGATAACATAACGCGTTTATTTTTCCTACTTCTCTTGAAATCCACCCAAAAATAAATCTCTTATTTATTTCGATTTTCTATTCTTTATCCAGATTATTAACTGACCGGATAACATAACGCGTTTATTTTTCCTACTTCTCTTGAAATCCAACCATAAATAAATCTCTTATTTATTTCGATTTTCTTTTCTTTATCCAGATTATTAACTGACCGGATAAAATAACGATTTATTTTTCCTACTTCTCTTGAAATCCACCCATAAATAAATCTCTTATTTATTTCGATTTTCTTTTCTTTATCCAGATTATTAACTGACCGGATAACATAACGCGTTTATTTTTCCTACTTCTCTTGAAATCCACCCATGAATAAATCTCTTATTTATTTCGATTTTCTTTTCTTTATCCAGATTATTAACTGACCCGATAACATAACGCGTTTATTTTTCCTACTTCTCTTGAAATCCACCCATAAATAAATCTCTTATTTATTTCGATTTTCTTTTCTTTATCCAGATTATTAACTGACCCGATAACATAACGCGTTTATTTTTCCTACTTCACTTGAAATCCAGCCATAAATAAATCTCTTATTTATTTCGATTTTCTTTTCTTTATCCAGATTATTAACTGACCGGATAACATAACGCGTTTATTTTTCCTACTTCTCTTGAAATCCACCCATAAATAAATCTCTTATTTATTTCGATTTTCTTTTCTTTATCCAGATTATTAACTGACCCGATAACATAACGCGTTTATTTTTCCTACTTCTCTTGAAATCCAACCATAAATAAATCTCTTATTTATTTCGATTTTCTATTCTTTATCCAGATTATTAACTGACCGGATAAAATAAAGCGTTTATTTTTCCTACTTCTCTTGAAATCCACCCATAAATAAATCTCTTATTTATTTCGATTTTCTTTTCTTTATCCAGATTATTAACTGACCCGATAACATAACCCGTTTATTTTTCCTACCTCTCTTGAAATCCACCCATAAATAAATCGCTTATTTATTTCGATTTTCTTTTCTTCATCCAGATTATTAACTGACCGTATAACATAACGCGTTTATTTTTCATACTTCTCTTGAAATCCACCCATGAATAAATCTCTTATTTATTTCGATTTTCTTTTCTTTATCCACATTATTAACTGACCGGATAACATAACGCGCTTATTTTTCATACTTCTCTTGAAATCCACCCATAAATAAATCTCTTATTTATTTCGATTTTCTTTTCTTTATCCAGATTATTAACTGACCGGATAACATAACGCGTTTATTTTTTCCTACTTCTCTTGAAATCCACCCATAAATAAATCTCTTATTTATTTCGATTTTCTTTTCTTTATCCAGATTATTAACTGACCGGATAACATAACGCGTTTATTTTTCCTACTTCTCTTGAAATCCACACATAAATAAATCTCTTATTTATTTCGATTTTCTTTTCTTTATCCAGATTATTAACTGACCCGATAACATAACGCGTTTATTTTTCCTATTTCTCTTGAAATCCACCCATAAATAAATCTCTTATTTATTTCGATTTTCTATTCTTTATCCAGATTATTAATTGACCGGATAACATAACGCGTTTATTTTTCCTACTTCTCTTGAAATTCACACATAAATAAATCTCTTATTTATTTCGATTTTCTTTTCTTTATCCAGATTATTAACTGACCCGATAACATAACGCGTTTATTTTTCCTGCTTCTCTTGAAATCCAACCATAAATAAATCTCTTATTTATTTCGATTTTCTATTCTTTATCCAGATTATTAACTGACCGGTTAACATCACACGTTTATTTTTGCTACTTCTCTTGAAATCCACCCATGAATAAATCTCTTATTTATTTCGATTTTCTTTTCTTTATCCAGATTATTAACTGACCGGATAACATAACGCGTTTATTTTTCCTACTTCTCTTGAAATCCACCCATAAATAAATCTCTTATTTATTTCGATTTTCTATTCTTTATCCAGATTATTAACTGACCGGTTAACATCACACGTTTATTTTTGCTACTTCTCTTGAAATCCACCCATGAATAAATCTCTTATTTATTTCGATTTTCTTTTCTTTATCCACATTATTAACTGACCGGATAACATAACGCGTTTATTTTTCCTACTTCTCTTGAAATCTACCCATAAATAAATCTCTTATTTATTTCGATTTTCTTTTCTTTATCCAGATTATTAACTGACCGGATAACATAACGCTTTTATTTTTCCTACTTCTTTTGAAATCCACCCATAAATAAATCTCTTATTTATTTCGATTTTCTTTACTTTATCCAGATTATTAACTGACCGGATAACATAACGCGTTTATTTTTCCTACTTCTCTTGAAATCCACCCATAAATAAATCTCTTATTTATTTCGATTTTCTTTTCTTTATCCAGATTATTAACTAACCGGATAACATAACGCGTTTATTTTTCCTACTTCTCTTGAAATCCACACATAAATAAATCTCTTATTTATTTCGATTTTCTTTTCTTTATACAGATTATTTACTGACCGGATAACATAACACGTTTATTTCTCCTACTTCTCTTGAAATCCACACATAAATAAATCTCTTATTTATTTCGATTTTCTTTTCTTTATCCAGATTATTAACTAACCGGATAACATAAAGAATGAACAAAAAACAAAACAGGATGTTCGCACTTACCATTTTTATCGCCTGCTGCCTTTTTCATCAAGTTTTGTCTTATGGTTAGTATGAAAGTCATTTATTTTGATTGCATGTCACCTTATCATATTTTCTCCTTTTCGGCCAGTGCATTCTCCGACCATCATTTGGTGTATGTTACTGCTGTTTATCTTTCAAACTTTTTCTGTAATCTCCATCACCAAGATGATCTCGCCCTAGACATATTTTTAGCATATAAAGGAGAAAGAGATTTTACCCTATTATTTCAAGACAAAACCATTAAAAATAAATATTTTAAAGCATTTTTTAACCTTTTGGCTACTTTGAGAATTTATTGAAGTTTATTGTTAACGAGAAATATAGCATTTGTAAGTACGGCTGACCAGGCTTCTTATATATTGATTTTGTATTTTTTTAATATTAGCTTTCTTTTGGAGATTTTCACTTTCAGTGATTGAAAAATCGAAATTATTTCATCCATGCGAAAACAGGATTAGTTTTTTAGATATGATATCAATCTGTCCATGCAAAAATATTACCAGTCAACGAATGATAGTGCAAAGTTATTTGAAGATTGTCATTCATTTGTGACAAGAGTAGAATTTTACACACACACTCACACGCACACTCTGACACCCCCCACACATACTGACACACACACACTGACACACACACACACACACTCACACACATAACTTTCTTTAAAAGTGACATTTCTTTAGGGACTTGTTAGTAGATTTTTACATTTTTTTTAATAATCATATCGCCCCAAGCATGGCATTTAACTGCCACTGTTTTGCAGGGGGTTACATAGGAGAAAAGTTATAAGAAAGCGTGACAGGTTATAGGGGGTGTCAAAAAGTGGGTACGGGAAAGATGACAATACTGATGGAAGTGGAGTGGACAGAGAAAGGAGCATTAGAGAGAGAGAGAGAGAGAGAGAGAGAGAGAGAGAGAAAGAATGCAGGTTAGTGAAATAGAAGATGACTATTGACTTTACATTTAAATTCAGTCCTTATTGCATGTCCCAGGAACTTTAGCTGTCTCTTCCTGATGCTCAGTATTAATTTCTTTTTCGTTTCCATCATTTCCAAAATCTCATCATTGCTCACATGCTCGATCCTAGCTGCCAAGTCGAGATCGATCACATTACAGATTCTCCGTTGGATTTGGTCGAGGACACCTAGGTGGATAGCAGGAGCACCCGACCAGATATGGCAGCAGTATTCAATGCACGGGCCGATGGTAGATTTATATATGTGCAGGATGGTTTCAAAAACTTCTTGGTTCTACACAGAGAATCGACTTTCTTAGCAGCAGATTTAGCTATGGATTCTATATAGTCATTCCACTTGAGGTCTGTTGTGAGAGTTAATCCAAGGAGGCGCAGTGTTTTGCTTTTAGGAAGACTAGCCTGATCCATGGTAATGTGGGATAAGGGCGATTGTCTGAGATGGTTAGCAGCTTCGTTTTGGAAGCATTAAAATTCACGAGCAATTTCTTACCCCAGTCCACCACGGATTGGAGGTCCTTTTCAAGCTCGGCAGCGAGGTTTGCTTTGTCAGACTCGGCAGATTTTTGATCGATGCGAGAATAAACTGTAGTGTTGTCAGCGTACATGCCTACTTGGGATATTATTACATCTGGAGATCGTTAATGTAGATAAGCAAAAGCATAGGACCTAGAATTGAGCCTTGAGGGACACCCGCGTTCGTATGATAGTATTGGTAGGCATGTTCGTTCAATGCTACCTTCATTGTGGTTAGTAGATAGCAGCTTCGTTTTGGAAGCATTAAAATTCCCAGACATTTAAATTTTTGCACTTGTTTGATTTTCGCATCTCTACTTCTTTATTTCTTGAAAAGCTTGTGCCGGGTTAGATGCGAATGGAAATTGCATTGAATACTCATGTGCCATCGTGAAAGAAGAGCATTGCCAGTAAGTAAACATTTGTATATCAAGAAAACAATTGTGAGTACATATGTATATGTTGTGGATTCCGGGTGAGGAACCGCACAAATTAATGAACAACAAACCAGGTAATTAAGATAGAAAAATAAGTTATATTAAACGCAAAGATACAAACTGGAACGCAGATTCTCCTTTTTCTTCTATGTGCCCTGTCCCTTCAGGGCGTAGGCGATCATGGTTCTCCACGTCTTCCTATCCCTTGTGTCTCTTAGTATGTTTGCTCCTGTTACTCCTGGCAACACCCGTTCTGTCATCCACCTGATCAGGCCCTGCAGATATGTTATCCGCTGCCTTCCTCTGTCTCTCTTTCCTTCTATCTGGCCAGTCAGTATCAGGTTCTCCAAGCTCTCCGTCCTTATTGCATGTCCCAGGAACTTCAGTTGTCTCTTCCTGGTGCTCAGTATTACTTTCATTTTGTTGCCATACTTTCCAACACCTCATCGTTGCTTGCATGCTCAGTCCACGATATCCTTCTGTAGAACCACATTTCCACTGCTTCCAGTTTTGTCCTCATTTTCGATGATATTGTCCAGCATTCACTGCCGTATTGAAGAACTGACATTGAAGCGTAGATTAGTAATCTAAAAATACGTATATGTATGTACAAGTCTTTGAAGTGAAGCCGTGCTGGAATTAGTATGTCCACGTCGAATCTGACTGAGTGGAGCTCAGAGCTACTATGTTTACAGACGCGGTATTCTCTTAAACTTCGGTGTCTTACGGTAAACAGGAGTATATGTATATTCAAGTCGAGTCCATTATCATAAAAAGGGGAGATCCCACAACAGTTTATACAAGTAAAAGATTTCCATATAACTAGATATGCCGTTCGACCGAAGAAACTTTAATGCTATTTTCACATAACTTGAAATCATTACCAGCAGCTGCGATGAACATTCAAAAAAGGAACATTTTAGTGAAATTTTGAGTAGAGGGATCAAAATAGTCGATGCCGATTATTATCCGTCTGAGTGTCGATATATGATCAATATGTACTTAAATGTATATCTGGGATCATTAACTACTTGTCTAAGTCTAATCTCTCCGCCTGTAGATGTGTGATCAATGTTTGCCTACTTGTCTATCGGGTATCATTAAATGCATGTCTGTATATAATCGTCTCCATTCTGCCTATATATATCTAATCATTGTCTCTCCAACTGTCGGTGTATGATCAATATCTGCCTAGCTGTTTCCATTGTATCATTAACTGCTTGTCTAGTTCTAACCGGAACTACTCTGCCTACCTATGCCCAACTACATGCTAGGTTTCTATCTCTTCTATAGGAAGAAAGTATCGATTCCGAAACGTGTAGACGAACACGGATCTCCAGGTAACAAACGTAACTGTTGAATGAACTGCGCTACTGGGATCACGTGACCATAAATATTTAGTATATAAGACACTCAGACAGGATTTGTTCTGTGCCGTGCATAATCACAAGAGCCGTCGCCACAAGACGGCTTTATGACACTGTCAGCCCTCTGCCTTCGGGCAGAGGGCGCTCTCTGCTTCCGAGCAGAGAGCAAAAACCCAGTCGTGGTTCCGCCGAAGGGTAGAAGCACGACTGGGGAATAATAGACAGACATTTTTTGGCTGGGCCATATAGCCCGGAAAGCCCAGATGTAAACTGACCATGTGTCATATGTTGCCCTTACTGGGAGGGACAGCTAAATAATGCCGTGCATAATCACAAACACATGCTTTGTCGGTCACTCTGCCCTTGGGCAGAGAGTAATAACCCAGTGGAGACTCCGCCGAAGGGTAGAGTCTCTTCTGGCGAATATAACCAATTAATTTTTGCTTTAGGGATCGGATTCCCAATGCTAAAAAGGCCGTTTGAGACATTCCACCTTGGTGGTGAGGTAGATAAATATCGTTCTGTGTCGTTCTGTGTCGTGCATCTGCACGAACGCATGCTTTGTCGGACTCTGTCTTCAGGCGGAGAGTAATAACCCAGTCGAGGCTCTGCCGAAGGATAGAGTCTCGTCTGAGGAATATTAGACAATAATGTTTTGGCCGAGCTATATGGCTCGGACTCCCCACATTAAAACGGTCTTGTGCCATATTTGGGAAGGCATATTAATATCGTTCTGTGTTGTGCATCATTGAAGAGATTGTTTCTCAGTGAATTACTTGAGAGTATTATTGTGTATTATTCGAAGGATTCGTTTAGTACGTTGACTTTACGTGAAGATACCGAAATATTATAACTCGCTCATAGCGAGTAATCAAAAGTTCTTTTCAGAATAACGTTACGAAAAACTGACGTTATGAAAGTGGCGACAAAGATGTCGTTCTGAATTTTCCGGGGACTACAGAGAAACAATATGTATTCTCCACGTACTAATTGAAATTTTCAGCAGAATATAATGATAATGGACGAACTGAAATTCATTGGACTTCAAATGATGGCGCAGCAAAAACAACAGCAATAACTACAGTTACAACAACAAAAGGACCAACATGAACCGTAATTTCAGTTATAAAAACAACAATAAATGTCTTTCGAATTGTCGTTTAAAAACCAATGGAGGAAAAATCGTCTGACTCATTCATTCTAGATGCTCTTCCGAATTTCATTAGTGAGTTTGTATAAAATCCGGACGAAGGAATAATTTTTCAAACACATTACAGAAGATACGAAGGGATCTTCAAAAAGGATTGTTCGCATTAGGATGACGAAAATTCTCCCTTGTTGAACAATAAAAATATATCAATTTTATTTTGCCAAAACAACCAAGCGAGATTAATTTTCAGAGAAGTCTAGGGATATTATCAAAAACGTCCGGAGATAGAACCTCATTATTTAATGCACAGCGGAATTATCTAAACCTAGTCAAGTATGGCAATGACGATTTTTTCACCTACGCAGGAGTTATGAATCAAGAATGTGAAAAATTTAAGTTGAATGAGTTAACTTCTGATTCATTTAAATGTCTGATATTCAGGGCTTTGTGGTGTTACCGAGCAAGGGAGAGACCGGGTGTTTGCCCTCAGAGGTCCAAAAAGCAAATGACCAAAACTGGTCTTTTCGTATCTGGGCTCCACACAGAAGTTCCGGTGGTAAACCAAAAATAAATAAATAAATATCAAATTCTTTTTACGGACCTATAGCGGAACTCTGGATCCTGATTGGTCCTCAAATCGCAAAATTCAAAATACATTAGAGAAACGCCACTAAAGTGTAGGGAGCTGGTTAATGTTTCTTTTGTTCGATCTTGTGTCAGACTTAACCGAACTCCCTTTTTTATGTTGAGTTATAATCATCAAATTATTATCAGAAGGTTTTCATCAGAAGGTTGGTTGTCAGTTAGAATGTGTGGATTAGTGTATAAGAGTGAAATAATAAAATGTACACTTTGACTGCTAAAATTCAGTAGAAGACAGACTCGCATTCCTTAACCACGAAGGGCTACCTTTCCATGACAGCTACTTTACCAATTAGGCTACATAGTATCATTATCACAGATTGAAATCTTGCAATACTGTTATACATTTTCTTTCCGCTGAAAGATTGATATTCTTGCATTATGATATTTTAAACTGGATATCCTATAATGACGTATATATATATATATATATATATATATATATATATATAAACAAATGTTTGGCGGTACAAAATTTGTATACTAATTTAAAAACAAGAAATTTATTAACAGTCTCAAGAGCTCTTTCCCCCAACATCTCATCAGGAGAAAATCGTTGGAATCACAAATCAAACAAAAAACAGCAACAAAAATGAAGAGCAAAAAGGAGGGGTAACGCTAAAATAAATATACATATATATATATATTTAATACGAGGGCAGTAGAAATCGCATGTAAATAATTATCGAAGGACAGTTAAAATAAAATATCCCCCAACAAATAAAGAGACTTAACAAAATCCTTCTGTCGGCAAAGAGAAGGCTTTCGTAAAGATATGCAGACTGATTCCGATATCTTTAATTGTCTAGTGAAACCAGCTACATGTAAAATTTTGAACCACTCTTTCATATACGACTTAGTAGAGTCTATATTATCTACCAGGTGTTGAACAATAGCCGATTCCATATTGGTAGAGGGAAGACAGCACATCCTACCTATTTTGCCTAATGGTATTTTCGAAGGTACATGGTGATTAATTCTTGTTTCCAAATGTAAAGTTGTCCGTCCACATAACCAGCAGAAAGTTATTCACTTCTCTTCCGTCCAAAGTTTGAAATTTCTATTTCTTAACCGTTTCTGTTGTCTCTCCCCTTTCTTCCCTCTGTGTACTTGTTCACTTTTTCCTTTTTGTTCTTCTCTTTGCTTCTTGCTTTATTATTATTTATTTATTTATTTTGCTATTCATACATGTGAAGTTGACTTAAAAAGAAGGAAAAGGAAAGAAATAAGAAAGAACAGTGGAAGGGGAGGGCTGAAAAAAAAAGAGAGAAGATTACATTAGAAAATAGGCGTCTAGACCACGGGAATAAAGGGGAAGAACGGAAAATAAAATATTATATTGGTAGGGGTATAAATAAATTTTTTAATGTATAAAAATATATATATAAATATATACAAAAATAAAAAAAAAAGGAAAGAAAATATGCCTAACTCCAGAAATTTACTGTTTTAGGAAATCATAAAAATATAGATAGTTGCAATGTAGATTATAGTTACTTTTAAGCCGCCTTAATATATCAGGATATGCGTTGTGGTGCAGTGGATGTCGACTCGGAACGAGCGATCAGGGTGCTGAGTTCGAATTCAAGTTGAATTCCTTGTATTTGCTTACGCACAAATACCCTTGGGAAAGGTATTAATCCGTTTCTTCCCTCCAGTTATGGGTTAAATAATAGGAAAGATTGGGTTCTATAGCCATGGCTGGTAACCAGTCTACCGCAGAAAGCAATGGCAACCTACTGATGGATAATCTTCTGCCCAGTCAGTCATGTCTCTTTCGAGACATGATCGCCCAAAGCGTGTATCACGTATAGCACTTAACTGACTGATAATATATCAGTAAATCATATGATATGAGTGAAGTATTAAATTGACAACAGTAACATTTTATATATATATATATATATATATCGATTGATTGATTGTTTAATACGTAGTTTTTGGTCATAATAGGGTTAGACCAGTACAAATTTGTATTAAAAAGTGTTCGATACAATTATATTGTAGAACTTTTGAATATTATTTCATTTTTAAACGAGTTATTTCGTTACCCAGGCTTCTACCATGAGTGGTGACTTCAGGCAATTTTTACTAACTGATTTTACCTTTTACCAATTTTTTTAAAGAACGCTCTTGTAACGGTGTTTTATTTGAACGTTCAACTGGCAGGGAATTTATGAACTCACAATATTTAAATTAAAACAGATTATGACGTTTTCATCCATAGTTGTATGAACCAAAGAGGTATTTCTTAGTGTGGATGAATTTAGTCATAATTTCCGTTCTTTCATTTAACAGTTCGTCTTTATTTGGGAATATCATAATTTCTCATTTTTCTTCCTGGCACAGTCTACATATTTGTCCACCGTTGTAAGGCTTGGCTCTTTTTACAATGCTCCACGTTATGTCTGGGTCTTTTCCATATTTTGATTTCAATTTCCACACGTGGCTAGCCAATTTTGTATTGTTATTTAATTTTTAGATTTTAAATATAGATCTGTGATTAAACCACCCGGTCTTAAAGGTGTCTTTCGTTGAGCCCAAATATATTTTCTTTTGGCCATCTGGTAAACAGTAAAGTCAGTTATTAAAAATCGCCTGAAGACACCACTAATGGAAGAAACCTTGGTAGCGAAATAACACGTTAAAAATGGAAAATATATTGATACTAGCAGTATAGCCCGGCGTTGCTCGGGTGTAATGAAAGCTTTAAAACTAATGCATGGTCCTGGAGCTCAGACTCAGCCTAAAGAATATTTGTTTGAAGTTTCGTGACAATCGGATAAAAATTGTGGATTTGTATAAAGGACATACAGACAGATAAACAGACACACACACAAACATCTTGCCTTTTATATAAATATACATTATCGATTTTCTGCACTATTGTAAGAACTACAACCTTGAAATTTCTGAATATCGTTTCTTATGTCTTTGTCTATGAGGGTATCAAATTTGATTAAAATCTGACCACTCCTTCTATAAACCGATTTTTTCGATTATCGATTTTCGATATTTATTGGAGGTACCTCGACACAAAACCTAGCTAAGAACACTCGCAGACGTTTATAGTACAACTGTGTAAATTTTCAAGAAAATCGGTTCAGCCATTTCGGAGTCTATAGGTAACGGACACACACACACAGAGACAAAGTTCCATTTATAAATAAGTTTAGATATATATGTAATTTTAATTTAGTTTTATTTTTATATTAATAATAAATAACTTTTCACAGCACACACTACATTACTTGACAACTATGTGCACATAAATTAATTTGCAGCAAACTTATTATCTTTCACAACATTTTACTTGCAATTCAACTCAACTGCATGTGAACATTCAACAAGAAATAATAATTTTAACAGTCCTATGTTCTTTGAACTTTACAGCTAAAGGGAGACAGCTCCATTTTTCTTTACCTAATATTTTACCTAAATTTTTACCAATCTTTACCTAAACTGAGTAATTCTCTGCTCATAGCTGGTTTATTCTCTTATCACCATTGCATATTTGGTTGATACAAATTCATATTTTTATTATAACAATATTGGTTTTCAGTTCGTCAATTATTTTAAAAAATATATTTTTAAAACAATGTACGTTGAACGTGATGTGCGTTGTGGGGCAGTGGATATCGGCTCGGAACGAGAAATCGGGGAGCTGAGTTCGAATTCCAGTTAAATTCATTGCATTCACTTACTCGCAAATACCCTGAGGAAAGGTATTAATCCGTCTCTTCCTTCCAACTTGGCTGGCAACAAGTCTACCGCAGAAAGCAATGGCAACCTACTGCGGGATAATCTTCTGCCCAGTTAGTCATGTCTCTTTCGAGACATGATCGCCCAAGCGTGTTTCACGCATGGCACTTAACTGACTGACTGAATATAATAGTTGGAAACATGATTAAGACTTCTACTGGGCATAAAGTGGGGGGTCGGTTTTCTATTGTCATGAAGTAATAAACTGTTCCCCCTCTAATTACTACTTAATAATATAATACATCACTTCCCCCTCTAGTTACTACTCAAAATAACATGACAGATTCGGTTCTATGGCTAGTCAGGGCTGACGGCTTATCACGTTGAATACACCGGTTCTCGCTAGATCACCGAAGTTAAGCAACGTTGAGCTTGGTCAGTACTTAGATGGGTGACCGCTTGGGAATACCAGGTGCTGTAATAATCTTCTCTCTCCCTTTTTTTAACTCCCCCCCCCACGCACTGTTATTTCTTGTTTCCTTTCTTTTCCTTCTTTTTAAGTGATGAGGCCCAAGGAAAAATGTCACAAGAAAGACTCGGACACGATATACGGGTGGAAACAATATTATATTACAAAAGAGAAGCCGTGTACAGAGGAAATACTTAGCGCCGGAACGACGTACTAACAAATGAGTATCAAAGCTGCTGCTACTTACTACTAACCCCGAGAGTAGATAACTCTCGGTATTTATGTAGTCTGGTAGCGTTCATATTAGTGTGTAGGTAATTCCCCACAACATCAAGTGAACTTCCTGGGAATTAATTTCTTATATTAAAAATATTTCCGTAGAATAGGTTAAGAGGCTCATCCCTTGTTCCCTGTTTAGGATGTGGTTTCCGGCTTTCTCTTTTCCAATCTTTTCACTATTACGTAGCCCCCTGCACATCAGTGGCGTTACCGCCTTGCTCGGAGGGATACGATTAAAAAAAATAAATAAACGGTCACTGACAAAGCGAATTTACTTCGCAGATATGATCATACGACACACGGTATTTTCGAAGTCATATTTGAATATATATATATATATATATATATATATATATATATATATATATATATAGTGTAACACGGATATAAGAGAGTTTTCGGGCAACAAAGTACTCTTATATCCTAGTTTCTCATATATCCGGGTGTTTCTCATATCCGGCTTTTCTTATATCCGGGTTTGGTCTATTTTGTTTAGGTAAGTATGGGAACACTTCATATAACGCTTTTTACGTACAGAACACTAGATTATTTAACAGTTATAGACATAAAAATCACAAAAACACAGACAAAAATACATTTTCAATCAGTTTTCACAAATAATTCAGTCAAAAATTACTTTTTCTTAAAAAAGTCAGTCATTTTTGATTGTACAGAAATCTCTTTGTTAACATCATGAACACTTTCATACAGTTCGTAAATCATTTTCAATGCGCCATCAGGATTACTGCTTTTTGCTTCAAAGGAGGCTGTCAGAGTTTCAAGCGCATTCAATGTAGCCAGAGAATTTGGAACTGGTTTGTCATTTTCAGAAACTTCAGAAATTACGCTTTCAGCATCACCATCTTCGTCAAAATCTTGATCATCCGATTTTATACCACGTGTGATGTCCGTGTCAGTCCATAACATTGTGTACTGTTGTCGAAGCTGATAAATTCGTTAAAATCTGTTTGCTCCATGCCCAATGGTGAAGAAACTTGATCATTTTCGTCGAGTATTTCTTCCACTTCAGCCTGTGATTCAATGACAAAGCCAGCATTTTTAAACAATTTTGAATTGTTGACGGTTTGACCATGAAAAGTGCTCGTTTCATCACGTGCATGGCCTTCAAAACAGTGATCTGCTTGGCCACTTCGGACAGCGGCACTGGTGGTGTAGTATCGATCGCAGCGATTTGCATTCGAACAAGTTCCCGACGATAATAAGCTTTGAATGAACGAAGGATGCCTTGATGCAAAGGTTGAATGAGACTGGTGGTGTTTGGTGGCATGAACGACAATTTGATGTTCGACAGATTTGTAACCGGAAGTAAGTTATGACAAATTGCATTGTCCAAAAACTGAATAATCTTTCGATTTTGAGCAATCATTTTTCGATAAAGCGTTTTCAAAACGTCAGTAAACAGCTGACTAGTCATCCAGGCTTTACGATTAGCGTATTAAGAAAACGGCAGATTTTTGACATTTTTAAAGCAGCGTGGTTTTGCCTACTTACCTACAACTACAGCTTGCTTTTCACTGCCGTCCATGTTTGTGAACTGAAGCATCGTGAGTCTGTCTTTGGGAACATTTGTCCCATTTGACTGTTCGTCGCCGGCAAATCGCAAAGATCCAGATAGCATGGCTTTGTAGAAAAGTCCCGTTTCATCACAGTTTCAAACATCTTTTGGATCATATCCACGGAAAAGTTGCGGCAAAACGTTTGTCACCCATTCGTAGGCAGAACCGTGATCTGCTGACGTTGATTCGCCGTGAAATTTTTTGAACGAAACGTTATTGGCCTGCTTCCAGCTCATGAGCCAGCCATTGCTCGGTTCCAAATCAACTTCAAGATTTACGGCCAGTTGTGATGATTTCTGCCTAATGATGTGATCGGTGATGGTAGCTCCATGAGCACATGCCTGCGTAAACCATTGTCTAAGCGCTTCGTTAACGTCCTTGTGCACGGATTGGAGCTTTCGTTTGCGATTAGTGTTTCCGTTCATTTGCATGCAAGATCTGAGATCGTCTTCTTTCTTGAGAAGTTTTGCTGTTGTTGAATAACCGATTCCGTTCTTTTTGGCCGCAACGGCCAGTTTCAGTTTCTTCAACCCGACATCGTCGATGATCTCCAACTTTTCAGAAATGCTCAGAGTTTTTCGTTGAGACGCCGACGCCGAAGCCGACGCCGACATCACTAATCGCAATGATAGCAAGCAAAACGGTTCTCAGTGGCAAAATTAACAAACAAACTTCTGACTCAACAGAACAGTGAGTAAAGTGAAAGTGCTGACTCAACAGAACAGTGGGGAAATTGAAAGATATGACTCAACAGAACAGTGGGTAAAGTGAAAGTTCTAACTCAAAAGAACAGTGGGTAAAGTGAAAGTGCTGACTCAACAGAACAGTCGGTAAAAGGAAAGGTCTGACTGAACAGAACAGTGGGTAAAGTGAAAGTTCTAACTCAACAGAACAGTGGGTAAAGTGAAAGTGCTGACTCAACAGAACGGTGGGTAAAGTGAAAGTGCTGACTCAACAGAACTCTGAGTAAAGGTAAAGTGCTGACTCAACAGAACAGTGGGTAAAGTGAAAGTTCTAACTCAACAGAACAGTAGGTAAAGTGAAAGTGCTGACTCAACAGGACAGTGGGTAAAGTGAAAGTTCTGACTCAGCAGAACAGTGGGTAAAGTGAAAGTTCTGACTCAACATAACAGTGAGTAAAGTGAAAGTTCTGACTCAGCAGAACAGTGGGTAAAGTGAAAGTTCTGACTCAACAGAACAGTGGGTAAAGTGAAAGGGCTGACTCAGCAGAACAGTGGGTAAAGTGAAAGTGCTGACTCAGCAGAACAGTGGGTAAAGTGAAAGTGCTGACTCAACAGAACAGTGAGTAAAGTGAAAGTTCTGACTCAGCAGAACAGTGGGTAAAGTGAAAGTGCTGACTCAACAGAACAGTGGGTAAAGTGAAAGTGCTGACTCAACAGAACAGTGGGTAAAGTGAAAGTGCTGACTCAACAGAACAATGGGTAAAGTGAAAGTGCTGACTCAGCAGAACAGTGGGTAAAGTGAAAGTGCTGACTCAACAGAACAGTGGGTAAAGTGAAAGTGCTGACTCAACATAACAGTGAGTAAAGTGAAAGTTCTGACTCAGCAGAACAGTGGGTAAAGTGAAAGTGCTGACTCAACATAACAGTGAGTAAAGTGAAAGTTCTGACTCAGCAGAACAGTGGGTAAAGTGAAAGTGCGGACTCAACATAACAGTGGGTAAAGTGAAAGTGCTGACTCAGCAGAACAGTGGGTAAAGTGAAAGTGCTGACTCAGCAGAACAGTGGGTAAAGTGAAAGTGCTGACTCAACAGAACAATGGGTAAAGTGAAAGTGCTGACTCAACATAACAGTGAGTAAAGTGAAAGTTCTGACTCAGCAGAACAGTGGGTAAAGTGAAAGTGCTGACTCAACATAACAGTGAGTAAAGTGAAAGTTCTGACTCAGCAGAACAGTGGGTAAAGTGAAAGTTCTGACTCAACAGAACAGTGGGTAAAATGAAACTTCTGACTCAACAGAACAGTGGGTAATGTGAAAGTGCTGACTCAACAGAACAGTGGGTAAAGTGAAAGTGCTGACTCAACAGAACAGTGGGTAAAGTGAAAGTTCTGACTCAAAAGAACAGTGGGTAAAGTGAAAGTGCTGACTCAACAGAACAGTGGGTAAAGTGAAAGTGCTCACTCAACAGAACAGTGGGTAAAGTGAAACTTCTGACTCAAAAGAACAGTGGGTAAAGTGAAAGTTCTGACTCAAAAGAACAGTGGGTAAAGTGAAAGTGCTGACTCAGCAGAACAGTGGGTAAAGTGAAAGTGCTGACTCAACAGAACAGTGGGTAAAGTGAAAGTGCTGACTCAACAGAACAATGGGTAAAGTGAAAGTGTTGACTCAACATAACAGTGAGTAAAGTGAAAGTTCTGACTCAGCAGAACAGTGGGTAAAGTGAAAGTTCTGACTCAACAGAACAGTGGGTAAAGTGAAACTTCTGACTCAACAGAACAGTGGGTAAAGTGAAAGTGCTGACTCAACAGAACAGTGGGTTAAGTGAAAGTGCTGACTAAACAGAACAATGGGTAAAGTGAAAGTACTGACTCAGCAGAACAGTGGGTAAAGTGAAAGTCCAGACTCAGCAGAACAGTGGGTAAATTGAAAGTTCTGACTCAACAGAACAGTGGGTAAAGTGAAACTTCTGACTCAGCAGAACAGTGGGTAAAGTGAAAGTTCTGACTCAAAAGAACAGTGGGTAAAGTGAAAGTTCTGACTCAACAGGACAGTGGGTAAAGTGAAAGTGCTGACTCAACAGAACAGTGGGTAAAGTGAACGTTCTGACTCAACAGAACAGTGGGTAAAGTGAAAGAGCTGACTCAACATAAGAGTGGGTAAAGTGAAAGTGCTGACTCAACAGAACAGTGGATAAAGTGAAAATTCTGACTCAGCAGAACAGTGGGTAAAGTGAAAGTGCTGACTCAACATAACAGTGAGTAAAGTGAAAGTTCTGACTCAGCAGAACAGTGGGTAAAGTGAAAGTTCTGACTCAACAGACCAGTGGGTAAAGTGAAAATCTGACTCAACAGAACAGTGGGTAAAGTGAAAGTGCTGACACAACAGAACAGTGGGTAAAGTGAAAGTTCTGACTCAACAGAACAGTGGGTAAAGTGAAAGAGCTGACTCAACAGAACAGTGAGTAAAGTGAAACTTCTGACTCAGCAGAACAGTGGGTAAAGTGAAAGTTCTGACTCAAAAGAACAGTGGGTAAAGTGAAAGAGAAGACTCAACAGGACAGTGGGTAAAGTGAAAGTGCTGACTCAACAGAAGAGTGGGTAAAGTGAACGTTCTGACTCAACAGAACAGTGGGTAAAGTGAAAGTGCTGACTCAACATAACAGTGGGTAAAGTGAAAGTGCTGACTCAACAGAACAGTGGGTAAAGTGAAAATTCTGACTCAACAGAACAGTGGGTAAAGTGAAAGTGCTGACTCAACAGAACAGTGGGTAAAGTGAAAGTGCTGACTCAACAGAACAGTGGGTAAAGTGAAAGTGCTGACTCAACAGAACAGTGGGTAAAGTGAAAGTGCTGACTCAACAGAACAGTGAGTAAAGTGAAATTCTGACTCAGCAGAACAGTGGGTAAAGTGAAAGTTCTGACTCAAAAGAACAGTGGGTAAAGTGAAAGTGAAGACTCAACAGGACACTGGGTAAAGTGAAAGTGCTGACTCAACAGAACAGTCGGTAAAAGGAAAGGTCTGACTGAACAGAACAGTGGGTAAAGTGAAAATTCTAACTCAACAGAACAGTGGGTAAAGTGAAAGTGCTGACTCAACAGAACGGTGGGTAAAGTGAAAGTGCTGACTCAACAGAACTCTGAGTAAAGGTAAAGTGCTGACTCAACAGAACAGTGGGTAAAGTGAAAGTTCTAACTCAACAGAACAGTAGGTAAAGTGAAAGTACTGACTCAACAGGACAGTGGGTAAAGTGAAAGTTCTGACTCAGCAGAACAGTGGGTAAAGTGAAAGTTCTGACTCAACATAACAGTGAGTAAAGTGAAAGTTCTGACTCAGCAGAACAGTGGGTAAAGTGTAAGTTCTGACTCAACAGAACAGTGGGTAAAGTGAAAGGGCTGACTCAGCAGAACAGTGGGTAAAGTGAAAGTGCTGACTCAGCAGAACAGTGGGTAAAGTGAAAGTGCTGACTCAACAGAACAGTGAGTAAAGTGAAAGTTCTGACTCAGCAGAACAGTGGGTAAAGTGAAAGTGCTGACTCAACAGAACAGTGGGTAAAGTGAAAGTGCTGACTCAACAGAACAGTGGGTAAAGTGAAAGTGCTGACTCAACAGAACAATGGGTAAAGTGAAAGTGCTGACTCAGCAGAACAGTGGGTAAAGTGAAAGTGCTGACTCAACAGAACAGTGGGTAAAGTGAAAGTGCTGACTCAACATAACAGTGAGTAAAGTGAAAGTTCTGACTCAGCAGAACAGTGGGTAAAGTGAAAGTGCTGTCTCAACATAACAGTGAGTAAAGTGAAAGTTCTGACTCAGCAGAACAGTGGGTAAAGTGTAAGTGCTGACTCAACATAACAGTTGGTAAAGTGAAAGTGCTGACTCAGCAGAACAGTGGGTAAAGTGAAAGTGCTGACTCAGCAGAACAGTGGGTAAAGTGAAAGTGCTGACTCAACAGAACAATGGGTAAAGTGAAAGTGCTGACTCAACATAACAGTGAGTAAAGTGAAAGTTCTGACTCAGCAGAACAGTGGGTAAAGTGAAAGTGCTGACTCAACATAACAGTGAGTAAAGTGAAAGTTCTGACTCAGCAGAACAGTGGGTAAAGTGAAAGTTCTGACTCAACAGAACAGTGGGTAAAATGAAACTTCTGACTCAACAGAACAGTGGGTAAAGTGAAAGTGCTGACTCAACAGAACAGTGGGTAAAGTGAAAGTGCTGACTCAACAGAACAGTGGGTAAAGTGAAACTTCTGACTCAAAAGAACAGTGGGTAAAGTGAAAGTTCTGACTCAAAAGAACAGTGGGTAAAGTGAAAGTGCTGACTCAGCAGAACAGTGGGTAAAGTGAAAGTGCTGACTCAACAGAACAGTGGGTAAAGTGAAAGTGCTGACTCAACAGAACAATGGGTAAAGTGAAAGTGTTGACTCAACATAACAGTGAGTAAAGTGAAAGTTCTGACTCAGCAGAACAGTGGGTAAAGTGAAAGTTCTGACTCAACAGAACAGTGGGTAAAGTGAAACTTCTGACTCAACAGAACAGTGGGTAAAGTGAAAGTGCTGACTCAACAGAACAGTGGGTTAAGTGAAAGTGCTGACTAAACAGAACAATGGGTAAAGTGAAAGTACTGACTCAGCAGAACAGTGGGTAAAGTGAAAGTCCAGACTCAGCAGAACAGTGGGTAAAGTGAAAGTTCTGACTCAACAGAACAGTGGGTAAAGTGAAACTTCTGACTCGGCAGAACAGTGGGTAAAGTGAAAGTTCTGACTCAAAAGAACAGCGGGTAAAGTGAAAGTTCTGACTCAACAGGACAGTGGGTAAAGTGAAAGTGCTGACTCAACAGAACAGTGGGTAAAGTGAACGTTCTGACTCAACAGAACAGTGGGTAAAGTGAAAGTGCTGACTCAACATAACAGTGGGTAAAGTGAAAGTGCTGACTCAACAGAACAGTGGATAAAGTGAAAATTCTGACTCAGCAGAACAGTGGGTAAAGTGAAAGTGCTGACTCAACATAACAGTGAGTAAAGTGAAAGTTCTGACTCAGCAGAACAGTGGGTAAAGTGAAAGTTCTGACTCAACAGACCAGTGGGTAAAGTGAAAATCTGACTCAACAGAACAGTGGGTAAAGTGAAAGTGCTGACACAACAGAACAGTGGGTAAAGTGAAAGTTCTGACTCAACAGAACAGTGGGTAAAGTGAAAGTGCTGACTCAACAGAACAGTGAGTAAAGTGAAACTTCTGACTCAGCAGAACAGTGGGTAAAGTGAAAGTTCTGACTCAAAAGAACAGTCGGTAAAGTGAAAGTGAAGACTCAACAGGACAGTGGGTAAAGTGAAAGTGCTGACTCAACAGAAGAGTGGGTAAAGTGAAAGTGCTGACTCAACAGAACAGTGGGTAAAGTGAAAGTGCTGACTCAACAGAACAGTGGGTAAAGTGAAAGTGCTGACTCAACAGAACAGTGAGTAAAGTGAAACTTCTGACTCAGCAGAACAGTGGGTAAAGTGAAATTTCTGACTCAACAGAACAGTGGGTAAAGTGAAAGTGCTGACTCAACAGAACAGTGGGTAAAGTGAAAGTTCTGACTCAAAAGAACAGTGGGTAAAGTGAAAGTGCTGACTCAACAGAACAGTGGGTAAAGTGAAAGTGCTGACTCAACAGAACAGTGGGTAAAGTGAAACTTCTGACTCAAAAGAACAGTGGGTAAAGTGAAAGTTCTGACTCAAAAGAACAGAGGGTAAAGTGAAAGTGCTGACTCAGCAGAACAGTGGGTAAAGTGAAAGTGCTGACTCAACAGAACAGTGGGTAAAGTGAAAGTGCTGACTCAACAGAACAATGGGTAAAGTGAAAGTGTTGACTCAACATAACAGTGAGTAAAGTGAAAGTTCTGACTCAGCAGAACAGTTGGTAAAGTGAAAGTTCTGACTCAACAGAACAGTAGGTAAAGTGAAACTTCTGACTCAACAGAACAGTGGGTAAAGTGAAAGTGCTGACTCAACAGAACAGTGGGTTAAGTGAAAGTGCTGACTAAACAGAACAATGGGTAAAGTGAAATACTGACTCAGCAGAACAGTGGGTAAAGTGAAAGTCCAGACTCAGCAGAACAGTGGGTAAAGTGAAAGTTCTGACTCAACAGAACAGTGGGTAAAGTGAAACTTCTGACTCAGCAGAACAGTGGGTAAAGTGAAAGTTCTGACTCAAAAGAACAGTGGGTAAAGTGAAAGTTCTGACTCAACAGGACAGTGGGTAAAGTGAAAGTGCTGACTCAACAGAACAGTGGGTAAAGTGAACGTTCTGACTCAACAGAACAGTGGGTAAAGTGAAAGTGCTGACTCAACATAACAGTGGGTAAAGTGAAAGTGCTGACTCAACAGAACAGTGGATAAAGTGAAAATTCTGACTCAGCAGAACAGTGGGTAAAGTGAAAGTGCTGACTCAACATAACAGTGAGTAAAGTGAAAGTTCTGACTCAGCAGAACAGTGGGTAAAGTGAAAGTTCTGACTCAACAGACCAGTGGGTATAGTGAAAATCTGACTCAACAGAACAGTGGGTAAAGTGAAAGTGCTGACACAACAGAACAGTGGGTAAAGTGAAAGTTCTGACTCAACAGAACAGTGGGTAAAGTGAAAGAGAAGACTCAACAGGACAGTGGGTAAAGTGAAAGTGCTGACTCAACAGAAGTGTGGGTAAAGTGAAAGTGCTGACTCAACAGAACAGTGGGTAAAGTGAAAGTGCTGACTCAACAGAACAGTGGGTAAAGTGAAAGTGCTGACTCAACAGAACAGTGGGTAAAGTGAAAGTGCTGACTCAACAGAACAGTGGGTAAAGTGAAAGTGCTGACTCAACAGAACAGTGAGTAAAGTGAAACTTCTGACTCAGCAGAACAGTGGGTAAAGTGAAAGTTCTGACTCAAAAGAACAGTGGGTAAAGTGAAAGTGAAGACTCAACAGGACACTGGGTAAAGTGAAAGTGCTGACTCAACAGAACAGTGGGTAAAGTGAACGTTCTGACTCAACAGAACAATGGGTAAATTGAAAGTGCTGACTCAACATAACAGTGGGTAAAGTGAAAGTGCTGACTCAACAGAACAGTGGGTAAAGTGAAAATTCTGACTCAGCAGAACAGTGGCTAAAGTGAAAGTGCTGACTCAACAGAACAGTGGGTAAAGTGAAAGTTCTAACTCAACAGAACAGTAGGTAAAGTGAAAGTGCTGACTCAACAGGACAGTGGTTAAATCGAAAGTTCTGACTCAGCAGAACAGTGGGTAAAGTGAAAGTTCTGACTCAACATAACAGTGAGTAAAGTGAAAGTTCTGACTCAGCAGAACAGTGGGTAAAGTGAAACTTCTGACTCAACAGAACAGTGGGTAAAGTGAAAGGGCTGACTCAGCAGAACAGTGGGTAAAGTGAAAGTGCTGACTCAGCAGAACAGTGGGTATAGTGAAAGTGCTGACTCAACAGAACAGTGAGTAAAGTGAAAGTTCTGACTCAGCAGAACAGTGGGTAAAGTGAAAGTGCTGACTCAACAGAACAGTGGGTAAAGTGAAAGTGCTGACTCAACAGAACAGTGGGTAAAGTGAAAGTGCTGACTCAACAGAACAATGGGTAAAGTGAAAGTGCTGACTCAACATAACAGTGAGTAAATTGAAAGTTCTGACTCAGCAGAACAGTGGGTAAAGTGAAAGTGCTGACTCAACATAACAGTGAGTAAAGTGAAAGTTCTGACTCAGCAGAACAGTGGGTAAAGTGAAAGTTCTGACTCAACAGAACAGTGGGTAAAATGAAACTTCTGACTCAACAGAACAGTGGGTAAAGTGAAAGTGCTGACTCAACAGAACAGTGGGTAAAGTGAAAGTGCTGACTCAACAGAACAGTGGGTAAAGTGAAAGTTCTGACTCAAAAGAACAGTGGGTAAAGTGAAAGTGAAGACTCAACAGGACACTGGGTAAAGTGAAAGTGCTGACTCAACAGAACAGTGGGTAAAGTGAACGTTCTGACTCAACAGAGCAGTGGGTAAAGTGAAAGTGCTGACTCAACATAACAGTGGGTAAAGTGAAAGTGCTGACTTAACAGAACAGTGGGTAAAGTGAAAATTCTGACTCAACTGAACAGTGGGTAAAGTGAAAGTGCTGACTCAACAGAACAGTGGGTAAAGTGAAAATTCTGACTCAACAGAGCAGTGGGTAAAATGAAAGTGCTGACTCAACAGAACAGTGGGTAAAGTGAAAGTGCTGACTCAACAGAACAGTGGGTAAAGTGAAAGTGCTGACTCAACAGAACAGTGGGTAAAGTGAAAGTGCTGACTCAACAGAACAGTGGGTAAAGTGAAAGTTCTGACTCAAAAGAACAGTGGGTAAAGTGAAAGTGCTGACTCAACAGAACAGTGGGTAAAGTGAAAGTGCTGACTCAACAGAACAGTGGGTAAAGTGAAACTTCTGACTCAAAAGAACAGTGGGTAAAGTGAAAGTTCTGACTCAAATGAACAGTGGGTAAAGTGAAAGTGCTGACTCAGCAGAACAGTGGGTAAAGTGAAAGTGCTGACTCAACAGAACAGTGGGTAAAGTGAAAGTGCTGACTCAACAGAACAGTGGGTAAAGTGAAAGTGCTGACTCAACAGAACAATGGGTAAAGTGAAAGTGTTGACTCAACATAACAGTGAGTAAAGTGAAAGTTCTGACTCAGCAGAACAGTGGGTAAAGTGAAAGTTCTGACTCAACAGAACAGTGGGTAAAGTGAAACTTCTGACTCAACAGAACAGTGGGTAAATTGAAAGTGCTGACTCAACAGAACAGTGGGTTAAGTGAAAGTGCTGACTAAACAGAACAATGGGTAAAGTGAAAGTACTGACTCAGCAGAACAGTGGGTAAAGTGAAAGTCCAGACTCAGCAGAACAGTGGGTAAAGTGAAAGTTCTGACTCAACAGAACAGTGGGTAAAGTGAAACTTCTGACTCAGCAGAACAGTGGGTAAAGTGAAAGTTCTGACTCAAAAGAACAGAGGGTAAAGTGAAAGTTCTGACTCAACAGGACAGTGGGTAAAGTGAAAGTGCTGACTCAACAGAACAGTGGGTAAAGTGAACGTTCTGACTCAACAGAACAGTGGGTAAAGTGAAAGTGCTGACTCAACATAACAGTGGATAAAGTGAAAATTCTGACTCAGCAGAACAGTGGGTAAAGTGAAAGTGCTGACTCAACATAACAGTGAGTAAAGTGAAAGTTCTGACTCAGTAGAACAATGGGTAAAGTGAAAGTTCTGACTCAACAGACCAGTGGGTAAAGTGAAAATCTGACTCAACAGAACAGTGGGTAAAGTGAAAGTGCTGACACAACAGAACAGTGGGTAAAGTGAAAGTTCTGACTCAACTGAACAGTGGGTAAAGTGAAAGTGCTGACTCAACAGAACAGTGAGTAAAGTGAAACTTCTGACTCAGCAGAACAGTGGGTAAAGTGAAAGTTCTGACTCAAAAGAACAGTGGGTAAAGTGAAAGTGAAGACTCAACAGGACACTGGGTAAAGTGAAAGTGCTGACTCAACAGAACAGTGGGTAAAGTGAACGTTCTGACTCAACAGAGCAGTGGGTAAAGTGAAAGTGCTGACTCAACATAACAGTGGGTAAAGTGAAAGTGCTGACTCAACAGAACAGTGGGTAAAGTGAAAATTCTGACTCAACTGAACAGTGGGTAAAGTGAAAGTGCTGACTCAACAGAACAGTGGGTAAAGTGAAAATTCTGACTCAACAGAACAGTGGGTAAAGTGAAAGTGCTGACTCAACAGAACAGTGGGTAAAGTGAAAGTGCTGACTCAACAGAACAGTGGGTAAAGTGAAAGTGCTGACTCAACAGAACAGTGGGTAAAGTGAAAGTGCTGACTCAACAGAACAGTGAGTAAAGTGAAACTTCTGACTCAGCAGAACAGTGGGTAAAGTGAAAGTTCTGACTCAAAAGAACAGTGGGTAAAGTGAAAGTGAAGACTCAACAGGACACTGGGTAAAGTGAAAGTGCTGACTCAACAGAACAGTGGGTAAAGTGAACGTTCTGACTCAACAGAACAGTGGGTAAAGTGAAAGTGCTGACTCAACATAACAGTGGGTAAAGTGAAAGTGCTGACTCAACAGAACAGTGGGTAAAGTGAAAATTCTGACTCAGCAGAACAGTGGCTAAATTGAAAGTGCTGACTCAACAGAACAGTGGGTAAAGTGAAAGTTCTAACTCAACAGAACAGTAGGTAAAGTGAAAGTGCTGACTCAACAGGACAGTGGGTAAAGTGAAAGTTCTGACTCAGCAGAACAGTGGGTAAAGTGAAAGTTCTGACTCAACATAACAGTGAGTAAAGTGAAAGTTCTGACTCAGCAGAACAGTGGGTAAAGTGAAAGTGCTGACTCAGCAGAACAGTGGGTAAAGTGAAAGTGCTGACTCAACAGAACAGTGAGTAAAGTGAAAGTTCTGACTCAGCAGAACAGTGGGTAAAGTGAAAGTGCTGACTCAACAGAACAGTGGGTAAAGTGAAAGTGCTGACTCAACAGAACAGTGGGTAAAGTGAAAGTGCTGACTCAACAGAACAATGGGTAAAGTGAAAGTGCTGACTCAGCAGAACAGTGGGTAAAGTGAAAGTGCTGACTCAACAGAACAGTGGGTAAAGTGAAAGTGCTGACTCAACATAACAGTGAGTAAAGTGAAAGTTCTGACTCAGCAGAACAGTGGGTAAAGTGAAAGTGCTGACTCAACATAACAGTGAGTAAAGTGAAAGTTCTGACTCAGCAGAACAGTGGGTAAAGTGAAAGTGCTGACTCAACATAACAGTGGGTAAAGTGAAAGTGCTGACTCAGCAGAACAGTGGGTAAAGTGAAAGTGCTGACTCAGCAGAACAGTGGGTAAAGTGAAAGTGCTGACTCAACAGAACAATGGGTAAAGTGAAAGTGCTGACTCAACATAACAGTGAGTAAAGTGAAAGTTCTGACTCAGCAAAACAGTGGGTAAAGTGAAAGTGCTGACTCAACATAACAGTGAGTAAAGTGAAAGTTCTGACTCAGCAGAACAGTGGGTAAAGTGAAAGTTCTGACTCAACAGAACAGTGGGTAAAGTGAAACTTCTGACTCAACAGAACAGTGGGTAAAGTGAAAGTGCTGACTCAACAGAACAGTGGGTAAAGTGAAAGTGCTGACTCAACAGAACAGTGGGTAAAGTGAAAGTTCTGACTCAAAAGAACAGTGGGTAAAGTGAAAGTGCTGACTCAACAGAACAGTGGGTAAAGTGAAAGTGCTGACTCAACAGAACAGTGGGTAAAGTGAAACTTCTGACTCAAAAGAACAGTGGGTAAAGTGAAAGTTCTGACTCAAAAGAACAGTGGGTAAAGTGAAAGTGCTGACTCAGCAGAACAGTGGGTAAAGTGAAAGTGCTGACTCAACAGAACAGTGGGTAAAGTGAAAGTGCTGACTCAACAGAACAATGGGTAAAGTGAAAGTGTTGACTCAACATAACAGTGAGTAAAGTGAAAGTTCTGACTCAGCAGAACAGTGGGTAAAGTGAAAGTTCTGACTCAATAGAACAGTGCGTAAAGTGAAACTTCTGACTCAACAGAACAGTGGGTAAATTGAAAGTGCTGACTCAACAGAACAGTGGGTAAAGTGAAAGTGCTGACTAAACAGAACAATGGGTAAAGTGAAAGTACTGACTCAGCAGAACAGTGGGTAAAGTGAAAGTCCAGACTCAGCAGAACAGTGGGTAAAGTGAAAGTTCTGACTCAACAGAACAGTGGGTAAAGTGAAACTTCTGACTCAGCAGAACAGTGGGTAAAGTGAAAGTTCTGACTCAAAAAAAGAACAGTGGGTAAAGTGAAAGTTCTGACTCAACAGGACAGTGGGTAAAGTGAAAGTTCTGACTCAACAGACCAGTGGGTAAAGTGAAAATCTGACTCAACAGAACAGTGGGTAAAGTGAAAGTGCTGACACAACAGAACAGTGGGTAAAGTGAAAGTTCTGACTCAACAGAACAGTGGGTAAAGTGAAAGTGCTGACTCAACAGAACAGTGAGTAAAGTGAAACTTCTGACTCAGCAGAACAGTGGGTAAAGTGAAAGTTCTGACTCAAAAGAACAGTGGGTAAAGTGAAAGTGAAGACTCAACAGGACACTGGGTAAAGTGAAAGTGCTGACTCAACAGAACAGTGGGTAAAGTGAACGTTCTGACTCAACAGAACAGTGGGTAAAGTGAAAGTGCTGACTCAACATAACAGTGGGTAAAGTGAAAGTGCTGACTCAACAGAACAGTGGGTAAAGTGAAAATTCTGACTCAACAGAACAGTGGGTAAAGTGAAAGTGCTGACTCAACAGAACAGTGGGTAAAGTGAAAGTGCTGACTCAACAGAACAGTGGGTAAAGTGAAAGTGCTGACTCAACAGAACAGTGGGTAAAGTGAAAGTGCTGACTCAACAGAACAGTGAGTAAAGTGAAACTTCTGACTCAGCAGAACAGTGGGTAAAGTGAAAGTTCTGACTCAAAAGAACAGTGGGAAAAGTGAAAGTGAAGACTCAACAGGACACTGGGTAAAGTGAAAGTGCTGACTCAACAGAACAGTGGGTAAAGTGAAAGTGCTGACTCAACAGAACAGTGGGTAAAGTGAAACTTCTGACTCAAAAGAACAGTGGGTAAAGTGAAAGTGCTGACTCAACAGAACAGTGGGTAAAGTGAAAATTCTGACTCAGCAGAACAGTGGCTAAAGTGAAAGTGCTGACTCAACATAACAGTGGGTAAAGTGAAAGTTCTAACTCAACAGAACAGTAGGTAAAGTGAAAGTGCTGACTCAACAGGACAGTGGGTAAAGTGAAAGTTCTGACTCAGCAGAACAGTGGGTAAAGTGAAAGTTCTGACTCAACATAACAGTGAGTAAAGTGAAAGTTCTGACTCAGCAGAACAGTGGGTAAAGTGAAACTTCTGACTCAACAGAACAGTGGGTAAAGTGAAAGGGCTGACTCAGCAGAACAGTGGGTAAAGTGAAAGTGCTGACTCAGCAGAACAGTGGGTAAAGTGAAAGTGCTGACTCAACAGAACAGTGAGTAAAGTGAAAGTTCTGACTCAGCAGAACAGTGGGTAAAGTGAAAGTGCTGACTCAACAGAACAGTGGGTAAAGTGAAAGTGCTGACTCAACAGAACAGTGGGTAAAGTGAAAGTGCTGACTCAACAGAACAATGGGTAAAGTGAAAGTGCTGACTCAGCAGAACAGTGGGTAAAGTGAAAGTGCTGACTCAACAGAACAGTGGGTAAAGTGAAAGTGCTGACTCAACATAACAGTGAGTAAAGTGAAAGTTCTGACTCAGCAGAACAGTGGGTAAAGTGAAAGTGCTGACTCAACATAACAGTGAGTAAAGTGAAAGTTCTGACTCAGCAGAACAGTGGGTAAAGTGAAAGTGCTGACTCAACATAACAGTGGGTAAAGTGAAAGTGCTGACTCAGCAGAGCAGTGGGTAAAGTGAAAGTGCTGACTCAGCAGAACAGTGGGTAAAGTGAAAGTGCTGACTCAACAGAACAATGGGTAAAGTGAAAGTGCTGACTCAACATAACAGTGAGTAACGTGAAAGTTCTGACTCAGCAGAACAGTGGGTAAAGTGAAAGTGCTGACTCAACATAACAGTGGGTAAAGTGAAAGTTCTGACTCAGCAGAACAGTGGGTAAAGTGAAAGTGCTGACTCAACATAACAGTGGGTAAAGTGAAAGTGCTGACTCAACATAACAGTGGGTAAAGTGAAAGTGCTGACTCAACAGAACAGTGGGTAAAGTGAAAATTCTGACTCAGCAGAACAGTGGCTAAAGTGAAAGTGCTGACTCAACAGAACAGTGGGTAAAGTGAAAGTTCTAACTCAACAGAACAGTAGGTAAAGTGAAAGTGCTGACTCAACAGGACAGTGGGTAAAGTGAAAGTTCTGACTCAGCAGAACAGTGGGTAAAATGAAAGTTCTGACTCAACATAACAGTGAGTAAAGTGAAAGTTCTGACTCAGCAGAACAGTGGGTAAAGTGAAACTTCTGACTCAACAGAACAGTGGGTAAAGTGAAAGGGCTGACTCAGCAGAACAGTGGGTAAAGTGAAAGTGCTGACTCAGCAGAACAGTGGGTAAAGTGAAAGTGCTGACTCAACAGAACAGTGAGTAAAGTGAAAGTTCTGACTCAGCAGAACAGTGGGTAAAGTGAAAGTGCTGACTCAACAGAACAGTGGGTAAAGTGAAAGTGCTGACTCAACAGAACAGTGGGTAAAGTGAAAGTGCTGACTCAACAGAACAATGGGTAAAGTGAAAGTGCTGACTCAGCAGAACAGTGGGTAAAGTGAAAGTGCTGACTCAACAGAACAGTGGGTAAAGTGAAAGTGCTGACTCAACATAACAGTGAGTAAAGTGAAAGTTCTGACACAGCAGAACAGTGGGTAAAGTGAAAGTGCTGACTCAACATAACAGTGGGTAAAGTGAAAGTTCTGACTCAACAGAACAGTGGGTAAAGTGAAAGTTCTGACTCAACAGAACAGTGGGTAAAGTGAAACTTCTGACTCAACAGAACAGTGGGTAAAGTGAAAGTGCTGACTCAACAGAACAGTGGGTAAAGTGAAAGTGCGGACTCAACAGAACAGTGGGTAAAGTGAAAGTTCTGACTCAAAAGAACAGTGGGTAAAGTGAAAGTTCTGACTCAAAAGAACAGTGGGTAAAGTGAAAGTTCTGACTCAACAGGACAGTGGGTAAAGTGAAAGTTCTGACTCAACAGACCAGTGGGTAAAGTGAAAATCTGACTCAACAGAACAGTGGGTAAAGTGAAAGTGCTGACACAACAGAACAGTGGGTAAAGTGAAAGTTCTGACTCAACAGAACAGTGGGTAAAGTGAAAGTGCTGACTCAACAGAACAGTGAGTAAAGTGAAACTTCTGACTCAGCAGAACAGTGGGTAAAGTGAAAGTTCTGACTCAAAAGAACAGTGGGTAAAGTGAAAGTGAAGACTCAACAGGACACTGGGTAAAGTGAAAGTGCTGACTCAACAGAAGAGTGGGTAAAGTGAAAGTGCTGACTCAACAGAACAGTGGGTAAAGTGAAAGTGCTGACTCAACATAACAGTGAGTAAAGTGAAAGTTCTGACTCAGCAGAACAGTGGGTAAAGTGAAAGTGCTGACTCAACATAACAGTGAGTAAAGTGAAAGTTCTGACTCAGCAGAACAGTGGGTAAAGTGAAAGTGCTGACTCAACATAACAGTGGGTAAAGTGAAAGTGCTGACTCAGCAGAGCAGTGGGTAAAGTGAAAGTGCTGACTCAGCAGAACAGTGGGTAAAGTGAAAGTGCTGACTCAACAGAACAATGGGTAAAGTGAAAGTGCTGACTCAACATAACAGTGAGTAAAGTGAAAGTTCTGACTCAGCAGAACAGTGGGTAAATGAAAGTGCTGACTCAACATAACAGTGGGTAAAGTGAAAGTTCTGACTCAGCAGAACAGTGGGTAAAGTGAAAGTTCTGACTCAACAGAACAGTGGGTAAAGTGAAACTTCTGACTCAACAGAACAGTGGGTAAAGTGAAAGTGCTGACTCAACAGAACAGTGGGTAAAGTGAAAGTGCGGACTCAACAGAACAGTGGGTAAAGTGAAAGTTCTGACTCAAAAGAACAGTGGGTAAAGTGAAAGTGCTGACTCAACAGAACAGTGGGTAAAGTGAAAGTGCTGACTCAACAGAACAGTGGGTAAAGTGAAACTTCCGACTCAAAAGAACAGTGGGTAAAGTGAAAGTTCTGACTCAAAAGAACAGTGGGTAAAGTGAAAGTGCTGACTCAGCAGAACAGTGGGTAAAGTGAAAGTGCTGACTCAACAGAACAGTGGGTAAAGTGAAAGTGCTGACTCAACAGAACAATGGGTAAAGTGAAAGTGTTGACTCAACATAACAGTGAGTAAAGTGAAAGTTCTGACTCAGCAGAACAGTGGGTAAAGTGAAAGTCCTGACTCAATAGAACAGTGCGTAAAGTGAAACTTCTGACTCAACAGAACAGTGGGTAAAGTGAAAGTGCTGACTCAACAGAACAGTGGGTAAAGTGAAAGTGCCTGACTAAACAGAACAATGGGTAAAGTGAAAGTACTGACTCAGCAGAACAGTGGGTAAAGTGAAAGTCCAGACTCAGCAGAACAGTGGGTAAAGTGAAAGTTCTGACTCAACAGAACAGTGGGTAAAGTGAAACTTCTGACTCAGCAGAACAGTGGGTAAAGTGAAAGTTCTGACTCAAAAGAACAGTGGGTAAAGTGAAAGTTCTGACTCAACAGGACAGTGGGTAAAGTGAAAGTGCTGACTCAACAGAACAGTGGGTAAAGTGAACGTTCTGACTCAACAGAACAGTGGGTAAAGTGAAAGTGCTGACTCAACATAACAGTGGGTAAAGTGAAAGTGCTGACTCAACAGAACAGTGGATAAAATGAAAATTCTGACTCAGCAGAACAGTGGGTAAAGTGAAAGTTCTGACTCAACAGAACAGTGGGTAAAGTGAAAATCTGACTCAACAGGACAGTGGGTAAAGTGAAAGTGCTGACTCAACAGAAGAGTGGGTAAAGTGAACGTTCTGACTCAACAGAACAGTGGGTAAAGTGAAAGTGATGACTCAACATAACAGTGGGTAAAGTGAAAGTGCTGACTCAACAGAACAGTGGGTAAAGTGAAAATTCTGACTCAACAGAACAGTGGGTAAAGTGAAAGTGCTGACTCAACAGAACAGTGGGTAAAGTGAAAGTGCTGACTCAACAGAACAGTGGGTAAAGTGAAAGTGCTGACTCAACAGAACAGTGGGTAAAGTGAAAGTGCTGACTCAACAGAACAGTGAGTAAAGTGAAACTTCTGACTCAGCAGAACAGTGGGTAAAGTGAAAGTTCTGACTCAAAAGAACAGTGGGTAAAGTGAAAGTGAAGACTCAACAGGACACTGGGTAAAGTGAAAGTGCTGACTCAACAGAACAGTGGGTAAAGTGAACGTTCTGACTCAACAGAACAGTGGGTAAAGTGAAAGTGT
>JBBBDQ010002806.1:0-34363 GCA_037127315.1 Ascarosepion bandense | reverse complement strand
CAATTTTCGGTCTTTCAGTACACTCATTTATATTGCTCAGAATCAATTTTAAATGAGCCCGTATGATTCTACACATCAGTTTACATAAGAATCAGCATTAATCTTGATATGCATGAAAATACACTAAATGCGCAATTTTCCGGCTTTCAGTACACTCATTTATATTGCTCGGAATCAATTTTAAATGAGACCATATGATTCTACACATCAATTTACATAAGAATCAGCATTAATCTTGATATCCATGAAAATACACTAAATGCGCAAATTTCGGGCTTTCAGTACACTCATTTATATTGCTCAGAATCAATTTTAAATGTAACCATATGATTCTACACATCAATTTTCATAAGAATCGGCATTAATCTTGATATGCTTGAAAATACAGTAAATGCGCAATTTTCGGGCTTTAAGTTGACTCATTTATATTGCTCAGCATCAATTTTAAATGAGACCGTGTGATTCTACACATCAATTTACATAAGAATCAGCAATAATCTTGATATGCATGAAATTACACTAAATGCGCAGTTTTTGATATTTCAGTATACTCATTTATATTGATCAGAATCAATTTTAAATGAGACCATATGATTCTACACATCAATTTACATAAGAATCAGCATTAATCTTGATATGCATGAAAATGCACTAAATGCGCAGTTTTTGATATTTCAGTACACTCATTTATATTGCTCAGAATCAATTTTAAATGAGACCATATGATTCTACACATCAATTTACATAAGAATCAGCATTAATCTTGATATGCATGAAAATACACTAAATGCGCAATTTTCGGGCTTTCAGTACACTCATTTATATTGCTCGGAATCAATCTTAAATGAGACCATATGATTCTACACATCAATTTACATAAGAATCAGCATTAATCTTGATATGCATGAAAATGCACTAAATGCGCAAATTTCGGGCTTTCAGTACACTCATTTATATTGCTCAGAATAAATTTTAAATGTGACCATATGATTCTACACATCAATTTACATAAGAATCAGCATTAATCTTGATATGCATGAAAATACACTAAATGCGCAGTTTTTGCTTTTTCAGTACACGCATTTATATTGATCAGAATCAATTTTAAATGAGACCATATGATTCTACACATGAATT
Organism: Ascarosepion bandense; assembly: GCA_037127315.1. Lineage (NCBI taxonomy): Eukaryota > Metazoa > Mollusca > Cephalopoda > Sepiida > Sepiidae > Ascarosepion > Ascarosepion bandense. The sequence continues at coordinate 33,226 of JBBBDQ010002806.1, read as the reverse complement.
TACAGAAGAATCAGCATTAATCTTGATATGCATGAAAATACTTTAATGCGTATTTTTCGGGCTTTCAGCACACTCATTTATATTGATCAGAATCAATTTTAAATGAGACCATATGATTCTACACATCAATTTACATAAGAATCAGCATTAATCTTGATATGCATGAAAATACACTAAATGCGCAATTTTCGGGCTTTCAGTACACTCATTTATGTTACTCAGAATCAATTTTAAATGAAACCATATGATTCTACACATCAATTTACATAAGAATCAGCATTAATCTTGATATGCTTGAAAATACATTAATGCGCAATTTTCGGGCTTTCAGTACACTCATTTATATTGCTTAGAATCAATTTGAAATGAGACGGTATGATTCTAGACATCAGTTTACTTAAGAATCAGCATTAATCTTGACATGCATGAAAATACACTAAATGCGCAATTTTCGTGGTTTCAGTACACTCATTTATATTGATCAGAATCAATTTTAAATGAGACCATATGATTCTACACATCAATTTACATAAGAATCAGCATTAATCTTGATATGCATGAAAATACATTTAATGCGCAATATTCCAGCTTTCAGTATACTCATTTATATTGCTCAGAATCAATTGTAAATGAGACCGTATGATTCTACACATCAATTTACATAAGAATCAGCATTAATCGTGATATGCATGAAAATACGCTTAATGCGCAATTTTCGGGCTTTCAGTACAGTCATTTCTATTGCTCCGAATCAATTTTAAATGAGACCATATTATTCTACACATCAATTTACATAAGAATCAGCATTAATCTTGATATGCATTAAAATACACTAAATGCGCAATTTTCAGGCTTTCAGCACACTCATTTATATTGCTCGGAATCAATTTTAAATGAGACCATATGATTCTACACATCAATTTACATAAGAATCAGCATTAATCTTGATATGCATGAAAATACACTAAATGCGCAATTTTCGGGCTTTCAGTACACTCATTTATATTGCTCAGAATCAATTTTAAATGAGACCATATGATTCTACACATCAATTTACATAAGAATCAGCATTAATCTTGATATGCATGAAAATACACTAAATGCGCAATTTTCGGACTTTCAGTACACTCATTTATATTGCTCAGAATCAATTTGAAATGAAACCATATGATTCTACACATCAATTTACATAAGAAACAGCATTAATCTTGATATGCATGAAAATACACTAAATGCGCAATTTTCGGGCTTTCAGTACACTCATTTATATTGCTCAGAATCAATTTTAATTGAAACCATATGATTCTACACATCAATTTACATAAGAATCAGCATTAATCTTGATATGCATGAAAATACACTAAATGCGCAATTTTCGGTCTTTCAGTACACTCATTTATATTGCTCAGAATCAATTTTAAATGTAACCATATGATTCTACACATCAATTTTCATAAGAATCAGCATTAATCTTGATATGCTTGAAAATACAGTAAATGCGCAATTTTCGGGCTTTAAGTACACTCATTTATATTGCTCAGCATCAATTTTAAATGAGACCGTATGATTCTACACATCAATTTACATAAGAATCAGCAATAATCTTGATATGCATGAAATTACACTAAATGCGCGGTTTTTGATATTTCAGTATACTCATTTATATTGATCAGAATCAATTTTAAATGAGACCATATGATTCTACACATCAATTTACATAAGAATCAGCATTAATCTTGATATGCATGAAAATGCACTAAATGCGCAGTTTTTGATATTTCAGTACACTCATTTATATTGCTCAGAATCAATTTTAAATGAGACCATATGATTCTACACATCAATTTCCATAAGAATCAGCATTAATCTTGATATGCATGAAAATACACTAAATGCGCAATTTTCGGGCTTTCAGTACACTCATTTATATTGCTCGGAATCAATCTTAAATGAGACCATATGATTCTACACATCAATTTACATAAGAATCAGCATTAATCTTGATATGCATGAAAATACACTAAATGCGCAATTTTCGGACTTTCAGTACACTCATTTATATTGCTCAGAATCAATTTGAAATGAAACCATATGATTCTACACATCAATTTACATGAGAAACAGCATTAATCTTGATATGCATGAAAATACACTAAATGCGCAATTTTCGGGCTTTCAGTACACTCATTTATATTGCTCAGAATCAATTTTAATTGAAACCATATGATTCTACACATCAATTTACATAAGAATCAGCATTAATCTTGATATGCATGAAAATACACTAAATGCACAATTTTCGGTCTTTCAGTACACTCATTTATATTGCTCAGAATCAATTTTAAATGAGCCCGTATGATTCTACACATCAATTTACATAAGAATCAGCATTAATCTTGATATGCATGAAAATACACTAAATGCGCAGTTTTTGGTTTTTCAGTACACGCATTTATATTGATCAGAATCAATTTTAAATGAGACCATATGATTCTACACATGAATTTACATAAGAATCAGCATTAATCTTGATATGCATGAAAATACTTTAATGCGTATTTTTCGGGCTTTCAGCACACTCATTTATATTGATCAGAATCAATTTTAAATGAGACCATATGATTCTACACATCAATTTACATAAGAATCAGCATTAATCTTGATATGCATGAAAATACACTAAATGCGCAATTTTCGGGCTTTCAGTACACTCATTTATGTTGCTCAGAATCAATTTTAAATGAAACCATATGATTCTACACATCAATTTACATAAGAATCAGCATTAATCTTGATATGCTTGAAAATACATTAATGCGCAATTTTCGGGCTTTCAGTACACTCATTTATATTGCTTAGAATCAATTTGAAATGAGACGGTATGATTCTACACATCAGTTTACTTAAGAATCAGCATTAATCTTGACATGCATGAAAATACACTAAATGCGCAATTTTCGGGGTTTCAGTACACTCATTTATATTGATCAGAATCAATTTTAAATGAGACCATATGATTCTACACATCAATTTACATAAGAATCAGCATTAATCTTGATATGCATGAAAATACATTTAATGCGCAATATTCCAGCTTTCAGTATACTCATTTATATTGCTCAGAATCAATTGTAAATGAGACCGTATGATTCTACACATCAATTTACATAAGAATCAGCATTAATCGTGATATGCATGAAAATACGCTTAATGCGCAATTTTCGGGCTTTCAGTACAGTCATTTCTATTGCTCCGAATCAATTTTAAATGAGACCATATTATTCTACACATCAATTTACATAAGAATCAGCATTAATCTTGATATGCATTAAAATACACTAAATGCGCAATTTTCAGGCTTTCAGCACACTCATTTATATTGCTCGGAATCAATTTTAAATGAGACCATATGATTCTACACATCAATTTACATAAGAATCAGCATTAATCTTGATATGCATGAAAATACACTAAATGCGCAATTTTCGGGCTTTCAGTACACTCATTTATATTGCTCAGAATCAATTTTAAATGAGACCATATGATTCTACACATCAATTTACATAAGAATCAGCATTAATCTTGATATGCATGAAAATACACTAAATGCGCAATTTTCGGACTTTCAGTACACTCATTTATATTGCTCAGAATCAATTTGAAATGAAACCATATGATTCTACACATCAATTTACATAAGAAACAGCATTAATCTTGATATGCATGAAAATACACTAAATGCGCAATTTTCGGGCTTTCAGTACACTCATTTATATTGCTCAGAATCAATTTTAATTGAAACCATATGATTCTACACATCAATTTACATAAGAATCAGCATTAATCTTGATATGCATGAAAATACACTAAATGCGCAATTTTCGGTCTTTCAGTACACTCATTTATATTGCTCAGAATCAATTTTAAATGTAACCATATGATTCTACACATCAATTTTCATAAGAATCAGCATTAATCTTGATATGCTTGAAAATACAGTAAATGCGCAATTTTCGGGCTTTAAGTACACTCATTTATATTGCTCAGCATCAATTTTAAATGAGACCGTATGATTCTACACATCAATTTACATAAGAATCAGCAATAATCTTGATATGCATGAAATTACACTAAATGCGCGGTTTTTGATATTTCAGTATACTCATTTATATTGATCAGAATCAATTTTAAATGAGACCATATGATTCTACACATCAATTTACATAAGAATCAGCATTAATCTTGATATGCATGAAAATGCACTAAATGCGCAGTTTTTGATATTTCAGTACACTCATTTATATTGCTCAGAATCAATTTTAAATGAGACCATATGATTCTACACATCAATTTCCATAAGAATCAGCATTAATCTTGATATGCATGAAAATACACTAAATGCGCAATTTTCGGGCTTTCAGTACACTCATTTATATTGCTCGGAATCAATCTTAAATGAGACCATATGATTCTACACATCAATTTACATAAGAATCAGCATTAATCTTGATATGCATGAAAATACACTAAATGCGCAATTTTCGGACTTTCAGTACACTCATTTATATTGCTCAGAATCAATTTGAAATGAAACCATATGATTCTACACATCAATTTACATGAGAAACAGCATTAATCTTGATATGCATGAAAATACACTAAATGCGCAATTTTCGGGCTTTCAGTACACTCATTTATATTGCTCAGAATCAATTTTAATTGAAACCATATGATTCTACACATCAATTTACATAAGAATCAGCATTAATCTTGATATGCATGAAAATACACTAAATGCACAATTTTCGGTCTTTCAGTACACTCATTTATATTGCTCAGAATCAATTTTAAATGAGCCAGTATGATTCTACACATCAATTTACATAAGAATCAGCATTAATCTTGATATGCATTAAAATACACTAAATGCGCAATTTTCCGGCTTTCAGTACACTCATTTATATTGCTCGGAATCCATTTTAAGTGAGACCATATGATTCTACACATCAATTTACATAAGAATCAGCATTAATCTTGATATCCATGAAAATACACTAAATGCGCAAATTTCGGGCTTTCAGTACACTCATTTATATTGCTCAGAATCAATTTTAAATGTAACCATATGATTCTACACATCAATTTTCATAAGAATCAGCATTAATCTTGATATGCTTGAAAATACAGTAAATGCGCAATTTTCGGGCTTTAAGTACACTCATTTATATTGCTCAGCATCAATTTTAAATGAGACCGTATGATTCTACACATCAATTTACATAAGAATCAGCAATAATCTTGATATGCATGAAATTACACTAAATGCGCGGTTTTTGATATTTCAGTATACTCATTTATATTGATCAGAATCAATTTTAAATGAGACCATATGATTCTACACATCAATTTACATAAGAATCAGCATTAATCTTGATATGCATGAAAATGCACTAAATGCGCAGTTTTTGATATTTCAGTACACTCATTTATATTGCTCAGAATCAATTTTAAATGAGACCATATGATTCTACACATCAATTTACATAAGAATCAGCATTAATCTTGATATGCATGAAAATACACTAAATGCGCAATTTTCGGGCTTTCAGTATACTCATTTATATTGCTCGGAATCAATCTTAAATGAGACCATATGATTCTACACATCAATTTACATAAGAATCAGCATTAATCTTGATATGCATGTAAATGCAATAAATGCGCAAATTTCGGGCTTTCAGTACACTCATTTATATTGCTCAGAATAAATTTTAAATGTGACCATATGATTCTACACATCAATTTACATAAGAATCAGCATTAATCTTGATATGCATGAAAATACACTAAATGCGGAGTTTTTGGTTTTTCAGTACACGCATTTATATTGATCAGAATCAATTTTAAATGAGACCATATGATTCTACACATGAATTTACATAAAAATCAGCATTAATCTTGATATGCATGAAAATACTTTAATGCGCATTTTTCGGGCTTTCAGCACACTCATTTATATTGATCAGAATCAATTTTAAATGAGACCATATGATTCTACACATCAATTTACATAAGAATCAGCATTAATCTTGATATGCATGAAAATACACTAAATGCGCAATTTTCGGGCTTTCAGTACACTCATTTATGTTGCTCAGAATCAATTTTAAATGAAACCATATGATTCTACACATCAATTTACATAAGAATCAGCATTAATCTTGATATGCTTGAAAATACACTAAATGCGCAATTTTCGGGCTTTCAGTACACTCATTTTTATTGCTCAGAATCAATTTTAAATGAAACCATATGATTCTACACATCAATTTACATAAGAATCAGCATTAATCTTGATATGCATGAAAATACACTAAATGCGCAATTTTCGGGCTTTCAGTACACTCATTTATATTGCTCAGTATCAATTTTAAATGAGACCGTATGATTCTACACATCAATTTACATAAGAATCAGCATTAATCTTGATATGCATGAAAATACACTAAATGCGCAGATTTTGATATTTCATTATACTCATTTATATTGATCAGAATCAATTTTAAATGAGACCATATGATTCTCCACATCAATTTACATAAGAATCAGCATTAATCTTGATATGCATGAAAATACACTAAATGCGCAATTTTCCGGCTTTCAGTACACTCATTTATATTGCTCAGAGTCAATTTTAAATGAGACCATATGATTCTACACATCAATTTACATAAGAATCAGCATTAATCTTGATATGCATGAAAATACACTAAATGCGCAATTTTCGGGCTTTCAGTACACTCATTTATATTGCTCAGAATCAATTTTAATTGAAACCATATTATTCTACATATCAATTTACATAAGAATCAGCATTAATCTTGATATGCATGAAAATACACTAAATGCGCAGTTTTTGGACTTTCAGTACAGTCATTTATCTTGATTAGAATCAATTTTAAATGAGACCATATGATTCTACACATCAATTTACATAAGAATCAGCATTAATCTTGATATGCATGAAAATACAATAAATGCGCAATTTTCGGGCTTTCAGCACACTCATTTATATTGCTCAGAATCAATTTTAAATGTGACCATGTTATTCTACACATCAATTTACATAAGAATCAGCATTAATCTTGATATGCATGAAAATACACTAAATGCGCAATTTTCGGGCTTTCAGTACACTCATTTATATTGCTCAGAATCAATTTTAAATGAAACCATACGATTCTACACATCAATTTACATAAGAATCAGCATTAATCTTGATATGCATGAAAATACACTAAATGCGCAATTTTCGGACTTTCAGTACACTCATTTATATTGCTCAGAATCAATTTTAAATGAGACCATATGATTCTACACATCAATTTACATAAGAATCATCATTAATCTTGATATGCATGAAAATACACTAAATGCGCAATTTTTGGGCTTTCAGTACACTCATATATATTGCTCAGTATCAATTTTAATTGAAACCATATGATTCTACACATGAATTTACATAAGAATCAGCATTAATCTTGATATGCATGAAAATACACTAAATGCGCAATTTTCCGGCTTTCCGTACACTCATTTATATTGCTCAGAATCAATTTTAAATGACACCATATGATTCAATTTACATAAGAATGAATCGTGATATGCATGAAAATACACTAAATGCGCAATTTTAGGGATTTCAGTACACACATTTATATTGCTCAGAATCAATTTTAAATGAGACCGTATGATTCTACACTTCAATTTACATAAGAATCAGCATTAATCTTGATATGCATGAAAATACATTAATGCGCAGTTTTTGGTCTTTCAGTACACTCATTTATATTGATCAGAATCAAATTTAAATGAAACCATATGATTCTACACATCAATATACATAAGAATCAGCATTAATCTTGATATGCATGAAAATACACTAAATGCGCAATTTTCGGACTTTCAGTACACTCATTTATATTGCTCAGAATCAATTTTAAATGAAACCATATGATTCTCCATATCAATTTAGAAAAGAATCTTAATTAATCTTGATATGTATGAAAATACACTAAATGCGCAATTTTCGGCTTTCAGTACACGCATTTATATTGCTCAGAATCAATTTTAAATGAGACCACATGATTCTACACATCAATTTACATAAGAATCATCATTAATCTTGATATGCACGAAAATACAGTAAATGGGCAGTTTTTGGTATTTCAGTACACTCATTTATATTGAGCAGAATTAATTTCAAATGAGACCATATGATTCTACACATCATTTTACATAAGAATCAGCATTAATCTTGATATGCATGAAAATACATTAAATGCGCAATATTCGTACTTTCAGTACACTCATTTATATGGCTCAGAATCAATTTTAAATGAGACCGTGTGATTCTACACATTAATTTACATAAGAATCAGCATTAATCTTGATATGCATGAAAATACACTAAATGCGCAATATTCGGGCTTTCAGTACACTCATTTATATTGATCAGAATCAATTTTAAATGAGACCATATGATTCTACACATCAATTTACATAAGAATCAGCATTAATCTTGATATTCATGAAAATACAATAAATGCGCAATTTTCGGGCTTTCAGTACACTCATTTATGTCGCTCGGAGTCAATTTTAAATGAGACCGTATGATTCTACACATCAATTTACATAAGAATCAGCATTAATCTTGATATGCATGAAAATACACTAAATGCGCAATATTCGGGCTTTCAATACACTCATTTATATTGATCAGAATCAATTTAAATGAAACCATATGATTCTACACATCAATTTACATAAGAATCAGCATTAATCTTGATATGCATGAAAATACACTAAATGCGCAATTTTGGGCTTTCAGTACACTCATTTATATTGCTCAGAATCAATTTTAAATGAAACCATATGATTCTACACATCAATTTACATAAGAATCAGCATTAATCTTGATATGCATGAAAATACACTAAATGCGCAATTTTCGGGCTTTCACTACACTCATTTATATTGCTCAGAATTAATTTTAATTGAAACCATATGATTCTACACATCAATTTACATAAGAATCAGCATTAATCTTGATATGCATGAAAATACATTAATGCGCAATTTTCTGGCTTTCAGTACACTCATTTATATTGCTCAGAATCAATTTTAAATGAGACCATATGATTGGACACATCAATTTACATAAGAATCAGCATTAATCTTGATATGCATTAAAATACACTAAATGCGCAATATTCGGGCTTTCAGTACACTCATTTATATGGATCAGAATCAATTTTAAATGAGACCATATGATTCTACACATCAATTTACATAAGAATCAGCATTAATCTTGATGTGCATGAAAATACACTAAATGCGCAATTTTCGGGCTTTCAGTACACTCATTTATGTCGCTCGGAGTCAATTTTAAATGAGACCGTATGATTCTACACATCAATTTACATAAGAATCAGCATTAATCTTGATATGCATGAAAATACACTAAATGCGCAATTTTCTGGCTTTCAGTACACTCATTTATATTGCTCATAATCAATTTTAAATGAGACCTATGATTCTACACATCAATTTATATAAGAATCAGCATTAATCTTGATATGCATGAAAATACACTAAATGCGCAATTTTCGGACTTTCAGTACACTCATTTATATTGCTCAGAATCAATTTTAATTGAAACCATATGATTCTACACATCAATTTACATAAGAATCAGCATTAATATTGATATGCATGAATATACACTAAATGCGCAATATTCGGGCTGTCAGTACACTCAATTATATTGCTCAGAATCAATTTTAAATGAGACCGTATGATTCTACACATCAATTTACATAAGAATCAGCATTAATCTTGATATGCATGAAAATACACTAAATGCGCCGTTTTTGGACTTTCAGTACACTCATTTATATTGATCAGAATCAATTTTGTTAAATGAGACCAAATGATTCTACACATCAATTTACATAAGAATCCGCATTAATCTTGATATTCATGAAAATACACTAAATGCGCAATTCTCGGGCTTTCAGTACACTCATTTATATTGCGCAGAATCAATTTTAAATGAGACCATATGAATCTACACATCACTTTACATAAGAATCAGCATTAATCTTGATATGCATGAAAATACACTAAAGGCGCAATTTTCGGGATTCCAATACACGCATTTATATTGCTCAGAATCAATTTAAATGAGACCATATGATACTACACATCAATTTACATAAGAATCAGCATTAATCTTGATATGCATGAAAATACACTAAATGCGCAATTTTCGGGCTCTCAGTACACACATTTATATTGCTCAGAATCAATTTTAAATGAGACCGTATGATTCTAGACATCAATTTACATAAGAATCAGCATTAATGTTGATATGCATGAAAATACACTAAATGCGCAAATTTCGGGCTTTCAGTACACTCATTTATATTGCTCAGAATCAATTTTAAATGAAACCATATGATTCTACACATCAATTTACATAAGAATCAGCATTAATCTTGATATGCATGAAAATACACTAAATGCGCAATTTTCGGTCTTTCAGTACAGTCATTTCTATTGCTCAGAATCAATTTTAAATGAAACCATATGATTCTACACATCAATTTACATAAGAATCAGCATTAATCTTGATATGCATGAAAATACACTAAATGCGCAATTTTCGGGCTTTCAGTACACTCATTTATATTGCTCGGAATCAATTTTAAATGAGACCATATGATTCTACACATCAATTTACATAAGAATCAGCATTAATCTTGATATGCATGAAAATACAATAAATGCGCAAATTTCTGTCTTACAGTCCACTCATTTATATTACTCAGAATCAATTTTAAATGTAACCATATGATTCTACAAATCAATTTACATAAGAATCAGCATTAATCTTGATATGCATGAAAATACACTAAATGCGCAATTTTCGGGCTTTCAGTACACTCATTTATATTGCTCAGAATCAATTTTAAATGTAACCATATGATTCTACACATCAATTTACATAAGAATCAGCATTAATCTTGATATGCATGAAAATACACTAAATGCGCAGAGTTGGACTTTCTGTAAACTCATTCATATTGATCAGAATCAATTTTAAATGAGACCATATGATTCTACACATCAATTTATATAAGAATCAGCATTAATCTTGATATGCATGAAAATACACTAAATGCGCAATTTTCGTGCTTTCAGCACACTCATTTATATTGCTCAGAATCAATTTTAAATGAGACCATATGATTCTACACAACAATTTACATAAGAATCAGCATTAATCTCGATATGCATGAAAATACACTAAATGCGCAATCTTCGGGCTTTCAGTACACTCATTTATATTGCTCAGAATCAATTTTAAATGAAACCATGTGATTCTACACATCAATTTCCATAAGAATCAGCATTAATCTTGATATGCATGAAAATACACTAAAATCGCAATTTTCGGGCTTTCAGTACACTCATATATATTGCTCAGAATCAATTTTAAATGAGACCGTATGATTCTACACATCAATTTACATAAGAATCAGCATTAATCTTGATATGCATGAAAATACACTAAAATCGCAATTTTCGGGCTTTCAGTACACTCATATATATTGCTCAGAATCAATTTTAAATGAGACCGTATGATTCTACACATCAATTTACATAAGAATCAGCATTAATCTTGATATGCATGAAAATACACTAAATGCGCAATTTTCCGGCTTTCAGTACACTCATTTATATTGCTCAGACTCAATTTAAAATGAGACCATATGATTCTACACATCAATTTACATAAGAATCCGCATTAATCTTGATATGCATGAAAATACACTGAATGCGCAATTTCCGGCTTTCAGTACACTCATTTATATTGATCAGAATCAATTTTAAATGAGACCACATGATTCTACACATCAATTTACATAAGAATCAGCATTAATCTTGATATGCATGAAAATACTCTAAATGCGCAATTTTCGGGCTTTCAGTACACTCATTTATATTGCTCAGAATCAATTTTAAATGAAACCATATGATTCTACACATCAATTTACATATGAATCAGCATTAATCTTGATATGCATGAAAATACACGAAATGCGCAGTGTTTGGTCTTTCAGTACACACATTTATATTGATCAGAATCAATTTTAAATGAGACCATATGATTCTACACATCAATTTACATAAGAATCAGCATTAATCTTGATATGCATGAAAATACATTAAATGCGCAATTTTCGGGCTTTCAGTACACTCATTTATATTGCTCAGAATCAATTTTAAATGAGACCGTATGATTCTACACATCAATTTACATAAGAATCAGCATTAATCTTCATATGCATGAAAATACACTAAATGCTCAATTTTCGGGCTTACAGTACACTAATTTATATTGCTCAGAATCAATTTTAAATGAGACCGTATGATTCTACACATCAATTTACATAAGAATCAGCATTAATCTTGATATGCATGAAAATACACTAAATGCTCAATTTTAGGGCTTACAGTACACTCATTTATCTTGCTCAGAATCAATTTTAAATGAGACCATATGAATCTACACATCAATTTACATAAGAATCCGCATTAATCTTGATATGCATGAAAATACACTAAATGCGATATTTTCCGGCTTTCAGTACACACATTTATATTGATCAGAATCAATTTTGAAATGAAACCATATGATTCTACATATCAATTTACATAAGAATCAGCATTAATCTTGATATGCATGATAATACACTAAATGCGCAATTTTCGGGCTTTCAGTACACTCATTTATATTGCTCAGAATCAATTTTAAATGAAACCATATGATTCTACACATCAATTTACATAAGAATCAGCATTAATCTTGATATGCATGAAAATACATTAAATGCGCAATTTTCGGTCTTTCAGTACACTCATTTATATTGCTCAGAATAAATTTGAAATGAAACCATGTGATTCTACACATCAATTTACATAAGAATCAGCATTAATCTTGATATGCATGAAAATACACTAAATGCGCAATTTTCGGGCTTTCAGTACACTCATTTATATTGCTCAGAATCAATTTTAAATGAAACCATATGATTCTACACATCAATTTACATAAGAATCAGCATTAATATTGATATGCATTAAAATACACTAAATGCGCAATTTTCGGGCTTTCAGTACACTCATTTATATTGCTCAGAATCAATTTTAAATGAAACCATATGATTCTACACATCAATTTACATAAGAATCAGCATTAATCTTGATATGCATGAAAATACACTAAATGCGCAGTTTTTGGACTTTCAGTACACTCATTTGTATTGCTCAGTATCAATTTTAAATGAGACCATACGATTCTACACATCAATTTACATAAGAATCAGCATTAATCTAGATATGCATGAAAATACACTAAATGCGCAATTTTCGGGCTTTCAGTACACTCATTTATATTGCTCAGAATCAATTTTAATTGAATCCATATGATTCTACACATCAATTTACATAAGAATCAGCATTAATCTTGATATGCATGAAAATACACTAAATGCGCAATTTTCGGGCTTTCAGTACACTCATTGATAATGCTCAGAATCAATTTTAAATGAGACCGTATGATTCTACACATCAATTTACATAAGAATCAGCATTAATCTTGATATACATGAAAATACACTAAATGCGCAAATTTCGGGCTTTCAGTACACTCATTTATATTGCTCAGAATCAATTTAAATGAAACCATATGATTCTACACATCAATTTACATAAGAATCAGCATTAATCTTGATATGCATGAAAATACACTAAATGCGCAATTTTCGGTCTTTCAGTACAGTCATTTCTATTGCTCAGAATCAATTTTAAATGAAACCATATGATTCTACACATCAATTTACATAAGAATCAGCATTAATCTTGATATGCATGAAAATACACTAAATGCGCAAATTTCGTGCTTTCAGCACACTCATTTATATTGCTCAGAATCAATTTTAAATGAGACCATATGATTCTACACAACAATTTACATAAGAATCAGCATTAATCTCGATATGCATGAAAATACACTAAATGCGCAATCTTCGGGCTTTCAGTACACTCATTTATATTGCTCAGAATCAATTTTAAATGAAACCATGTGATTCTACACATCAATTTACATAAGAATCAGCATTAATCTTGATATGCATGAAAATACACTAAAATCGCAATTTTCGGGCTTTCAGTACACTCATATATATTGCTCAGAATCAATTTTAAATGAGACCGTATGATTCTACACATCAATTTACATAAGAATCAGCATTAATCTTGATATGCATGAAAATACACTAAATGCGCAATTTTCCGGCTTTCAGTACACTCATTTATATTGCTCAGACTCAATTTAAAATGAGACCATATGATTCTACACATCAATTTACATAAGAATCCGCATTAATCTTGATATGCATGAAAATACAGTAAATGCGCAATTTTCGGGCTTTCAGTACACACATTTATATTGCTCAGAATCAATTTTAAATGAAACCATGTGATTCTACATATCAATTTACATAAGAATCAGCATTAATCTTGATATGCATGAAAATACACTAAATGCGCAATTTTCGGGCTTTCAGTACACTCATTTATATTGCTCAGAATCAATTTTAAATGAAACCATATGATTCTACACATCAATTTACATAATGAATCAGCATTAATCTTGATATGCATGAAAATACACTAAATGCGCAGTGTTTGGTCTTTCAGTACACTCATTTATATTGATCAGAATCAATTTTAAATGAGACCATATAATTCTACACATCAATTTACATAAGAATCAGCATTAATCTTGATATGCATGAAAATACATTAAATGCGCAATTTTCGGGCTTTCAGTACACTCATTTATATTGCTCAGAATCAATTTTAAATGAGACCGTATGATTCTACACATCAATTTACATAAGAATCAGCATTAATCTTCATATGCATGAAAATACACTAAATGCGCAATATTCGGGCTTACAGTACACTAATTTATATTGCTCAGAATCAATTTTAAATGAGACCGTATGATTCTACACATCAATTTACATAAGAATCAGCATTAATCTTGATATGCATGAAAATACACAAAATGCTCAATTTTAGGGCTTACAGTACACTCATTTATATTGCTCAGAATCAATTTTAAATGAGACCATATGAATTCTACACATCAATTTACATAAGAATCCGCATTAATCTTGATATGCATGAAAATACACTAAATGCGCAATTTTCCGGCTTTCAGTACACACATTTATATTGCTCAGAATCAATTTGAAATGAAACCATATGATTCTACATATCAATTTACATAAGAATCAGCATTAATCTTGATATGCATGAAAATACACTAAATGCGCAATTTTCGGGCTTTCAGTACACTCATTTATATTGCTCAGAATCAATTTTAAATGAAACCATATGATTCTACACATCAATTTACATAAGAATCAGCATTAATCTTGATATGCATGAAAATACACTAAATGCGCAATTTTCGGTCTTTCAGTACACTCATTTATATTGCTCAGAATAAATTTGAAATGAAACCATGTGATTCTACACATCAATTTACATAAGAATCAGCATTAATCTTGATATGCATGAAAATACACTAAATGCGCAATTTTCGGGCTTTCAGTACACTCATTTATATTGCTCAGAATCAATTTTAAATGAAACCATATGATTCTACACATCAATTTACATAAGAATCAGCATTAATCTTGATATGCATGAAAATACACTAAATGCGCAAATTTCGGGCTTTCAGTACACTCATTTATATTGCTCAGAATCAATTTTAAATGAAACCATATGATTCTACAAATCAATTTACATAAGAATCAGCATTAATCTTGATATGCATGAAAATACACTAAATGCGCAATTTTCGGTCTTTCAGTACAGTCATTTCTATTGCTCAGAATCAATTTTAAATGAAACCATATGATTCTACACATCAATTTACATAAGAATCAGCATTAATCTTGATATGCATGAAAATACACTAAATGCGCAATTTTCGGGCTTTCAGTACACTCATTTATATTGCTCGGAATCAATTTTAAATGAGACCATATGATTCTACACATCAATTTACATAAGAATCAGCATTAATCTTGATATGCATGAAAATACACTAAATGCGCAATTTTCGGGCTTTCAGTACACACATTCATGTCGCTTGGAGTCAATTTAAATGAGACCATATGATTCTACACATCAATTTACATAAGAATCAGCATTAATCTTGATATGCATGAAAATACACGAAATGCGCAGTTTTTGGTCTTTCAGTACAGTCATTTATATTGATCAGAATCAATTTTAAATGTAACCAAATGATTCTACAAATCAATTTACATAAGAATAAGCATTAATCTTGATATGCATGAAAATACACTAAATGCGCAATCTTCGGGCTTTCAGTACACTCATTTATATTGCTCAGAATCAATTTTAAATGAAACCATATGATTCTACACACCAATTTACATAAGAATCAGCATTAATATTGATAGGCATTAAAATACACTAAATGCGCAATTTTCGGGCTTTCAGTACACTCATTTATATTGCTCAGAATCAATTTTAAATGAAACCATATGATTCTACACATCAATTTACATAAGAATCAGCATTAATCTTGATATGCATGAAAATACACTAAATGCGCAATTTTCGGGCTTTCAGTACATTCATTTATATTGCTCGGAATCAATTTTAAATGAGACACTATGATTCTACACATCAATTTACATAAGAATCAGCATTAATCTTGATATGCATGAAAATACACTAAATGCGCAATTTTCGGGCTTTCAGTACACACATTTATATTGCTCAGAATCAATTTTAAATGAGACCGTATGATTCTACACATCAATTTACATAAGAATCAGCATTAATCTTGATATGCATGAAAATACACTAAATGCGCAATTTTCGGGCTTTCAGTACACTCATTTATATTGCTCGGAATCAATTTTAAATAAATGAGACGATATGATACTACACATCAATTTACATAAGAATCAGCATTAATCTTGATATGCATGAAAATACACTAAATGCGCAATTTTCGGGCTTTCAGTACACACATTTATATTGCTCAGAATCAATTTTAAATGAGACCGTATGATTCTAGACATCAATTTACATAAGAATCAGCATTAATCTTGATATGCATGAAAATACACTAAATGAGCAAATTTCGGGCTTTCAGTACACTCATTTATATTGCTCACAATCAATTTTAAATGAAACCATATGATTCTACACATCAATTTACATAAGAATCAGCATTAATCTTGATATGCATGAAAATACACTAAATGCGCAATTTTCGGTCTTTCAGTACAGTCATTTCTATTGCTCAGAATCAATTTTAAATGAAACCATATGATTCTACACATCAATTTACATAAGAATCAGCATTAATCTTGATATGCATGAAAATACACTAAATGCGCAATTTTCGGGCTTTCAGTACACTCATTTATATTGCTCGGAATCAATTTTAAATGAGACCATATGATTCTACACATCAATTTACATAAGAATCAGCATTAATCTTGATATGCATGAAAATACAATAAATGCGCAAATTTCTGTCTTACAGTCCACTCATTTATATTACTCAGAATCAATTTTAAATGTAACGATATGATTCTACACATCAATTTACATAAGAATCAGCATTAATCTTGATATGCATGAAAATACACTAAATGCGCAATTTTCGGGCTTTCAGTACACTCATTTATATTGCTCAGAATCAATTTTAAATGTAACCATATGATTCTACACATCAATTTACATAAGAATCAGCATTAATCTTGATATGCATGAAAATACACTAAATGCGCAGAGTTGGACTTTCTGTAAACTCATTCATATTGATCAGAATCAATTTTAAATGAAACCATATGATTCTACACACCAATTTACATAAGAATCAGCATTAATATTGATAGGCATGAAAATACACTAAATGCGCAATTTTCGGGCTTTCAGTACACTCATTTATATTGCTCAGAATCAATTTTAAATGAAACCATATGATTCTACACATCAATTTACATAAGAATCAGCATTAATCTTGATATGCATGAAAATACACTAAATGCGCAATTTTCGGGCTTTCAGTACATTCATTTATATTGCTCGGAATCAATTTTAAATGAGACACTATGATTCTACACATCAATTTACATAAGAATCAGCATTAATCTTGATATGCATGAAAATACACTAAATGCGCAATTTTCGGGCTTTCAGTACACACATTTATATTGCTCAGAATCAATTTTAAATGAGACCGTATGATTCTACACATCAATTTACATAAGAATCAGCATTAATCTTGATATGCATGAAAATACACTAAATGCGCAATTTTCGGGCTTTCAGTACACTCATTTATATTGCTCGGAATCAATTATAAATGAGACGATATGATACTACACATCAATTTACATAAGAATCAGCATTAATCTTGATATGCATGAAAATACACTAAATGCGCAATTTTCGGGCTTTCAGTACACACATTTATATTGCTCAGAATCAATTTTAAATGAGACCGTATGATTCTAGACATCAATTTACATAAGAATCAGCATTAATCTTGATATGCATGAAAATACACTAAATGAGCAAATTTCGGGCTTTCAGTACACTCATTTATATTGCTCACAATCAATTTTAAATGAAACCATATGATTCTACACATCAATTTACATAAGAATCAGCATTAATCTTGATATGCATGAAAATACACTAAATGCGCAATTTTCGGTCTTTCAGTACAGTCATTTCTATTGCTCAGAATCAATTTTAAATGAAACCATATGATTCTACACATCAATTTACATAAGAATCAGCATTAATCTTGATATGCATGAAAATACACTAAATGCGCAATTTTCGGGCTTTCAGTACACTCATTTATATTGCTCGGAATCAATTTTAAATAAGACCATATGATTCTACACATCAATTTACATAAGAATCAGCATTAATCTTGATATGCATGAAAATACAATAAATGCGCAAATTTCTGTCTTACAGTCCACTCATTTATATTACTCAGAATCAATTTTAAATGTAACGATATGATTCTACACATCAATTTACATAAGAATCAGCATTAATCTTGATATGCATGAAAATACACTAAATGCGCAATTTTCGGGCTTTCAGTACACTCATTTATATTGCTCAGAATCAATTTTAAATGTAACCATATGATTCTACACATCAATTTACATAAGAATCAGCATTAATCTTGATATGCATGAAAATACACTAAATGCGCAGAGTTGGACTTTCTGTAAACTCATTCATATTGATCAGAATCAATTTTAAATGAGACCGTATGATTCTACACATCAATTTACATAAGAATCAGCATTAATATTGATATGCATGAAAATACACTAAATGCGCAATTTTCGGGTGCTTTCAGCACACTCATTTATATTGCTCAGAATCAATTTTAAATGAGACCATATGATTCTACACAACAATTTACATAAGAATCAGCATTAATCTCGATATGCATGAAAATACACTAAATGCGCAATCTTCGGGCTTTCAGTACACTCATTTATATTGCTCAGAATCAATTTTAAATGAAACCATATGATTCTACACATCAATTTACATAAGAATCAGCATTAATATTGATATGCATTAAAATACACTAAATGCGCAATTTTCGGGCTTTCAGTACACTCATTTATATTGCTCAGAATCAATTTTAAATGAAACCATATGATTCTACACATCAATTTACATAAGAATCAGCATTAATCTTGATATGCATGAAAATACACTAAATGCGCAATTTTCGGGCTTTCAGTACACTCATTTATATTGCTCGGAATCAATTTTAAATGAGACACTATGATTCTACACATCAATTTACATAAGAATCTGCATTAATCTTGATATGCATGAAAATACACTAAATGCGCAATTTTCGGGCTTTCAGTACACACATTTATATTGCTCAGAATCAATTTTAAATGAGACCGTATGATTCTACACATCAATTTACATAAGAATCAGCATTAATCTTGATATGCATGAAAGTACACTAAATGCGCAATTTTCGGGCTTTCAGTACACTCATTTATATTGCTCGGAATCAATTATAAATGAGACGATATGATACTACACATCAATTTACATAAGAATCAGCATTAATCTTGATATGCATGAAAATACACTAAATGCGCAATTTTCGGGCTTTCAGTACACACATTTATATTGCTCAGAATCAATTTTAAATGAGACCGTATGATTCTAGACATCAATTTACATAAGAATCAGCATTAATTTTGATATGCATGAAAATACACTAAATGCGCAAATTTCGGGCTTTCAGTACACTCATTTATATTGCTCAGAATCAATTTTAAATGAAACCATATGATTCTACACATCAATTTACATAAGAATCAGCATTAATCTTGATATGCATTAAAAATACACTAAATGCGCAATTTTCGGTTTTCAGTACAGTCATTTCTATTGCTCAGAATCAATTTTAAATGAAACCATATGATTCTACACATCAATTTACATAAGAATCAGCGTTAATCTTGATATGCATGAAAATACACTAAATGCGCAATTTTCGGGCTTTCAATACACTCATTTATATTGTTCGGAATCATTTTTAAATGAGACCATATGATTCTACACATCAATTTACATAAGAATCAGCATTAATCTTGATATGCATGAAAATACACTAAATGCGCAATTTTCGGGCTTTCAGTACACACATTCATGTCGCTCGGAGTCAATTTAAATGAGACCATATGATTCTACACATCAATTTACATAAGAATCAGCATTAATCTTGATATGCATGAAAATACACTAAATGCGCAGTTTTTGGTCTTTCAGTACAGTCATTTATATTGATCAGAATCAATTTAAAATGTAACCATATGATTCTACAAATCAATTTACATAAGAATAAGCATTAATCTTGATATGCATGAAAATACACTAAATGCGAAATTTTCGGGTCTTCAGTATACTCATTTATATTGCTCGGAATCAATTTTAAATGTGAAACCATATGATTCTACACATCAATTTACATAAGAATCAGCATTAATCTTGATATGCATGAAAATACACTAAATGCGCAATTTTCGGGCTTTCAGTACACTCATTTATATTGCTCAGAATCAATTTTATATGTAACCATATGATTCTACACATCAATTTACATAAGAATCAGCATTAATCTTGAAATGCATGAAAATACACTAAATGCGCAGATATGGACTTTCTGTAAACTCATTTATATTGATCAGAATCAATTTTAAATGAGACCATATGATTCTACACATCAATTTACATAAGAATCAGCATTAATCTCGATATGCATGAAAATAGACTAAAGGCGCAATTTTCGGGCTTTCAGTACACACATTTATATTGCTCAGAATCAATTTGAAATGAAACCATATGATTCTACACATCAATTTACATAAGAATCAGCATTAATCTTGACATGCATGAAAATACACTAAATGCGCAATTTTCGGTCTTTCAGTACACTCATTTATATTGCTCAGAATCAATTTGAAATGAAACCATGTGATTCTACACATCAATTTACATAAGAATCAGCATTAATCTTGATATGCATGAAAATACACTAAATGCGCAATTTTCGGGCTTTCAGTACACTCATTTATATTGCTCGGAATCAATTTTAAATGAGGACCATATGATTCTACACATCAATTTACATAAGAATCAGCATTAATCTTGATATGCATGAAAATACACTAAATGCGCAATTTTCGGGCTTTCAGTACACACATTTATATTGCTCAGAACCAATTTTAAATGAGACCGTATGATTCTACACATCAATTTACATAAGAATCAGCATTAATCTTGATATGCATGAAAATACACTAAATGCGCAAATTTCGGGCTTTCAGTACACTCATTTATATTGCTCGGAATCAATTTTAAATGAGACGATATGATTCTACACATCAATTTACATAAGAATCAGCATTAATCTTGATATGCATGAAAATACACTAAATGCGCAATTTTCGGGCTTTCAGTACACTCATTTATATTGCTCAGAATCAATTTTAAATGAGACCGTATGATTCTACACATCAATTTACATAAGAATCAGCATTAATCTTGATATGCATGAAAATACACTAAATGCGCAATTTTCCGGCTTTCAGTACACTCATTTATATTGCTCAGAAACAATTTTAAATGAGACCATATGAATCTACACATCAATTTACATATGAATCCGCATTAATCTTGATATGCTTGAAAATACACTAAATGGGCAATTTTCGGGCTTTCAGTACACACATTTATATTGCTCAGAATCAATTTTAAATGAAACCATATGATTCTACATATCAATTTACATAAGAATCAGCATTAATATTGACATGCATGAAAATACACTAAATGCGCAATTTTCGGGCTTTCAGTAAACTAATTTATATTGCTCAGAATCAATTTTAAATGAAACCATATGATTCTACACATCAATTTACATAAGAATCAGCATTAATCTTGATATGCATGAAAATACACTAAATGCGCAATTTTCGGGCTTTCAGTACACTCATTTATATTGCTCAGAATCAATTTGAAATGAAACCATGTGATTCTACACATCAATTTACATAAGAATCAGCATTAATCTTGATATGCATGAAAATACACTAAATGAGTAATTTTCGGGCTTTCAGTACACTCATTTATATTGCTCAGAATCAATTTTAAATGAGACCGTATGATTCTACACATCAATTTACATATGAATCAGCATTAATCTTGATATGCATGAAAATACACTAATTGCGCAGTGTTTGGTCTTTCAGTACACTCATTTATATTGCTAAAAATCAATTTTAAATGAGACCGTATGATTCTACACATCAATTTACATAAGAATCAGCATTAATCTTGATATGCATGAAATTCACTAAATGCGCAAATTTTCGGGCTTTCAGTACACTCATTTATATTGCTCAGAATCAATTTTAAATGAAACCGTATGATTCTACACATCAATTTACATAAGTATCAGCATTAATCTTGATATGCATGGAAATACACTAAATGCGCAATTTTCGGGCTTTCAGTACACTCATTTATATTGCTCGGAATCAATTTTAAATGAGACGATATGATTCTACACATCAATTTACATAAGAATCAGCATTAATCTTGATATGCATGAAAATACACTAAATGCGCAATTTTCGGGTGCTTTCAGTACACACATTTATATTGCTCAGAATCAATTTTAAATGAGACCGTATGATTCTACACATCAATTTACATAAGAATCAGCATTAATCTTGATATGCATGAAAATACATTAATGCGAAATTTTCCGGCTTTCAGTACACTCATTTATATTGCTCAGAATCAATTTTAAATGAGACCATATGAATCTACACATCAATTTACACAAGAATCCGCATTAATCTTGATATGCATGAAAATACACTAAATGTGCAATTTTCGGGCTTTCAGTACACACATTTATATTGCTCAGAATCAATTTTAAATGAGACCGTATGATTCTACACATCAATTTACATAAGAATCAGCATTAATCTTGATATGCATGAAAATACACTAAATGCGCAATTTTCGGTCTTTCAGTACAGTCATTTCTATTGCTCAGAATCAATTTTAAATGAAACCATATGATTCTACACATCAATTTACATAAGAATCAGCATTAATCTTGATATGCATGAAAATACACTAAATGCGCAATTTTCGGGCTTTCAGTACACACATTTATATTGCTCAGAATCAATTTTAAATGAGACCGTATGATTCTACACATCAATTTACATAAGAATCAGCATTAATCTTGATATGCATGAAAATACACTAAATGCGCAATTTTCCGGCTTTCAGTACACTCATTTATATTGCTCAGAATCAATTTTAAATGAGACCATATGAATCTACACATCAATTTACATAAGAATCCGCATTAATCTTGATATGCATGAAAATACACTAAATGTGCAATTTTCGGGCTTTCAGTACACACATTTATATTGCTCAGAATCAATTTTAAATGAAACCATATGATTCTACATATCAATTTACATAAGAATCAGCATTAATCTTGACATGCATGAAAATACACTAAATGCGCAATTTTCGGGCTTTCAGTACACTCATTTATATTGCTCAGTATCAATTTGAAATGAAACCATGTGATTCTACACATCAATTTACATAAGAATCAGCATTAATCTTGATATGCATGAAAATACACTAAATGAGTAATTTTCGGGCTTTCAGTACACTCATTTATATTGCTCAGAATCAATTTTAAATGAGACCGTATGATTCTACACATCAATTTACATAAGAATCAGCATTAATCTTGACATGCATGAAAATACACTAAATGCGCAATTTTCCGGCTTTCAGTACACTCATTTATATTGCTCAGAATCAATTTTAAATGAAACCATATGATTCTACACATCAATTTACATAAGAATCAGCATTAATATTGATATGCATGAAAATACACTATGTGCGCAATTTTCGGGCTTTCAGTACACTCTTTTATATTGCTCAGAATCAATTTTAAATGAGACCGTATGATTCTACACATCAATTTACATAAGAATCAGCATTAATCTTGATATGCATGAAAATACACTAAATGCTCAATTTTCGGGCTTACAGTACACTCATTTATATTGATCAGAATCAATTTTAAATGAGACCATATGATTCTACACATCAATTTACATAAGAATTTGCATTAATCTTGATATGCATGAAAATACACTTAATGCGCAATATTCCAGCTTTCAGTACAGTCATTTATATTGATCAGAATCAATTTTAAATGAGACCGTATGATTCTACACATCAATTTACATAAGAATCAGCATTAATCTTGATATGCATGAAAATACACTAAATGCGCAAATTTCGGGCTTTCAGTACACTCATTTATATTGCTCAGAATCACTTTAAATGAAACCATTTGATTCTACACATCAATTTACATAAGAATCAGCATTAATCTTGATATGCATGAAAATACACTAAATGCGCAATTTTCGGTCTGACAGTACAGTCATTTCTATTGCTCAGAATCAATTTTAAATGAAACCATATGATTCTACACATCAATTTACATAAGAATCAGCATTAATATTGATATGCATGAAAATACACTAAATGCGCAATTTTCGGGCTTTCAGTACACTCATTTATATTGCTCGGAATCAATTTTAAATGAGACCATATGATTCTACACATCAATTTACATAAGAATCAGCATTAATCTTGATATGCATGAAAATACACTAAATGCGCAATTTTCGGGCTTTCAGTACACACATTTATATTGCTCAGAA
Source organism: Ascarosepion bandense (assembly GCA_037127315.1). Classification (NCBI taxonomy): domain Eukaryota; kingdom Metazoa; phylum Mollusca; class Cephalopoda; order Sepiida; family Sepiidae; genus Ascarosepion; species Ascarosepion bandense. The sequence goes on along the minus strand of JBBBDQ010002806.1, from coordinate 7,676 downwards.
TCAATTTTAAATGAGACCGTATGATTCTACACATCAATTTACATAAGAATCAGCATTAATCTTGATATGCATGAAAATACACTAAATGCGCAATTTTCGGGCTTTCAGTACACTCATTTATATTGCTCAGAATCAATTTTAAATGAAACTATATGATTCTACACATCAATTTACATAAGAATCAGCATTAATCTTGATATGCATGAAAATACACTAAATGCGCAATTTTCGGGCTTTCAGTACACTCATTTATATTGCTCAGAATCAATTTGAAATGAAACCATGTGATTCTACACATCAATTTACATAAGAATCAGCATTAATCTTGATATGCATGAAAATACACTAAATGCGCAATTTTGCGGCTTTCAGTACACTCATTTATATTGCTCAGAATCAATTTTAAATGAGACCGTATGATTCTACACATCAATTTACATATGAATCAGCATTAATCTTGATATGCATGAAAATACACTAGAAATGCGCAATTTTCCGGGCTTTCAGTACACACATTTATATTGCTCAGAATCAATTTTAAATGAAACCATATGATTCTACATATCAATTTACATAAGAATCAGCATTAATCTTGACATGCATGAAAATACACTAAATGCGCAATTTTCGGGCTTTCAGTACACTAATTTATATTGCTCAGAATCAATTTTAAATGAAACCATGTGATTCTACACATCAATTTACATAAGAATCAGCATTAATCTTGATATGCATGAAAATACACTAAATGAGTAATTTTCGGGCTTTCAGTACACTCATTTATATTGCTCAGAATCAATTTTAAATGAGGCCGTATGATTCTACACATCAATTTACATATCAATCAGCATTAATCTTGATATGCATGAAAATACAGTAAATGCGCAGTGTTTGATCTTTCAGTACACTCATTTATATTGATCAGAATCAATTTTAAATGAGACCATACGATTCTACACATCAATTTACATAAGAATCAGCATTAATCTTGATATGCATGAAAATACACTAAATGCGCAATTTTCGGGCTTTCAGTACACTCATTTATATTGCTCAGAATCAATTTTAATTGAATCCATATGATTCTACACATCAATTTACATAAGAATCAGCATTAATCTTGATATGCATGAAAATACACTAAATGCGCAATTTTCCGGCTTTCAGTACACTCATTTATATTGCTCAGAATCAATTTTAAATGAGACCGTATGATTCTACACATCAATTTACATAAGAATCAGCATTAATCTTGATATGCATGAAAATACACTAAATGAGTAATTTTCGGGCTTTCAGTACACTCATTTATATTGCTCTGAATCAATTTGAAATGAGACCGTATGATTCTACACCTCAATTTACATAAGAATCAGCATTAATCTTGATATGCATGAAAATACACTAAATGCGCAATTTTCGGGCTTTCAGTACACTCATTTATATTGCTCTGAATCAATTTTAAATGAAACCATATGATTCTACACATCAATTTACATAAGAATCCGCATTAATCTTGATATGCATGAAAATACACTAAATGCGCAATTTTCGGGCTTTCAGTACACACATTTATATTGCTCAGAATCAATTTTAAATGAAACTATACGATTCTACACATCAATTTACATAAGAATCAGCATTAATCTTGATATGCATGAAAATACACTAAATGCGCAATTTTCCGGCTTTCAGTACACTCATTTATATTGCTCAGAATCAATTTGAAATGAAACCATGTGATTCTACACATCAATTTACATAAGAATCAGCATTAATCTTGATATGCATGAAAATACACTAAATGAGTAATTTTCGGGCTTTCAGTACACTCATTTATATTGCTCAGAATCAATTTTAAATGAGACCGTATGATTCTACACATCAATTTACATATGAATCAGCATTAATCTTGATATGCATGAAAATACACTAAATGCGCAATTTTCGGGCTTTCAGTACACACATTTATATTGCTCAGAATCAATTTTAAATGAAACCATATGATTCTACATATCAATTTACATAAGAATCAGCATTAATCTTGACATGCATGAAAATACACTAAATGCGCAATTTTCGGGCTTTCAGTACACTCATTTATATTGCTCAGAATCAATTTGAAATGAAACCATGTGATTCTACACATCAATTTACATAAGAATCAGCATTAATCTTGATATGCATGAAAATACACTAAATGAGTAATTTTGGGCTTTCAGTACACTCATTTATATTGCTCAGAATCAATTTTAAATGAGGCCGTATGATTCTACACATCAATTTACATATCAATCAGCATTAATCTTGATATGCATGAAAATACAGTAAATGCGCAGTGTTTGATATTTCAGTACACTCATTTATATTGATCAGAATCAATTTTAAATGAGACCATACGATTCTACACATCAATTTACATAAGAATCAGCATTAATCTTGATATGCATGAAAATACACTAAATGCGAAATTTTCGGGCTTTCAGTACACTCATTTATATTGCTCAGAATCAATTTTAATTGAATCCATATGATTCTACACATCAATTTACATAAGAATCAGCATTAATCTTGATATGCATGAAAATACACTAAATGCGCAATTTTCCGGGCTTTCAGTACACTCATTTATATTGCTCAGAATCAATTTTAAATGAGACCGTACGATTCTACACATCACTTTACATAAGAATCAGCATTAATCTTGATATGCATGAAAATACACTAAATGCTCAATTTTCGGGCTTACATTACACTAATTTATATTGATCAGAATCAATTTTAAATGAGACCATATGATTCTACACATCAATTTACATAAGAATTAGCATTAATCTTGATATGCATGAAAATACACTTAATGCGCAATATTCCAGCTTTCAGTACACTCATTTATATTGCTCAGAATCAATTTTAAATGAGACCGTATGATTCTACACATCAATTTACATAATCAATCAGCATTAATCTTGATATGCATGAAAATACAGTAAATGCGCAGTGTTTGGTCTTTCAGTACACTCATTTATATTGATCAGAATCAATTTTAAATGAGACCATACGATTCTACACATCAATTTACATAAGAATCAGCATTAATCTTGATATGCATGAAAATACACTAAATGCGCAATTTTCCGGGCTTACAGTACACTCATTTATATTGATCAGAATCAATTTTAAATGAGACCATATGATTCTACACATCAATTTACATAAGAATTAGCATTAATCTTGATATGCATGAAAATAAACTTAATGCGCAATATTCCAGCTTTCAGTACACTCATTTATATTGCTAAGAATCAATTTTAAATGAGACCGTATGATTCTACACATCAATTTAAATAAGAATCAACATTAATCTTGATATGCATGAAAATACACTAAATGCGCAAATTTTGGGCTTTCAGTACACTCATTTATATTGCTCAGAATCAATTTTAAATGAAACCGTATGATTCTACACATCAATTTACATAAGAATCAGCATTAATATTGATATGCATGAAAATACACTAAATGCGCAATTTTCGGGCTCTTTCAGTACAGTCATTTCTATTGCTCAGAATGAATTTTAAATGAAACCATATGATTCTACACATCAATTTACATAAGAATCAGCATTAATCTTGATATGCATGAAAATACACTAAATGCGCAATTTTCGGGCTTTCAGTACACTCATTTATATTGCTCGGAATAAATTTTAAATGAGACCATATGATTCTACACATCAATTTACATAAGAATAAGCATTAATCTTGATATGCATGAAGATACACTAAATGCGCAATTTTCGGGCTTTCAGTACACACATTCATGTCACTCGGAGTCAATTTAAATGAGACCATATGATTCTACACATCAATTGACATAAGAATCAGCATTAATCTTGATATGCATGAAAATACACTAAATGAGTAATTTTCGGGCTTTCAGTACACTCATTTATATTGCTCAGAATCAATTTGAAAAGAAACCATGTGATTCTACACATCAATTTACATAAGAATCAGCATTAATCTTGATATGCATGAAAATACACTAAATGAGTAATTTTCGGGCTTTCAGTACACTCATTTATATTGCTCAGAATCAATTTTAAATGAGACCGTATGATTCTACACATCAATTTAAATAAGAATCAACATTAATCTTGATATGCATGAAAATACACTAAATGCGCAAATTTTGGGCTTTCAGTACACTCATTTATATTGCTCAGAATCAATTTTAAATGAAACCATATGATTCTACACATCAATTTACATAAGAATCAGCATTAATCTTGATATGCATGAAAATACACTAAATGCGCAATTTTCGGTCTTTCGGTACAGTCATTTCTATTGCTCAGAATGAATTTTAAATGAAACCATATGATTCTACACATCAATTTACATAAGAATCAGCATTAATCTTGATATGCATGAAAATACACTAAATGCGCAATTTTCGGGCTTTCAGTACACTCATTTATATTGCTCGGAATCAATTTTAAATGAGACCATATGATTCTACACATCAATTTACATAAGAATCAGCATTAATCTTGATATGCATGAAAATACACTAAATGAGTAATTTTCGGGCTTTCAGTACACTCATTTATATTGCTCAGAATCAATTTGAAAAGAAACCATGTGATTCTACACATCAATTTACATAAGAATCAGCATTAATCTTGATATGCATGAAAATACACTAAATGAGTAATTTTCGGGCTTTCAGTACACTCATTTATATTGCTCAGAATCAATTTTAAATGAGACCGTATGATTCTACACATCAATTTACATATCAATCAGCATTACTCTTGATATGCATGAAAATACAGTAAATGCGCAGTGTTTGGTCTTTCAGTACACTCATTTATATTGATCAGAATCAATTTTAAATGAGACCATACGATTCTACACATCAATTTACATAAGAATCAGCATTAATCTTGATATGCATGAAAATAAACTAAATGCGCAATTTTCGGGCTTTCAGTACACTCATTTATATTGCTCAGAATCAATTTTGATTGAATCCATATGATTCTACACATCAATTTACATAAGAATCAGCATTAATCTTGATATGCATGAAAATACACTAAATGCGCAATTTTCGGGCTTTCAGTACACTCATTTATATTGCTCAGAATCAATTTTAAATGAGACCGTATGATTCTACACATCAATTTAAATAAGAATCAACATTAATCTTGATATGCATGAAAATACACTAAATGCGCAAATTTTGGGCTTTCAGTACACTCATTTATATTGCTCAGAATCAATTTTAAATGAAACCATATGATTCTACACATCAATTTACATAAGAATCAGCATTAATCTTGATATGCATGAAAATACACTAAATGCGCAATTTTCGGTCTTTCGGTACAGTCATTTCTATTGCTCAGAATGAATTTTAAATGAAACCATATGATTCTACACATCAATTTACATAAGAATCAGCATTAATCTTGATATGCATGAAAATACACTAAATGCGCAATTTTCGGGCTTTCAGTACACTCATTTATATTGCTCGGAATCAATTTTAAATGAGACCATATGATTCTACACATCAATTTACATAAGAATCAGCATTAATCTTGATATGCATGAAAATACACTAAATGCGCAATTTTCGGGCTTTCAGTACACACATTCATGTCACTCGGAGTCAATTTAAATGAGACCATATGATTCTACACATCAATTTACATAAGAATCAGCATTAATCTTGATATGCATGAAAATACACTAAATGCGCAATTTTCGGGCTTTCAGTACAGTCATTTATATTGCTCAGAATCAATTTTAAATGAAACCATATGATTCTACACATCAATTTACATAAGAATCAGCATTAATCTTGATATGCATGAAAATACACTAAATGCTCAATTTTCGGGCTTACAGTACACTCATTTATATTGATCAGAATCAATTTTAAATGAGACCATATGATTCTACACATCAATTTACATAAGAATTAGCATTAATCTTGATATGCATGAAAATACACTTAATGCGCAATATTCCAGCTTTCAGTACACTCATTTATATTGCTAAGAATCAATTTTAAATGAGACCGTATGATTCTACACATCAATTTAAATAAGAATCAACATTAATCTTGATATGCATGAAAATACACTAAATGCGCAATTTTCGGTCTTTCAGTACAGTCATTTCTATTGCTCAGAATGAATTTTAAATGAAACCATATGATTCTACACATCAATTTACATAAGAATCAGCATTAATCTTGATATGCATGAAAATACACTAAATGCGCAATTTTCGGGTTTCAGTACACTCATTTATATTGCTCGGAATCAATTTTAAATGAGACCATATGATTCTACACATCAATTTACATAAGAATCAGCATTAATCTTGATATGCATGAAAATACACTAAATGCGCAATTTTCGGGCTTTCAGTACACACATTCATGTCACTCGCAGTCAATTTAAATGAGACCATATGATTCTACACATCAATTGACATAAGAATCAGCATTAATCTTGATATGCATGAAAATACACTAAATGCGCAGTGTTTGGTCTTTCAGTACACTCATTTATATTGATCAGAATCAATTTTAAATGAGACCATATGATTCTACACATCAATTTACATAAGAATCAGCATTAATCTTGATATGCATGAATATACACTAAATGCGCAATTTTCGGGCTTTCAGTACACCCATTTATATTGCTCAGAATCAATTTTAAATGAAACCATGTGATTCTACACATCAATTTACGTAAGAATCAGCATTAATCTTGATATGCCTGAAAATACACTAAAATCGCAATTTTCGGGCTTTCAGTACACTCATATATATTGCTCAGAATCAATTTTAAATGAGACCGTATGAATCTACACATCAATTTACATAAGAATCAGCATTAATCTTGATATGCATGAAAATACACTAAATGCGCAATTTTCCGGCTTTCAGTACACTCATTTATATTGCTCAGAATCAATTTAAAATGAGACCATATGATTCTACACATCAATTTACATAAGAATCCGCATTAATCTTGATATGCATGAAAATACACTAAATGCGCAATTTTCGGGCTTTCAGTACACACATTTATAATGCTCAGAATCAATTTTAAATGAAACCATATGATTCTACACATCAATTTACATATGAATCAGCATTAATCTTGATATGCATGAAAATACACTAAATGCGCAGTGTTTGGTCTTTCAGTACACTCATTTATATTGATCAGAATCAATTTTAAATGAGACCGTATGATTCTACACATCAATTTACATAAGAATCAGCATTAATCTTGATATGCATGAAAATACACTAAATGCGCAATTTTCGGGCTTTCAGTACACTCATTTATATTGCTCAGAATCAATTTTAAATGAGCCCGTATGATTCTACACATCAATTTACATAAGAATCAGCATTAATCTTGATATGCATGAAAATACACTAAATGCGCAGTTTTTGATATTTCAGTACACTCATTTATATTGATCAGAATCAATTTAAATGAGACCATATGATTCTACACATAAATTTACATAAGAATCAACATTAATCTTGATATGCATGAAAATACACTAAATGCGAAATTTTCGGACTTTGAGTACACTCATTTATATTGCTCAGAATCAAATTTAAATGAGACC
>JBBBDQ010002804.1:0-65954 GCA_037127315.1 Ascarosepion bandense | reverse complement strand
TGTGTGAAAACAGCAGTTCGCTTGAGAAGTTCATTTCTGTTGAAAATATTAGGGATATTTCTTGCTAAGCTTTGTTGTATAAATAAATTAATCGCAATTTCGTTATTATCTGCTGATACAAGCCACTGTTGCAAAGGCATGAGAAGTTAGTTTCAATTGTATTATTGAGATTGCCAGCGTTTATTGTCTAGATTCGTAATCAATGATCAAGCATTTAAGAGATGTAGGCTGTGAGCGACAGATGTCAAGGCTGAAAATGGGTGTATGAAGATGTAACGAGAGTCGGGCATTACTAAAGAAAGAGATGTCTATGGAAGCGTTCATTTACTGAGTGTTTTCCCAACCAACAGCATATAAATGGCAGTGAGTAGAGATTGTTTGGAGAATGATGCAGAAATTGACATTGTACAATACATTTTATGGGACGAAGAGGAAAGAGAACAATGTAGAAAATGGTGAAATAAATGAAAACAAAATAAAAATAGACGCTTACAGCACCTGGTATTCCCAAGCGGTCACCCATCTAAGTACTGACCAGGCTCGATGTTACTTAACTTCAGTTTCGGACGAGAACCGGTGTATTCAAACTGACATGGCCGTAAGTGATTGCTGACACACGTAAACGGCCTTTTATTTAGCAAGCACTCAAACATACGACTTTTATTTCGGATCGAATATTCATTTCTCATCACAAACAACGGAAAATATCTATGAAAGCGAACATTTCTACACGGAGATAAAGTAAACATTTTCTCATTTGTAGATGTTTTCGATAATTTTCACAGCGTCGAAATGTTTTTTTTCCAAATTCACACAATACGAGAGACAAGATAAATAAATAAATACATAAATAAATAAATAAATAAATAAATAAATAATTCCAGAAATAAATAATTTTTATTTTCAGAATTATAAATTTCGCTATCCTATTTAAATGATTTTTGTCTTGTTTAAAAAGACAATATTTCTCATTTGTAATGGATTAACAGTCCGATCACGGAAGGGTTTGTCGTGCTCTTGTATTAATTACCGTTACAGTTTTTTAAATTGATAGACGTCGAACATCGCAAGGCTTTTTTGTCGGTATTTTGACTCTTCTCCAAGTGTTAGTGTGTACAACACCGTGTATGTTGTGTGCATGTGTGTTTGGCATTCTTCAGCTATACTGAAATTGAGTTTACTAAGTTTTGTTAATGATTAGAGAACGCAACACGTGTCATTTTGCCTAAAAACTGTTAGATTTTCATGTACTGGCGCTCATTTTAATCTAAAGTTGGCGTGCTTTTTCAATCAGTGATTTTTTTCCATTCAGTCTACTGCTAAAAATCCTGTGTGATTCGGCAAAAATAAATGCTGTCATTTTCAATGGAAATTACTCAATTATGAATGACTTTTAGTAGTATTATTTTCATAAATTCGATATTTCTTCTCCGTGTGAAAACAGCAGTTCGATTGAGAAGTTCATTTCTGGTGAAAATATTAGCGATCTTTCTTGCTAAGCATTGTTGTATAAATAAATTCATCGCAATTTCGTTATTATCTGCAGATGAGACACGATAACTAGACATATATGTATTTTATTATAATAGATTAAAATATAAAATAGATTAGAATAAAAAATAGTTTAAAAACATCTAACAAAAGTGAAAAAGAAGAGGGAAAAAATAAATAAATAAACGCTTTTTCTTTTAGGAGGAAAATTGTCCTCCGGTAAATATTTTACTCAATTTAATGAGATAATTTCAGCAGGTAGGTTTCCGATGACCCGGTCAAAGGCTGTCCTTTACTCTATCTTGACCACACATTAAGCCTTTTCCGTCAGAAGCCTTATTAAGATAAACAAAAAGATAACTGAAATTTCAGACTTACAGTCGCCGGTGTTTGTCACCGGTGGTCTAAAGCATTTCCGGATTTCCGGATTTCCGGTCAATTTTGGATAAATTCAGGTATTTTTTCCGAGTCAGGCAGTTGAGTTAAAAAAAGTTAGGAGAGAAGTTAAGGAGATGGGGAGTCCACCGGGTGCGAGCTTGAAGTAAGGATCTCCGTTCGTCTTGTTTCGTTCAGTTTGGGTTTGTTGATCTCCATTAATTAGAGTTAGAGCTGTGTGTCACATTCGCCTGCCCCAAAAGACAAGGCTAACTCTAAACGAATAAAGCATCCGTTTCAACTCATCCAAATTATGGAAGTTCGTTCCTTATAGTCAATCTTGTACCCCCAGCTGTCCGGCCGACATTTTCTACAAATTTCCGGCAACATCACATCTTGGAGAACGGCTGCAGGAGGAAATTGTTAGGACGGGCCGTTGGGGTGGTACATTTGGTGCCCTGACTGCAGGATTTGGAACCTACGGAAGTGCCACTGGATGCTAAGTTTGGATTTCGACGAACCGACGCGACTGGACGAGACAGGACGAACGGAGAATAGGAAATCGAAGAAAGTACAACACTAACAACCAAATTCTAATTGCTTGGTATAAGCTTCAAAAGAAAAAAAGAAAGAAAAAGAAACAAGGGAAGGAAAGGGAACCCGTTATCAACAAGCACCGTAAGGTAAGCAGAATTATTTACTCCCTTTTTGTCTGGCTAAAATTCTCGCCGGCAGAAGAACGGTTGCCACTAACGGCCGTACGATCGAAAAAAAAAGAAAAGAAAAACAAAGAGGACAATGAATTGATTAAGAAAAAAAATGTGTGAGTACTTTGAGAGAAAAAGTATAAAATTTGAAAAAAAAAAAGGAAAAGAAAAAGAGAGATAGAAACAAAGCGAACAATGTGAAAAAAACAACAACAAGAAACAAAGGAAAGTGAACCCATTATCAACAAGCACCGTAAGGTAAGCAGAATTATTTACTCCCTTTTTGTCTGGCCAAAAAAAGAAAGAAAAAGAGAAATAGAGACAACTTAAACGGTCTGAATGAGTACTTAAAAACAAAACAAGGAGAAGAATGAAAAAGGACTGTTTGAACAGAAAAAGGGATGATGATGAAAAAATATTTTTGAGAAAAACAGAAACAAACATTTTAGAAACATTTATTTACTTTTTTTTGTTGTTTTGGTTAAAAGAAAAAAGAAAGGAAGATGGAATATGATATTGAGAAAAAGGTGTGTACAAAAAAAAAAAAATGGAAAAATAATAGGACGGGAGAGAGCAAGAAACAACTGTGCGTGTAAAATAAAAAAAGAAAAGCGAATTGATTAAAAAAAATGTGTGAGTATTTTTGAGAAAAAAAAAAAGAATGAATTTTTAGAAACAACGCAAACGGTGTGAAAAAAAAAGAGAAGAATGAAAAAAAAGGGACTGTTTGAAAAAAAGTGGGTAAAAGAATAGTATGTGTTATTACTTTAAAAAAAAAAGCATTATTTGTGAAAAAAATAAAAATGACAGAGAGAAAAACTAAGTGGGAGTGTCCAACAACGAAAAAAGTTCTGAAAAAAGAAATGAGAAAATGTGTACAAAAAAACAAAAAAAAAAGGAAAAAATGAAAAAATAAGAGGAAGAGAGAGAGAGCAAGAAACAACTGTGTGTGCAAAAAAAAAAAAAGAAAAGAAAAGAAAATGAATTGATTAAAAAAAGGTGTGACTATTTTGAGATAAAAAGTACGAATTTTGCAAAGAAAGTTAAAGAAAAAGAGAGATAGAAACAACGCGAACGGTGTGGAAAAAACAACAACAAGAAACAAAGGAAAGGGAACCCATTATCAACAAGCACCGTAAGGTAAGCAGAATTATTTACTCCCTTTTTGTCTGGCCAAATAAAGAAAGAAAAAGAGAAATAGAGACAACTTAAACGGTCTGAATGAGTACTTAAAAACAAAACAAGGAGAAGAATGAAAAAGGACTGTTTGAACAGAAAAAGGGATGATGATGAAAAAATATTTTTGAGAAAAACAGAAAGAAACATTTTAGGAACATTTATTTACTTTTTTGTTGTTGTTTTGGTTAAAAGAAAAAAGAAAGGAAGATGGAATATGATAATGAGAAAAAGGTGTGTACAAAAAAAAATGGAAAAAAATAATAGGAAGGGAGAGAGTAAGAAACAACTGTGCGCGTACAAAAAAAATGAATTTTGAAAAAAAATATGTGTGACTATTTTGAGATAAAAAGTACGAATTTTGAAAGGAAAGTTAAAGAAAAAGAGAGATAGGAACAACGCAAACGGTGTGAAGAAAAAAGAGAGAAGAATGAAAAAGGACTGTTTGAAAAAAAGCACTATTCGAGAAAAAAGGAGAGAGAGAAAAACTAAATGAGTATGTACAACAACGACAAAAACATGTATTGAAAAAGAAAAAAATGATGATGATGAAAAAAAAATATTTCTGAGAAAAACAAAAAGAAAAAAGGATGATGGTGAAAAAAAATATTTTTGAGAAAAACAAAAAGAAGTGTTTTAGAAACAGTTATTGACTTTTTTTTGTTGTTTTGTTCAAAAGAAAAAAAAAGAAAAGAAAATGGAATATGTTTGGTTGAAAAAGAGATCGATAATGAGAAAAAGATGTGTACGAAAAAAAAAAAAGAAAAAAAATGAAAAAAATATAAGAGAAAGGGAGAGAGCAAGAAACAACTGTGCGTGTAAAAAAAAATGGATTGGAAAAAATGTGTGACTATTTTGCGATAAAAAGGTATGAATTTTGAAAAGAAAGTTAACGAAAAAGAGAGAATGAAAAAGGACTGTTTGAAAAAAGGGGAGTAAAAGAACAGTGTGTGTACGTTAAAAAAATGAGAGAGAGAAAAACTAAGTGAGTGTGTACAACAACGACAAAAATATGTTTTGGAAGAAAAGAAAAAAAAGGGATGATGGTGAAAAAAAAATTTTTTTGAGAAAAACAGAAACATTTTAGAGACATTTAATTACGTTTTTTGTTGTTTTGTTTGAAAGAAGAAAAAAAAGGATGATGATGATGAAAAAATTTTTTTGAGAAAAACAGAAAGAAACATTTTAGGAACATTTATTTACTTTATTTGTTGTTTTGTTTAAAAGAAAAAAAAAAGAAAGAAGGGAAAATGAACTATGTCTGGAGAACTTTAAATAGTTAAAAAAAAAAAGAGACTGATAATGAGGAGCAGTTACATCGCTCCTATATTTATAGACTTGCTCAGAGTTATGACTATTTTGTCACCTTGTGTTAATTAATTTTTTTTAAATTTCTTTTCTTCTTTGGGAGAGAGGGTGAAAACACCCCTCTCTCGAATTTATTGTGTAAACTATGCTTCAATCATTTTTCGGGCGCCATTGACCCCATTGGGAGGGGACGTCCTCAGCAAACTTCCATCATGTCAAGGTTTCATTGGGTGGGGGGTGACGCAGGAAAGGCCCAGAGACTTGTGGCCGGAAAATGGTAACAGGAGATGAATTAACGAAGAGTGGAGTCTCTTTCAGGAATAGAAGAGAAGTAAAGCGGAAAGCAAAACACTAAGTTGAAAAAGGTGTTCGTTAATGAAGAATTGACCCTCATACGTAGCGATAAACCAACTGCGTGGATTCATTGATGCCACCGGCTACGAAGACAAGAATTGAGGAATTGGTTGTTGAAATAAGAAGAAAAATGTGTTGAGGAAATACAAAGAAATGGTACGGATTAATAAGAAATTTCATGATTGATGTTTGTGGAGAGGAGGAGAATATGCCTGGTGGATCAAAATAATTTTTGGTGGTGATGGCGTACCGACATGAAGAAGCATCGTGTCATGTTTTTTTTGTTTATTGTAATTTATTGACATAAATGACAAGATCCGTTGGGGGGGGGGGGGGGGTAATGTGACACGATAACTAGACATATATGTATTTTATTATAATAGATTAAAATAGAAAATAGATTAGAATAGAAAATAGTTTAAAAACATATTTAACAAAAGTGAAAAAGAAGAGGAAAAAATAAATAAACGCTTTTTCTTTTATGAGGAAAATTGTCCTCCGGTAAATATTTGACTCAGTGATAAAGGTCAGCGGGTAGGTTTTCGATGATCCGGTCAAAGGCTGTCCTTTACTGTATCTTGACCACACATTAAGCCTTTTCCGGCGGAAGCCTTATTAAGATTAAAAAAAAGAAAACTGAAATTTCAGACTTACAGTCGCCGGTGTTTGTCACCGTTGGTCTAGAGCATTTCCGGATTTCCGGATTTCCGGTCAATTTTAGATAAATTCAGGTGTTTTTTCTGAGTAAGTAGAGAAAGACCAGTTAAGTGAAAGGAGTCCGCCGGGTGCGAGCTTGAAGTAAGGATCTCCGTTCGTCTTGTTTCGTTCAGTTCGGATTTGTTGATCTCCATTAATTAGAGTTAGAGCTGTGTGTCACATTCGCCTGCCCCAAAAGACAAGGCTAACTCTAAACGAATAAAGCATCCGTTTCAACTCATCCAAATTGTGGAAGTTCGTTCCTTATAGTCAATCTTGTACCCCCAGCTGTCCGGCCGACATTTTCTACAAATTTCCGACAAAATCACAGCGTGGAGAACGGCCGCCGGAGGAAATTGTTAGGACGGGCCGTTGCAAAGGAATGATAAGATAGTTTCAATTGTATTATTGAGATTGCCAGCTTTTATAGTCTAGATTCGTAATCAATGATCAAGCATTTAAGAGATGTAGGCTGTGAGCGACAGATGCCAAGGCTGAAAATGGGTGTATGAAGATGTGACGAGAGTCGGGCATGACTAAAGAAAGAGATGTCTATCGAAGCGTTCATTTACTGAGTGTTTTCCCAACCAACAGCATATAAATGGCAGTGAGTAGAGATTGTTTGGAGAATGATGCAGAAATTGACATTGTACAATACATTTTATGGGACGAAGAGGAAAGAGAACAATGTAGAAAATGGTGAAATAAAAGAAAACAAAATAAAAATAGACGCTTACAGCACCTGGTATTCCCAAGCGGTCACCCATCTAAGTACTGACCAGGCTCGATGTTGCTTAACTTCGGTGATCGGACGAGAACCGGTGTATTCAACGTGATATGGCCGTAAGCGACTGCTGATGAACGTAAACGGCCTTTTATTTAGCAAGCACTCAAACAAACGACTTTTATTTCCTATCGAATATTCATTTCTTATCACAAACAACGGAAAATATCTATGAAAGCGAACATTTCTACACGGACATAAAGTAAACATTTTCTCATTTGTAGATGTTTTCGATAATTTTCACAGCGTCGAAATGTTTTTTTCCTAATTCACACAATACGAGAGACAAGATAAATAAATAAATAAATATATAAATAAACAATTTTTATTTTCAGCATTAGAAATTTCGCGATCCTATTTAAATGATTTTTGTCTTGTTTAAAATGGCAATATTTCTCATTTGTAATGGATAAACAATCCGATCACGGAAGGGTTTGCCGTCCTCTTGTATTAATTCCCGTTACAGTTTTTTAAAGTGACAGACGTCGAATATCGTAAGGCTTTTTTGTCGGTATTTTCACTCATCTCCAAGTGTTAGTGTGTACAACACCGTGTATGTTGTGTGCATGTGTGTTTGGGATTCTTCAGCTATACTGAAATTGAGTTTACTAAATTTTGTTAATGATTAGAGAACGCAACACGTGACATTTTGCCTAAAAACTGTGAGATTTTCATGTACTGGCGCTCATTTTAATCTAAAGTTTGGCGTGCTTTTTCAATCTGTGATTTTTTCCATTCAGTCTACTGCTAAAAATCCTGTGTGATTCGGCAAAAATAAATGCCGTCATTTTCAATGGCAATTACTCAATTATGAATGACTTTTAGTAGTATTATTTTCATAAATTCGACATTTCTTCTCCGTGTGAAAACCTCAGTTCGATTGAGAAGTTCATTTCTTGTGAAAATATTAGCGATATTTCTTGCTAAGCTTTGTTGCATAAATAAATTCATCGCAATTTCGTTATTATCTGCTGATACAAGCCACTGTTGCAAAGGAATGAGAAGTTATTTTCAATTGTATTATTGAGATTGCCAGCGTTTATTGTCTAGATTCGTAATCAATGATCAAGCATTTAAGAGATGTAGGCTGTGAGCGAAAGATGTCAAGGCTGAAAATGGGAGTATGAAGATGTGACGAGAGTCAGGCATTCCTAATGAAAGTGATGTCGATGGAAGCGTTCATTTACTGAGTGTTTTCCCAACCAACAGCATATAAATGGCTGTGAGTAGAGATTGTTTGGAGAATGATGCAGAAATTGACATTGTACAATACATTTTATGGGACGAAGAGGAAAGAGAACAATGTAGAAAATGGTGAAATAAAAGAAAACAAAATAAAAATAGACGCTTACAGCACCTGGTATTCTCAAACGGTCACCCATCTAAATACTGACCAGACTCGATGTTGCTTAATTTGTGTGATCGGAGGGAAACCGATGTATTCAACGTGTTATGGCCGTAAGCGACTGCTGATAAACGCAAACGGCCTTTTATATAGCAAGTAGTCAAACACACGAAGGCATTATTACTTGTATTTCGTATCGGATATTCATTTCTCAGCACAAACAACGGAAAATATCTATGAAAGCGAACATTTCTACACTGAGATAAAATAAACATTTTCTCATTTGTAGATGTTTTCGATAATTTTCACACCGTGGAATCATTTTTCGAAATTCACATAATACGAGAGACGAGATAAAATTAGACGCTTACAAGTTTTGTCTTTTAAACCACGCCAACTTTCGATTAAAATGAGCGCGAGTACAAGAGATAAATTATGAAAGTCTCACAGATTTTAGGCAAAATGTCACGTGTTGCGTTCTCTAATCATTAACAAAAATTAGTAAACTCAATTCAGTATAGCTGACGAATCCCAAACACACATGCACACAACATACACACTAACACTTGGAGATGAGTAAAAATTCCGAGAAAAAAAGCATTGCGATGTTCGACGTATATCATTCTTTAAAAAAACTGTAACGGGAATTAATACAAGAAGAGCACGGCAAGCCCTTCTGTCATGGGATTTTTTATCCATTACATATGAGAAATATTGTCTTTTTGAACTAAACATAAAATCATTTAAATAGGATCACGAAAGTTAGTTATGATGCTGAAAATAAAATCTCTTCTCATCTTTTTGAAAAACAACATTTCCACGGTGTGAAAATTATCGAAAACATCTACAAATAAGAAAATGGTTATTTTATCTTAGTGTAGAAATGTTCGATTTCATAGATACTTTCCGTTGTTTGTGCTGAGTAATGAATATTCGATACGAAATACAAGTAAAAACCCACTTAACTCATTAACTCGTTTACAAATGAATATAAATTCTACTTTGTTTCAAGTTCTTTCATAAAAGGGAAAGCTTGAACAGTTGATTTTTAATCTATATATTTTTTTACTTTTGTGTTTAGTGTGTATATTCTATATAAATATCTTTATAAAATAAGAACATAAAGGAGACAATTCTAATTTTTTGTGTATATATTTTGTTTGAATATAATTATCTCCCTTAGCAGTTTATTTTCTATCACTTCTAAGGGAGACAAATATCTTTAGACACTAACGGGGCTCATTTACTATGATTGCTACTACAAATTCTAAAGATTGTACTGTTGCTTATTATTTCACCTTAAGCAAGACGGTAAAGTCACCTAGGCAAAATAGGTTGCTGAGTGTGAATGAATTAGGAAAAGACAATCAATTTTATGGAGAAAGACCAACAGAAGAGCAATGAAGAATACAGCAAATGACGATTGAAATTGCATTTAAAATTAATTTTTTGAAGATCAAAGATGGCTGGAGTATCTCAATATTCTGAAAGTAGTCAATGAATCTTTCTCCGAACTCAGCTCTCAGCCATTCAAACTGGCTAAACAGAGTAATATTTTCATGAGACAAGCGTTTTACACTTTAGAAAAACTCGCTTGAGATTAAGACACCGATGAAAACGTTGGCCCATCTCAGTTTTGGGGTACAAAATCAGACCAAATGTTTGACGTTTGTCAAGTGTGTTAACACTATAGACCGATGCGTGTATAAGAATTGCTTATGGTTTTAACTTTTCTTGCTGGTGGAGGCAATAATTGGAGGCGATATTGGCTTGGATTTGTACGCAAACATAACCCGAATTTAGCATGTACCCTGACCAACCTTCACTTCAATCAAGAAGCACTGCGCATCAGAGAAATTCTAGAGATTCGCTGTAATTTTAGTGGTCGACTCCATACGCCTGGCAGACCCTTCATTTTTTTAACCTTCACTTTTCCAAAATGTCTGTATTGACACGACAAATGTCTGTCTCCGTATTATACCTCATTATTAATTTTTTTTTTACTCGTCAGTTGCTCCATCTCTTGGTACTCACACAATGAGCTCCGTTGTCTTTTGTAATGAAATGGTGGGGGCAGAGGATGTGATAGGAGTGGATGAGGAGGAAGGAACAAAGAAGGACATAGGAAGTCGAAAGCTTTCCAAAATAAGGGGGAGAATTTAACATGGGATTAAGTATTTGCGAGTTGTGTGAGCTGCAGAAAAGGAACGTTTCTCTTTACAGAACCAGCATGTCAGATACCGTTCTGAGACTATGTCTAACAACATTCGACTCTCGCCATCAAAAAGATTGGGAATAGAGCTGAAATCTTTCGGCTTATCATGATGTCGAAGTCAGTTAAGTGCCATACACGCTTGGACGATCATGTCTCGAAAGAGACATAACTAAGCAGAAGTTTTTCCAGCAGGAGGTTACTCTTACTTTCTGCCGTAGACTGGTTGCCAAGTAAGGCTATAAAACCCAATCTGTCCTGCTACTTGACTCCTAGCCTTGAGGAAAGAGACGGATAAATAAGAGTATTTGCGCGTGTATCGCTTACGCACATATCTATACACATATATCCATATTTCAACACATATTTGTTTCATATGCTTTGCTCACACATTTAACGCCTACGCAGTAAAAGAAAATGCTTGTTTTCATTGGCAAAACACCCTGCGTTAGCAGACAGTGATTGGTTAATCTTGACTGGTCATCCAGCGATCACGTGTTAATTCCTATTTTCTCGCGTAATTTGATTGTCTAAAAAAACAGCGCATTTCCTTCAGTGACCTCAGTGGACCCCAGCCTACCGGCTGGAATCATACCAATTCACTCACACGTGTTCAACCCCAGTTAGGCTCGCGATCTCGCCAATGATCGTCGGGACATGTGTTTTCTAACTCGAGCGAGACCCCGCTATCAAGCATGGCAGAGGGACATCTGTATAACACACCCGCACTAATTGCAGGACGCAATTAGTGGCACGAATTTATTTACTTACACACACACACACATACATGTACACACACTTTTCCCTACACAAACTACAATGTGAACTCAATTTAACTCAAGTAGTGCAATGTTGATTGCAGACACGGAAAGGAAACTACAAGACCTCCTACAGAAGGTAGCGGTGGAGAGTGACAAAAAAGGCCTACAAATAAACTGTAAAAAACTGAATGCATGGTCATCAGCAAAAAGAGCAATCCAAAATGCCAAATACAGGTGGGGGATACCAGAATAAAGCAAGTACAAAAATTTAAATACCTAGGAAGTGTTCTAACAGGAGATGGAAAGTGCGACACAGAAATCCGAAGGCGAATTGGCATGGCAAAGGACGCGTTCCAGAAGCTGAGTAAAGTACTAACACACAGGAATATTTTACTAGAAACAAAGAAAAGAGTGCCGGATTGCTATGTGATGTCAGTTCTTCAATACGGCAGTGAATGCTGGACAATATCATCAAAAATGAGGACAAAAATGGAAGCAGCGGAAATGTGGTTCTACAGAAGGATGCTGCGGATATCGTGCTGAGCATGTAATCAACGATGAGGTGTTGGAAAGAATGGCAACCAAAAGGATACTGAGCATCAGGAAGAGACAACTGAAGTTCCTGGGACATGCAATAAGGAAGGAGAGCCTGGATAACCTGACACTGACTGGCCAGATAGAAGGAAAGAGGGACAGAGGAAGGCAGCGGATAACATATTTGCAGGGCCTGATCAGGTGGATGACGGAACGGGGGTTGCCAGGATTAACAGGAGCAAACATACTAAGAGCCACAAGGGATAGGGAGACGCGGAGACCCATGATCGCCTACGTCCTGAAGGGACTGGGCACATAGAAGAAGAAGAAGAAGAAGAAGAAGAAGAAGAAGAAGAAGAAGAAGAAGAAGAAGAAGATATATATATCTTCTTTTCTGAACTTTATTACAATCAATCCTCCATTGACCTTCTCAAATGAACATTTTTATGGTATAAGGGAGCGAAATTCTTCATCTATTTGCATGGATATTCAACCATCTTTGTAACCTTTGTTAATACATGTTTATTCCGGTTACCTTGGCGTCTACATTGTTTCTTATTTCCTAAGTAAAGTATTGCGTCGACTCGAATCCCAAATATAAATATCGTAATGCCATAATGGACTTTATCGTCCTCTACAATTGGTGACCTCGACGTGATCCGTTTCGGCGTAATTCTGTCCGGCGTTATTGGAAATACGACTCATCATTTTTTAATCTGAGCTCGACTCTCCCACTTTTCTACGCTACGTGATGTAACTTTACGTTGACTCAAAAACGTAAATCCTCTAAGAACCCCTCGGCCTCTGAAGTCTGATTTAATAGATTTAAAGACAGCTATCCTTCCAACGAGAAATTCGACTCACTAATTCCCAGATACCACTTCAAGTTCTTACAAACATTCGAAGCTTCATTTTTTGCCAGCAACCAACTCAACTTTACTTACTAAAGCTCTCATCGCTGGACACTTCGAATTTTCTTACCCAGAGCTCGCTTCAGCAATTTTTGACTCACTAAAAATTTACAGCGCTCTGAAGAAAATATTTCTCATAAATACTTTGCGGAAGACTTACATCGTAGCGGCCAGATGAGCCACGACGAAACTCCACCCGTTTAATTTTCTTGTAAAAATCACAATTTTCTTTATCTCTACAAGAAAACTTCATCATCCTGCTAATCTTTCTACATATTTTGGGTAGCCACTACTTTCAACGCCAAATTAACATAATAAAACCTTGAAAAGATGTTTTTAAACTATCCCCAGATCAACGTTCCAGTTGAGTGCCAAATTTTTTTCATCACGCGTCTAACCTATTCCACGTGTGTTTATTCCTTCATCAAGATGGCCGACACAGACAGCAATGAAGCAGCTGTCTTACTCAATCTTCTTGCATTCAACACCCTGTCAACATCCATAAAAAAAAAAAATGCACGAAGGCAAACCTCAACACAGGATGCAGACAGCAATTTTTCTCATCTCTTCATTCACCATGTGCATTTATTTACGGACCCCATTATGGCAGACGTCAGTCTACCTTACCGTTATCCATAAATTAAACTGCCATGGACTTCAGCAATTTCTCCACACCCCTGAGCCACGTCCATATCCCCTTTGTCAGCAACCAAACCTTTCTGTCAATTTGACATGAATACTACTACCAGCATAATCATCAACATATCAATGAACATATTGAAAAAATTATTTTTTATATTTTTTTCAATCTGTGAGGAGCATTTGTGCCGCACACGCACACATCTATACACATATACCCATATTTCAATACGTATTTTTTAAAATATGTTTTGCTCACACATTTCACGCCTACGCATTAAAACAACATGTTTGTTTTCATCTGCAAAAAACACGCTACGTTAGCAGGCAGTGATTGGTTAATCTTGACTGGTCATCCAGCGATCAAGTGTTCAGTCGCATTTTGCTTGTTCATATAAACAGCGCATTTTCAAGTGTTTCCTTCAGTGACCTACTGGCTGGAATCATATCGATTAACTCACACGTTTGGCCACTCGCCAATGATCGTCGGGACATGTGTTTCCTAACTCGAGTGAGACCCCTGCTATCAAGCATGGCAGAGGAACATCTGTATAATTCTCGTTCTTACACACCCGCACTAATTGCAGGACACAAATAGTGGCGCGAATTTATTTACTTACACACACAGGTGCATGTACACACACCTTTCCCTATACAAACTACAATGTGAACTCAATTTAACTCAAGTATGTATATCTTCTTTTCTGAACTTTATTACAATCAATCTTTTATTGAGTTTCTCATCTGATCATTTTGCGGTATAAGGGAGAGAACTTCTTCTTCCTCTATTTGAATGGATATTCAACCATCTGTGTAACCTTTGTTAATACATGTTTCTTCCGGTTACCTTGACGTCTTTGTTGTTTCTTATTTCCTATGTAAGATTGCGTCGAGTCGAATCATAAATATTAATATAGTAATGGATACTCTATCCTCTACACGCGTATTGAATACAACTTGACTTCGAACTCGGCTCTCCGATTTCTCGTTCCGAGCTGATTTCCCTCTTTCCACTGTCGAAACTTCACTAAAATTCATACAGACGAAAGACCGTAATGTGAAAATTACATTCCATTCATTTCGGTTAGAATATCCTACAGGACTGACGCAATAATTGATTATCCTTAATATCAAATTATTTCATGATTTGGTGTACTTTAAATTGCTATTATGGTGTTTTAGATTTTCAAGAATCAATTTTTATATCCGTGTTTCTTTCATATCCTTGTTTTCATTCATACCCTTGTTTTTTTATTTTATTTTTATTTTTACGGCAACATCACGTTCAAATACCGGTTCCCTTACAACCACCAAAGTTAAGCAAAGTCCAGACTGGTCAGTACCTAGATGAATGACCATTTGGGGATACTAAATTCTGTCACTTTGGATGTGCGGGCGGTGTAATGGATAACGGTTCGGGTTGTTGATCGGAGAGTCGAGTTCCAATTCCAGTTGGTTTCGTTGTATTCACTTACGCGCAAATACTCTTTAGAAAGGTATGAATCCATCTCTTCATTCCCCTACTATGGGTTAATAAGTAATACGTGTATCACTAAATCAATATTATCACTAAAAAGAAACTTCTTACAATTTAAAAATATTTTCTGGCTTTAAATAACCCGCAAAAGATTAATAAACTGTAGGAAACGAATCAGTCAATCAATGTTTTATTGTTTGTTTGTTTTCGGGGGTATTTAAGGGGGTCTGTTTTTTTTGTTTTTTGTTTTTTTTTTAATTTACTTTAAGCAAGGTTACTAAAACACAAAGGGTTACTGCGTGTGAAAGAATTTAAAAACATTACGAAGAAACGATAACAATAAAAGAGTAATCAGAAAAACAGTAGATAACGATTGATATGGCATTTAATATTTTGGAGATCAAAGGTGGCCGGAAAGCATGGAGCTGGAAAAGAGATTTGCAAGTAAAAAGTGCGAGAAAAAAAAAGAACTGTTAGCACAGAACTTACGGTTACATCTTTTGGCCAATTCAAGTGTCCTTTTTTGTTTGTTTATTGTTTGTTTCGTTTGTTTCTTCTTTTTTTTTTTTTGATCTTTTGAGAAATATCATGTAACTAATAATTTTAATTATAGTTATACTTCAAATATATTTTCATATTTACAAAATTAATCTGAGTAAAAATCAATAAGCTTTTTTTAGCAACAGCGTAGACTTTAAAAACTTTTCCTTCTTTTTGGTTTAATTTGCTGATGTAGGTGGAAAAAATTATTGAAATGGCTAATAAAAAAAGCTTTAATTTTATAACAACTCATGAATTTGTTTTCGAAACTTTTATAATTTTAGTAACTGGTTGAATCGCAACACAAACTATAAGAGCTAATCCTGATAGTATTGTAACTAAACACTAGTTTAGATTAAGATATAATCGAGATAAATTTATATGTGGAGAGAAATGTACTTTTCCAGAAATTGTACCTATCTAGTCTGGCCCTCAACATTTTGGGGAAGGGGGATTAGAAATAATACAAAGACAATGTCATAGGTCATTTAAAAAAAAAGACAAGTTCTACATTGTTGATAATAAGGCAAATGTTGGCGCCATAGTAGCTATTCAGTTGATCTTTTTGGCTTATTTGAAACTGAAACAGTGTTACAGTAAACGTCTCAAAAATTAACAAAAATCCAAATCACGTTATTTAAAACAATATTTATTTTGTAAAATTACAAAAAAAAATATGGTACCAGGCCAAAAGAGGGTGGGTAAAAGGCTGGTCTTCACCTGTCTTATAATTAAACTTAGCTAGACACACTCACTGACCCAAACATACCGCAGTGTTCCTTACACCAAAACAACACATTCCAACTCACCACCCTTTCTACGACCACCATAATACCTAAGAATTTCCATGAAGTCCTGACTAGTCCTCAAAAGTACAATTCTTGTCTGTAGGGGAAGGGAATAAAACAACAAATTGAAATCCCTAACGATTATTTACAAAAGGATATACAATATTTGCAAGAAACTAAATAAAATCATGTTAGTAATAAAACCCCCGACAATTCATAACTTGTTGCAATTGACTGGACGAAATCAATGCTGGATTTTCATAACATAAAACGTTCATTCGTCCAATCACTCACTCAACCACACACTTTACGTTATTTAAAACACATCATTTTCAGAAAAGATACCTGTTAAATTTTACTAAACTAGAAAGATTAAAATTAATTGTACCGATGGGGGGGCACACTATAACTGCTGGCACGCTTACCTTTTTTTTTTTTTGGGCCAATCAGAAAACAGGAAATGCTGATAGTGTATGCGGTTATACTATATAATAAAAGCGACGATCTACGGATTATTTTTTTGCTGTGCATGATCCAAACCATGCCTGCCAACATGAACACGAAAGGAGCTAAGAAGTCCGTTAAGCCTGTCCGTGCCGATGGAAAGAAAATGAAACGTAAGAGGAAGGAAAGCTACTCGATTTATATCTACAAAGTGATGAAACAAGTTCATCCCGATACCGGCATCTCCAGTAGAGCTATGGCCATCATGAACAGCTTTATCAACGACCTGTTCGAGAGAATAGCCGCTGAGGCCAGCCGACTTGCTCAATACAATAAACGATCAACCATTACCAGCCGTGAAATTCAAACTGCTGTCCGACTTCTTCTGCCAGGAGAATTGGCTAAACATGCCGTTTCGGAAGGAACCAAAGCTGTTACCAAATACACTAGTAACAAGTAAACCCTAAATGCAGTTATTTCGAGATATCTTTAAGGCCATGTATGATCACCAAAAGCGTGTATCTCGTATGGCACTTAACTGTTCTCTTTGCCCAGTTTTTGTGCAGTCTCGCTTAAAAGACTTCACTTCATCTTTGGAACATTTAAAGACTTGCAAGCGTGAATGGACTTCATAGTCTTATTTTTCTTCCTCTTTACGATATCTGATGTTTAAAATTACAAGTCATAATATCTTTTTTTTTTTAACACGGTAATAGTCCGTAATAAACTGTTAATCATAGGTGATTACTTTTTTCTCCTTTAACTATCTGGAAACGTATGAACGAATAAACGCTATCTGAATTTTATATTTACGGCAACCAAACTGAAGACTTTACGGGGGAGGGGTAATAATTCATAAATGATTCTCAACCAAGGAATATCATTCTTGTATGGGCTGTTAACTCTAACATCATTTCACACGATTCTGGTATTCCTAAATCGAAGTTTGAACATCGTTAATGATAATTTTTTTTTCTCACC
Source organism: Ascarosepion bandense (assembly GCA_037127315.1). NCBI lineage: Eukaryota > Metazoa > Mollusca > Cephalopoda > Sepiida > Sepiidae > Ascarosepion > Ascarosepion bandense. The sequence goes on along the minus strand of JBBBDQ010002804.1, from coordinate 48,431 downwards.
AGTAAAAGTTAACCTATTGAGTGTCGCAGCTAAACTGAATTTTAATTAGTCACCCTAACGTATTACCATGCTTTGGCCTATTCTCTCTTTGAGGAACTAGGGAGCTAAGACAAATTTCGACGCTCTCCTTTTCCAATACAAGTTTCTGAAATACATTCTACGTGTAATCTTTTTTTTTTATAGTAAAATAAGAATCCACCAACTGTAATTAAAAACAGCACTTGCAAGTCCATAAATTCTTTTCTTATATAGAGGGTAGCAACTTTGTCGGGCAACTGTTAGTCTTTCAATCCGGAAACGTTTATAATATTGATATATGGGATTCTCGATTTTATAGAAAATACTTGATAACTTTGCGAACGATCTACTAAGGTCGTCATTATGTTTAGTTTTACAAGTTTTAGTATGACTTAAATTTTATGTATCCGTCGACAGTTACCTTCAACCCCCCCCCCCCCCAAACCTCGCCGATAATCTTATGCAAACTGCAAATGTCCGCCAGATGGTGAGTGACTTTCTATCGACTTTTGCACATCACAATTTATGTAAAATATTTAGTCTGAATTATGGAGGCATTTATTTAATGGCAATGTAAGAATTACCTTAGTCTGCCACAAGGCCCATCTGCTGGCGCTGTTAACTATAAAAGGACGAACATATCCCTTGTGTTCCATGATGTAGCAATTTCAACACTCAATTCTGTCTTTTACGAGTGTGGATTTCTTCCCACTCCCTCTAGGCTACTAACGACTGAACTTTGATATACGGGTATAAGACGCACAATTCAAAATACTCTAATATCCTTTTCGGTTGTGTACACATTAGTATGTTCTCAATCTTTAAATCGGGTGGAATACTTTCTAGCCTAACAAGTTTAAAATACTTTCCTTTCCAACAGTATTATATTCGAATTATGAAATTCGAACTTGATTTCGGCATCTTAAGCATTCTGTGGTTCTTTTATGTAACTTAAGATTCTACGCTTCAAACGAAATAGGACAAGTAAAATTAAAACGCTTAAATAACCGTACATGATTTTGCAAACTTAGAAATTAACTCGTCCAACTTGGTAGCTTCCCAGTCTGGTTCAGTTAAATTTTCAAAAATGTTAATTCTTAATGGGTCATAGTTGATCTCCAATAACTCAGAAACTGAAGTTGTCTTAAGGTCTAAGCAGTAATTATTGAAAACAACTTTTTAACTACTACATATTCTGGCTATGAATGGGGAAGTGGCCTCTCGCGGGAGAACGCTTATTTTCGTGGTTTTACTTTTCTCTATCACATTGGTCGACGCAAATTTCATGCCCATTCTCTAGTTTGTTTTTTTATGCGAGTCCAATTCTCTAATTTAAGTTTTCTATGTAACTTGTCTTTAAATGTTTTCTCCTTATTTTAATTTAGGTACCTCCACACGATTTTCGATACCTCAATTTAAATCGAATTTTTAAAAATACGTTTTCTTGACGCTATAATTTTAGCTTTAATTGAAAGCCAAGAGATTAAATTTACTAATTACAGTACGCAAAATACCCTGGTGTATTTCAAACGGAAATTATATTGATCGGAAATAAATTTAATGTTAATTGTAAACAGTAGCCAATTCTCGGTTTTAAATCTTACAAAAGTAAAATACATCTCGCTGACACATTTTATTCAAATTAACGAATTTCAATTTACCTGAATTTCTCTTGAAACAAGGATTGCTTGCTTACTGCTTAACATTTTTCAAAAGCTTTTCATTTACGGTAGCCTTGTTATCACAGCTGTCAACACCTTATTAGATATTACAACTGATGATTTACAATAGCCGGCCAAAAGTATGGAAGACGAATTTGATATAAAAGGTTAATACACGGATTTTGGCGGAACTGAAGGAGACTACCACCACCTTTTTAAATTTGTTTTTCAAATTTTAGTGCAATCTGATCGATTACACCATAAACTCTTCGATTGACAAAATTTAAAAAAAAAAAACTCAATCTTTAAATAATTTTAAGGGGGATCAGTTTTTCATACAAGGTTATAGTAAATCGATCCTCCATTTTGGAACTGCTCACCGGTACCACATTTCCACCACCTGTTTTAAAAAAAAATTTTTTTTTTTTATCTTATTTCAGTGCAATCTTGTCGATTAAACCCTAAACTTTCCGATTGAGAAAGAAAATTTGGAAAAATTTCAATATTTAAACAATTTTAGGGGGGAACTCAGTTTTTCATACAACTTTATAGTAAATCGATTCTGTACAATGTTTTGCTTGCGCATATTCAACAACTGAATCCTTTGCGAAATGTTTGAATAAAGCCGTTCTTGGAGTTCCCGAGGAAGATGCCATCGTAAGAACTGAAGGAAACTTGAAAAAGACAGAGCAACAATTCGTCCCAAAAAACAAGCGACCCCAACGCGAGTGGTTCCAAAGTGGAGGATCGATTTACTATCTAATTGTATTAGAAACTGAGCTCCCTTAATTATGTAATAATCGATAAGACTGCGTTAAAAAGTAAAAAAATTAAAAACAAATTCAAAGATAGTTGTAGTCTCCTTCAGGTCTGCCCGGAATTTTTCATGTAAGGGAGAACAACCCTTGAATCATGTGACCTTTTAATAAAGATCTCTGTACAAACAAAAAACGGGTAATCAACATGTAGAAAATTAATTAAAATTATTTAACAAAAAAAATGTGCACCATTTTTTTTTTTTTTTAAAGTAACTGTTTAAATTTTTCGATTAGTAAATATATTCGCCACACATTAATTTAAAAAATGATATACCTCTGAGGAGGAAATTTCAAAAGATTTTTGAAACTTTGAGAAATTACTTAATGAAAACAATTCATGTAAAGATTCATTATCCACGGAAAAAAATTTATATTCAGAATATCATTTTATTTTGTTTATAAAAGCAATTAAGTTTATCCAAATAAAAAATAGCATAGTTTTATTGCATTTTTTTTTCCCGCAATTCGGAGCAGATTTTCTAAAAATGAGCAAGTTTTGAAGAAAAAACAGTTGATTAACTTTTCTTAATGACTCCTGAATTTAATTAAAATTATCTAGATGTTGAGACCTAGTCGCATTTTTTCGACATTTCTGGAAATTAAATGGTGGGGAGTTATATATGTAAAAAAGAAAAAATTTACCAATATTTTCCAAAAATAATTATTTCGAAACTGATTTCAGTCAATTATGAATAAGCCCTAAAACTTTCAAAATCTGACCATTATTTTATTTTTGCGAGAATTCCCAAATTAATGTTTGACAGACCAAAAATGCCTTTGCGTAATATTATGTTTGACGTACTAAACTCTGGCGTCAATTTATGCTGACCACTAAATGAACCTGTTAGAAACAATTAAAAATTCTTTAAAAAAAATAATTAAAAAAATAGTTGGATCTATCCTCTTCATGATAGCATAAACATTTTGCAGAGAAAACTTTGTTTTTATTTAGTTTGAGGCCTTTTTTCTTCAGACTATGCTGTTTTTTCAGCGATTTTTTTGGACGTACCTATATTTTAATGTGTTGTTTTAAATTCATTTTTTCAGTTGAACTCTGATTGAATCCGACAATATTGTTTGAAATTTTCCAGGAGCCCGTAAATATTTACTATCTAAAATGTTGATTCTGCCAACATATTGGTGATTATATATTTACCCAAACGTTCCTGCAACAAAAAAAAGTGATATGGCTCACGCCATCGTTTAACATGTGTTAAAACGAAAACAGGTGATAAATTATTAAAATCGCATTTCCCAAAATGACAATTTTCAATTAAAATATTGTAAAACTGACACCATGTTGTGCTTAATGTAAATATAGGTTATCTACTTTCGATACTTAAAAATAAAATTTTTCTTGAAACTTTAATTTTAGCTTAATCAGAAGCTAAATGATTAAATTTACTGTTTCCATTAGTAAAATACGTTTTTCAAACAAATTATATTCATTGAAATCTAAAATGAGATTTCTCAATTTTGGGGATTTTTTTTTTTTTAACAGAAGAAAAAAAACGATCGATACATTTGTGACCGAAAGTTAATATAACCCAGTTTAACATTTCATAAGGGGAACAACTCTTGTAATGTGAACTTCTAATAAGTCTGTTTTCATAGTAAAAGAAAATGCAGTTGAACATCTTTAAAATTTCTAAATCTTTATCTTTATTCTAAATGATTTGTGTTAAGCTCTTGAATTTTCGATTTGCAAAGTCTATTTCTAATGAATTAATAACCGAAGACACTGAGTAGAAGAAATTTAAGATGTTTTAATTAGCAAAGGAAAAATAACAATTATGAAAATTCATTCATCGAAATCTTTTCTTCAGAATGCCCTTAAAATAGTTTATAATTATTTATAATATTAGTTGTAATACATTTTTGAGTTTACTATTCGGAGCCATTTTTCGGAAAAATGGTCTCCTTAAAAAAAAAAAAAAAAACGTTCCCCAATGAGTCCTGCATTTAATTAATAATTTATTTCTAGAAGTTTCCTCCAATTAATTAGAGGCGGGTAATAGAAGAAGTGTATATATATATATATATATATATATATCAAGATTTTCTTTGCATTAAATAAAAAATGCATAAAATTTGTGAATAAGTCGTGTTTTATTAAATCAGTTGAATTTTCAATCTTGTCTTTCAACGCAAAAAAAAAAAAAGAAAGCCTTTCGTAATATTACGTTTTCCTTAAGTCACATTACGTAAAGATAGCGTGAATCAATGACTGAAAACAAAAACATTAAACTGAAATTTTGAAGGTGTTAGAAAGGATTAATTCTTTTTTCTTTTTTAAAGAATGACAGAATTTGAGCTTTCCTCTTAATAAACATTTTGATAAAACTAAGTTCGAGCCCTTTTAACATCATATTATTCTGGGATTTTGTTTACAGCTAATGAGTGGATGTGCATTCACTTACGCACAAATACCCCTGAGAAAGGTATTAATCTGTCTTTTCCCTCCAGTTATGGGTTAAATAATAGAACAGATTGGGTTCTATAGCCTTGGCCAGCAACCAGTCTACCGCAGAAAGCAATGGCAACCTACTGCGGGATAATCTTCTGCCCAGTCAGTCATGTCTCTTTCGAGACATGATCGCCTAAAGCGTGTATTACGTATGGCACTTAACTGACTGAATGAGTGGAGGTACCTAAAAACAATATTACCCCAAAACTCTGATAACGTGGAGAAAGGAAAATGTAATTGTAGAAATACTAATTTTTGCAATTAGCATTTACCAAGCAACAGTAAAATTTGAAGAAAAGGATCTGTATAGGGCTTACAGCATTTAAAAAATGGCTTTATAAGATATCTTTCGAAGTACCGAAACCAAAGTATACATCAATATCGAAATATACATTGGGGAGGGGGACAAAAGAATATCTCCAAGTGATTGGAGAACTATAAAAAAAGACCAACTGTTGCAGAACAGGAGCTAAATTTTGTAAGCTTTACCCAGAAAATCTGACCATTTGTTTTCGTTTGAAATTGAAGTGTTACTGAACTTGGAGGTAATTATTGTAAAATGCCGACACACATAAGTACGTTATATTCCCGGTACGATTCTGGCTAAAGTCGAGGAATTACTGAGGTCTTTGTACTCTAATTGAAATAATTTCATTTGTGAATAAGTTATGAAAGTTTCATTTAAATCCGACATTTATTTATTTTTTGCAAGAATTTTCAATTTAATGTGTTTGTCACGGGGAGTTATGAGTTTTGTCATCATTATGTTTTTCATTGTAAACTCTCGTAACGATTTGGTTACCCGTTAACTAAAATCAAAATATTTTTTAGCAAAACTTCGAACGTGTTAGAAGGGATTAAAATTTTAAAAAATACTTCGATTTTTTCTCTTAATAATATTAACATTTTGATGGAAAAGGTTTGTTTTTATTCATACTATGTTTTTTTTTTTTTTTGGTGGAGCTACCTAAATTTGTTCTCAGTGTTCATAAGATACTTCTCTTTTCTGTTTTGTGTGTGTATAATTTAATCGTTTCACCTCCACCCCAAGTAAGTCGATAAAATCAAATATTGTGAAAAACATTAAGGTGAGAACACGATTCGAGGAGACAGAAGATGACGATTGATATTGCATTGAATTTTTTTAAAGATCAACGCTGATTGGAAAACAAAGAGTCGGAAAAGAGAGATAAATATATATATATATACACAACAGTTAATACTGTGGCAGTAACAGTGAACTTGAAATGGTAGGTACAAAAAGCAAACTATTCCAGTGAAACAGAAAAAGCAATTATGAAAATAAATTCTACATAAATCATACCAAAATGAAGCTAAATTTTATGATTACAAATCTAGCCTTCAGCACCATGGTATTCCATCTTTGAGGGCCTACATATCCGCTACGTCCAAGCTCCATGACTGCTTTCTTGACCATGTATAGTGTTTCGTTTAACTTCATCATTGGATAATACAGTATAACTCGGATATAAGAGACCAGGACATAAGAGAAACCCGAATATAAGAGTGATTTTTATCTGGTCCCAAATTAGAGCCTATGGTAATGTATACAGTGTAACCCTGATATGAGAGTCGTCGGGACCGGATACAAGTTATCTTATACCCGGGATTCTCTTATATCAGGGTGTGGTCTATTTTATATAAATTACCACAGGCTCTAATTTGGAACAGAGAAAATATATCTTATATCAGGGTCTCTTATATCCGAGTTATATTGTATAAAATAGACTAAACCCGGATATAATGTAACCCCGGATATAAGATAAGTTTTATCATGTTCCGCTGACTCTCTTATATCCGGGTTACACTGTAATTGTACTTTGTCTCCTTCATGGACTCAAACATATGAAAATCTAAGAATATCAAATATAAGTAAATTTGTTCAGCCCTACACTTTGTCTGTTGCGAGACTTTGCCTTATAATGCAAAAGCATGTCCCCCCCTATCAAGGCGTTTGAAGTTAAGATTCTTAAGTCAGCTGCAAAATGACAATTTTGATGTGGAAGTGCCGTTTTCTTTTAATATGAAGATAATTTACTAAAGATGTGTTGAAAGTGACATAATCTTTTGTGAGTAATATACAACCAGACTACTTCAGTTCATCATCTGTACTTAGTAGTAATAAAATCTACTTTAAAAAAATATAAATAAAGTTAAGATTTAAAAGATATATTAAGCGTTCAATTACGTAATTCATTTTCTATCGCAGTTGGGTAGATTTAGCTGAAATAAAATCCATTTATTTAATGACGCTGTTTGATAATTACCTGCTTTTGGGACCCAATATCAGTGATTATATCAGTTTTCGACATTTACTTTTTCTTACATTTATCATAAAAGTATGATCTGTTCCACTATTCCAGTGCTTTGAAAATGGGGAGTGATGTTGAATCCATTTGGGGCACCGAATATACCTCCAAATGTCTAAATGGGTAAAACGCAAAATTTAAGCTCTATTCGAAATTTGGGACATTTTGTGCGTTGTGGTACAGTGGATATCGGCTCGGAACGAGAAACCGGGGAGCCGAGTTCGAATTCCGGTTGGATCCAATATTCTGCCCAGTCAGTCATGTCTCTTGCGAGACATGATCGCCCAAAGCGTGTATCACGTATGGCACTTAACTGACTGACTAGAAATCAGGATTTCTATACTTAAACTCTTATTTCTTTCTTTTGATTAGGAATGCAAATTTTTGTTTTAATCTTTTTTTAAGTACAAATAACATTCAGTCAGTTGACTGCCATACGTGATACACGCTTTGGGCGATCATGTCTCGAAAGAGACATGACTGACTGGGCAGAAGATTATCCCGCATTAGGTTGCCATTGCTTTATGCGGTAGACTGCTTGCCAGCCAAGGCTATAGAACCCAATCTGTCCTATTATTTAACCCATAACTGGAGGGAAAAGAGATTAATACTTTTCTCAACTGGAATTCGAACTCGGCACCCCCATTGGTCGTTCCGAGTTGAAATTCACTGCGTCAGAACGCGCACAAATAACATTAATATTTCCATAACCGAACTTAAATTAATTCAGGGAGTTTTTTTTTTTTTTTAAATAAAGTCACAAGCATCCGATTGGCTCAATTATGTAAATCCACTGTACGGTACACCTTTTCTGTCGTTTGATTTGAAGGTGTTGTTATCGTCGGCTAGTAAAGTTCGTGTTTTTCTTAACGATTCAATTTTTCCCCTCAGAATTTGGAAATTATTTCTTGGATTTATGGGTTCCTGAAGACAAATAGGAATGGGTTTTCGATAATCAAAATAATTCACTTTTTTTTCGAACTACCTTTTCTTACTCATTGGAAATGTTTTGGGATATAAGGGAGATCACTCTTGTTTGCGAATTCTAATTTTTTCTTATTCAACGCCTAATGTTGATCCTTTTTAGTCTTTCTCTGAAGGTAGTCCTGGGTATGACGGTAAAGTGCATCCGGCAGCAAAGTCTCTGGGAGGTTATGAGGAGTATGGAACTACCTCTCAGGCTACCGGAGTGGTAGCACCTGTTAGGGTCCCAACTATGGGCAAATAGTTAAACCCTAAACTGGGGTCAAAACACTATGAAAGTAAAAATAAACTTACAGAAAAAATATTTTTAAGGGGGGAGGAAAAAAAAAACACTAAAGACATTTTTACTTTTTTAAAATAAAAACTTTCATCAAAATCTGACCAAGATAACTTCTCACTGTAACCAAACATTAAAAAAAAAGTACCTTCAAAGCCCACAGAGGGCATTATGCCATTAAACAAAACTCAAGTTCTCTGTAGGTACAGCCATGCACTTTCGAAAATAAAAATATACGCTATTTTTTTTTTCTTTAAAAAAAAAAAAAAAAAAAAATCTTTAAAAAAAAAAAAAAAAAAAAAAAAAAAAATAAGATATATCAAAAAAGTCAGGGAATTATCCGATATCATTAAGATTTTTATTTATTCATTAATTTTTTTTTTCAGAGCAATTATACTCCATGTCACACGTAGCTAATCCGTATTAGTGAATTTTAGGTCGTAATTGTATTTTTAAAACCACGAAGCTGTTATATCATCATAATGACAACCATTGTTACACCGAAAATGATCCAAAAACTTAAAATAAATTTAAGTAGGGGTGTTATGTTTTACGGTATACTATATTTACAGATTAACGTGCACAATAGAGATTGAGAGTATGTAAATAAAGTTTAAAATAAAAAAAAAAATAAAAGAAAAAAAAAAAAAAAAAAAAAAAGGCCTGACAATTGCATTTAAGCATAAGACTTGCCGCTGGGTATTGATTTCAATAATTAACAGTACGATTTTTAAACTTTCAGCTCTTGGTCGGTGCCAATAAACTGGATTAGGTACCTCCAAAATCGCTGAAGGAAAACAGCATAGTATGAAGAAGGGGAAGAAAAAAAAAAAAAAAAAAAAAAAAAAAGGTCCTAAACTTAAAAACGAACTTTTCCCCAATCAAAATGTTTGAGCTTTCCTCTTAAAGTATTTTTTTTTTTTATAAATTTTCAATCCTTTCTAACATGTTCGAAATCTTAAACATTTTTATTTTCGTTAACGGGGAGCCAAATCGTGACGAGAGTTTACAATAGAAAATGTCATATTACATCACTTTTCCCGGCGACAAACATTTAGAAATCCTTGCAAAAGAAAAAAAAAATTTCAAATATGCCGGATTTTAATGAAACTTTTAGGACTTATTCGCAAATGAATTAAGTTTATCTGAAATCCTTAAGGAAAAAAAAAAAAAAAAAAAAAAAAAAAAAACCACACATTCTAAATATAATTTCAGTTTGAAATTACACGATATTTGTTTACTAAAGTAGAAAATGTAATTCTTTAGCTTTCAATTAAAGCTTAAAAAAACTAATTTTTAAAAATTCAAGTTTAAGTCTCAAAAATGAATGGCTGTGTCTAGTTTGTTAAGTTCCATCCCACCCACCATAGCAGTTACGTATCTTATTTGTTTTGGCCTTTGTTAATATTCTGAATAGAACACGTGTGGCTTTCTCAAAGAAAAAAAATTTTCATTCTACCAAAATGAGTTTTATTCTGAAATAGGGTGGGGATGAATTGAGAATCAGTGCTAATCCTGGTTTTGTTTTAGTTTACCAGGAATCAATAGATTAAAATTTCAGGATTTAATTCATAGATTACTGAATAGATTTTAATTAAAGTAGATTTTGTTGCAAGAATCAGTCTCACCGCCACCTTTTCGATATACATATTAATTGGTGGGGGGGGGGGGGGTTGTTAACAGCACATCTTTTTACATAAAAAAAAAAAAAAAAAAAAAAACAACAATTGAGAACGTACTGAAACTGTCTAACCTTAAGCAACATTTTAAGTTTGGTGCTTGAATAATTTAAAACATTTTCAAATCCGAGTGAAAAATGTACGTTGAATATTTTAATTTTTCAGATATACTTATAAAATTTCATTACAATTTTGAAAGCCATCCAATTACCGTCCCTAAGAAAGGTCTTCAAGTAGAAGATAGGTTAAAAAAAAAAAAAATTAAATTTAAGGAAATATGTAATGTTTTGAACAAGACAGCTGAGGAGAAAAGTATTTTCGGCTTCATTAGGATTAGCAAAAAACAAAACAACTTAGTTCAAAGTATGTTATTTCGAAGTTTCTAAAATTTCAAGCAGTTTACTTTGAAAGTCAAAAAGTGAGAACAATCAAGGCTATCAGTGCAGATAACTATCAACCCCCCCACCCACCCTTTTAATAGCGATATCGTTTAAAGGAATTATCTGGTGGAGTGCAAGTAAATATTACAAAGTTCAAAGAATTAACTTTGAAAGTATAATTTAAATACTTTGTCTAATGCAATAGACAAGTTTCAAAAAGCGTATAGAATAGAAAAATACATACTATTAATTTATTAAGGTATTTAAAAAATTTATTGATAGAAAGCCACCGTATTTTTTTTTTCGCGCGCTTGGGGGGGGGGGGGTGGAATCTGGATAAGACTCGATCTGACGGGCTTAAATAACGCTATTTTCACGTTCTTAAGAAAAACACTTTTGCAAACTTTAATTAAGCCATAAATATACCAGTTTATTTTAAAGAGTTTGTGACAATTTTTTTTTCATATTTACGATTCGAAAAGGATGTACGACGACTATTTTAAATAGTTTAAACTAAGTTAAAACGCAAGATGACGAAAATTTAGCTTCTAGAAATTAAGTTAATTTTTTTTTTTAGCTGGTTTGTTGTACCTAAGTAGATATTGTCTGAAACGGGCGATTTCAACAAGTCCTGAATACGTTTGAGTGTCAGGAATGAATTAGGTCATTAAATAGTTTCTACTCTAAATTGTAATAATTTCCAGGTAAACAAGAGCATGGTATTTTTAGAACCTTAAAACTCCAGTTTACAAAAAAAAAAAAAAAAAAAAAAGTGAATTTACTTGTATTGGCATTTGAAGTAATCTATTCACTGATACAATTAAAAAGAGTTGCGCAATTATCACATATTTACGAACTAAGTTTTGAAAAGAGGTCTTATGCAGTAATTCGAAAAGGACAGTAAGCAGTTAACTCTTAAAATGTTGAATATACGGTTCAACCAAACATATTTTTGGAAAGTACGGTTAGTCGGGGGTAGTTCTTTTAGTAGGCGGGCTAGCCAGATTCTAGTTAACCCTAAATCTGTAATAAACGAATCGGTAAATTAATAGAAGGGGAATTGTAGCCATAACTCGTTACTTTAAAAAAAAAAATATTAAGTCTGAAAACACTACATTGAGTTTGCAAAAAAAAAAAAAAAATTTTACCCGAGACCATAAACATGCTTTTGCGTTTTTATTAGATAAAATTCAAATGCTAAGGACAAAAAAAAAAATTCAGAAAGAGTTTAGGTACAAAACATTGAAGATGTCTGATTTACAAATAAGTGACTCCTTCCTTGACTGAAATGGAGGTTCAATTTTCCCAACAACCACGAGATTTAAAAGGTGAAATAAATGAGTTTCGTAAATTAGTGAAGTGCTTCTTCCCCCCCCCCCCAAACACGATCACCATGTACATAAACGGATATGAATTTTGTCAGTCATCCTGTTAGTATTTTACAAACTATATAAAGAAAAAATCCCTACATCCAATCTTGATTTAGAACTTGCTTTTCAGAAGAAAAAGGGTATTTCCATACCCCCACCCCGAAAGAACGTATTATACCAGCTTGTACTTAAATGTTAGCTTTAGTCATGCAGTGATAGGATTCTGAAGTTGCTTTTTTAAATAAGTCTTTTTCGACGTTTTGAAAAAGATTTTATTAGTAATGCTGAATTGTTAACCAGTCAAAAGGGGGAAAAAAAAAAAAAAAAAAAAAAAACGAAAAAGACACCTGTAGTGAAGTGCGTTTGTCAGCAGAAGGAAGCAGTCAAATTCAATCAATCATTTTTCTTCTCTTCAAAAATCTGTAAACAAAACAAGAGATAAATGGTTTCGAATCCGATAAACTGAAGCAGACGAACTGTACTTCCACGAAGACATGGGCCCTTAAAAGAGCATTTTTAAAAAATTAAAAGTCTCGTAATATTTTTACTTGGTGCTGGTGTATTTGGTAACAGCTTTTGTTCCCTCCGAAACAGCATGTTTTGCTAGTTCTCCAGGCAGAAGGAGACGGACAGCGGTCTGAACTTCACGGCTGGAGATGGTCGAGCGTTTATTGTACTGAGCCAGTCGACTGGCCTCCGAGGCGATTCTCTCAAACAGATCGTTGACAAAGCTGTTCATGATAGACATCGCTTTACTGGAGATGCCGGTATCGGGATGAACCTGTTTCATCACTTTGTAGATGTAGATAGAGTAGCTTTCCTTCCTCTTACGTTTAATTTTTTTCCCATCGGCACGGACAGGCTTGGCCTTCACGGCTTTCTTGGCGCCTTTAGAACTTGCTTTAGGTGGCATCACTAAGCAAGAAACACAATCATAAAAAAACAAACTCTCGGAAATAGTCCAAATGTTCGATTTATATACGAAGCAAGTATACTTTTGCTGTAGTCGTACTAATCAGCAATCATCTATACGCTGATTGGTCAAAAAATAAAAATAAGGCTATTTTTAGATTAAGAGCTTTAACATTATCAGTAGCAGCCAAACGTCTATTTTGAAGGGAATTTTTTTTTCTTTTTTTTTGCGCTAATGAGGTTTTGTGAAGTTGAAGGGAAGTGGGTGGGGAAATTGTCACAATTTACACATTATCTTGTGACAATGTATACATTTATCATCTTGAATAATCTTAATTTAACAAAATAACAGTTGTTTTATCAGATGATAAAGTGAACTGGAACTTTCAAACATTTGCTTGATAAACTGCCAACCAAATCCGAATTAAAAGATCTGGTAACCGAGCATGGAACTGGAACAATGTCTTGAACCAGAGTTTGAGACAGATTATTCGAATTCAAAAACAGTCTTTGCATGTCTACACATACAAGGGATATTTGATTTTAGATTAATCTGGGATAATGCAAAATAGAGAAGGAAGAGTATGTCGCGCTATTATTAATTAAGAAGGACCTGTTCACATTTCGATTTAGGATTCGGAAAAAATATATCGAACACTGATATATGTGCTTAAGCATGTAAGATTAGTTTATTGTGGGAAAAGCACTGAAGGACGACCTCAAGTCAGTAGTAATGGTTTGCAAGTGTTTCTGTGTCAGTCATATATTTGCAAGGGTGATATCTGTCCTATTTAATAGTTATTATCTTAATAAAATGTTTTATTTTCAAAAAGGTGGCGTCGAGTATCTTACCTCATGGGTAAATTCAAATGCTCTGTGAGTCAGTAGGTTGCAGTCAGTGCAAAATAATTATAGCTGCTTTCACCTACTTCCTTCAAATTCGGAGATCTGAGGAAGAAGAAGGAAAGAAATTCACAAGCCTATGCTAGATTTTTGACTTTCACAGAAATTAATCGATGTGCCGAGAAGGAAATAAATTTGCGAGCCTATGTAATTTTTTTTGACCAATGAAAACCTTACCTTCACAGAAATTATCCGGTAAGCAAAAGAGTAAAAGGAAAGAAAATAGCGAGCCTACACTAAATTCTTTTTTATATAAAATGAGGAGAAAAATTAATGAGAAGTCTGTCTGAAGCCATAGAAAAGATTTTGTTTCAGTTCCTCAGGACCAGAGTAAAGTCCATCGCTAGTGTAAAATTACTCGCCAATTAGATTATCGGCCTCTAACCAGAAGTGGCACTTCAATGAATTTTCTTTCAACAATCCAAGAAATCTAAGTATTTCAAACTATCTTTCTTTGTCTTTTTTAACGTATATAAACAATATATCCCTTCGATGAGCAACGAACTCTTTTACTTTTGTCTTAAACATTGTGTAATATCATCTTGTTTTGTGTCAGATCATTTAATATGTTGTATGAACATTTCATCTGCGTAACAATACGTTAAAAATACGAACTTTAAAAGTTCTGATTTATTTTCTTGAAACAAACTATTGATGCTACACGCGATGGATAATTTGTCGTCTAAATTATGCAAAATGAAAATAACACTGACTTCTCATTTTAATAGACTAGCAGTTGCTAGGGTGTAATGAAAGCTTTAAAACTACTTTGGACGTTTGCACGAAAGACTAAAAAGCAATAGTTGTTTCCAGTTAAAGCGAAACCGTAGACTGAAAGAAAAATGAATTGATGTAAATCAAATTTTGATTTCCTGGTATCGATATCAAATAAGTTTGTTTCGTCGTAAACTGAATTTTGAAGGCTAAGTAAGTCCTCTGAGTAAATGGTATCATGGCTGACACTAAGAACTACAATTATACCTACTTAGAGCCAAACCCAAAGCAAAAACTAAAATAAGAGGGCTGAAAAAAAATACAGACATACAGGCAGATAAACAGACACACACACACAAACAACTTGCCTTTTATATACATATATATATATTATCGATTTTTTGCACTATTGTAAGAACTGCAAACTTGAAACTTCTGAATGTCGTTTCTTATGAGTGTATCAAATTTGATTAAAATCGGACCACTCCTTCTATCACCCGATTTTTTTGATTGTCGATTTTCGATATTTATCGGTGGTACCTCGACACAAAACCTAGCTAAGAACACTCGCAGACGCTTATAGTACAACTGTGTAAATTTTCAAGATCGGTTCAGCCGTTTCGGAGTCTATAGGTAACGGACACGCACACACACACACACACACACACACACACACACACACACAGAGACAAAGTTCCATTTATAAATAAGTTTAGATATATTAACCAAAATTACATAAAATATCTTATAATACTAAAGAGTAAGTTTATTAAATAAAATCACCATTTGCTTCAACTACGGTCTCCAGACACCTTCGTAATGTCCTGCAACACTTCTGGACAGTCTCTTTGTTTAATTGAGTGAATGCTACCATAATAATTGCCTTCACTTCATCTTTGATGTCTCAAGCAGTCTGTTGGTCTGTTGCTAAACTGCGCCCCACGCATATTAATCAGGGGCTTGCAGTCTGGAGTGTTAGGCGACCAGATGTAAAGAGTGATGCGGTCGCAGAAATTATGTCTGGATTCTCCTGTTTATGTGGCATGGTGCAGAGTCCTATTGCCAGACATAGGTTCTTCCAGCAGCCACCCACTTGACCCAAGTCAGCACTACCTTTTTATGGCACTTGATGTATGTCTCTGTGTTGAGAACAAATTCAGGAGTTCGTTTCTCATCAGAACGATCAGAGTGAATTTTCTGAGCTTTTGTACCTTCATAATCATCGTTAGACTCATCCAGCTCGTTTCGAATATTCTTCATTGTCCTCGAATTGCCATCCAGACACTCTGAAATGTTCGTATTCGAGCTTCCGGTGCGAATGCCAAGCAGTACAGCATGTCGTTTCCAAATTTCTGGCGGAGTGAAATGCGTCATGTTGCTCTTTTTCTCATAGTTGCATCTTAATTTTGCTAAAATGTTTCTTATATTCTTAATCAAATTTATCATCCTGGTTTCCATTTCACTATTTACACAATCTGTCTGTCTGTTTGTCTGTCTGTTTGTCTGTCTCTCTCTGATACAGCCCAAGAGAACAGCACTTCTGGAACCCTGTATTATAAGTACGTAAAGCTGACAGTCACATATATATATAAAATTGCAAATATAACTATTTGAAAAATAAAAATACAAATTGTGTGATGAGAGAGAGAGAGAGTGTGTGTGTGTGTGTGTGTGTGTGTGAGAGAGAGAGAGAGAGAGAAGGGGACAGAGCACAGCTGTACAGAACAATATAATGAAAACAATGACTTGGAAAAGCCATGCTGCACCTTTAAGACAATAGGAGAAACAGAAGAATAGAATTAGCACACAAATCTTGATGACGAGTAAAGCAAGCATAAAAGTAATAATTTCCTTGAACAATCCTTAAATAGTGTTTTCTGAAATAAATTAGTATAATTGTTGCAAATCCACATTCCTTTTTTAACAAGTAATGATTCCGCCCAGTGAAAAATGTTTTAAACTATGCAAGATGATATACATAGATCGTTAGAAATTCACAGAATAAACAAAGCGAGAGGAGAAGCGCTCACATTGTGAAAACTTTATATCATTGATGCTCCTGATGATAGAAATTGTTGGACCCCCCCCCCCACCCCCGCACACTTTTTTGCCAAGGATCATCGGCTAACGACCGATTGGTAAAAGCAGCATATATAAAGAAATGGGTACACGGTATCTATCTATCTATCTATCTATCTATCTATCTATCTACTATATATTTTGTAGTAGCACATTTTGTAAGTCTATTATAAAATAATAATAATAATAATAATAATAATAATAATATATATATATATATATATATATATATATATATAATAACAACTATATATTTTGTAGTAGTACATTTTGTAAGTCTATTATAAAATAATTATATATATATATTATATAACTACTATATATTTTGTAGTAGTACATTTTGTACGTTTATTATAAAATAATAATCACACACACACACACACATATATATATATGTATTATATTATTATTATTATTATTATTATTATTATTATTATTATTATTTATTCATAAATTATAACATATTACTGACATATAAACACACTTAATTCTTCTATAGTTTAAATACGTTTGACACGTGTTTTTGCATACATATGCTTACATTCATAATAAACATCTAGTTTTTTTTATTACGCGTGGCACACACACACTTAAGCAGACATAAGTTTTTCCGCTACATTTAAAATATTCATTCATCGCTTTATCACACGTAACACGTATCTGACTAATAAAACCAAACTTCAGTCTACATACTGTCTCTGTAAACTTTTAAAAGATCTTTTTTTTAAATTTTTTAAAATATATTTTTAAAATCATTCGTCTTGAAAAAAATCTCTGAAGAAGCTTGTTAAAGTGAAATATATTAGATTAAAGACACATTTTTCCTACCTGTTCTTTACTTATTCTATTCATCTTGACGGATTTTAATCCATATATTCAACTCATATATATATATATATATATATATATATATATATATATATATATAATATCTTCACAGGATGACGTAGAGACGTTTCTCGTTAGCCCAGGAGACCTCTTAGCCCCAGCGAACGACGTGTCGCATCCTACACAACACTGGATACAAATGCCCTAAGCTGATAACGCTACAAAACCAACAAGAAACGCTTCTTCAACGCCTCTAAACAACTTCAGTGGGGCTTTTCACACGGCATACGTATAAATAAGGATATCTCAATCTGTAAACTCCCATTTCCTATTTAGACCATATGTGGCAGCAATATTCGAATCATAGACGAATGGTAGACTTATAAATATCTAAGATAGATTCGGGAGATAAAAATTGTCTAGCACGATACAGAGTGTATTCTAGATTAACATCTGAAATAGAGCAACATATTTTCAAAAGATATTTTACATTGATTGTAAGCTACTTATTAAATGGGATTTGGAACAAGTTTGATGACTAAATAGTTAAAGTTTAATGTTGTTCACCTCTTTAAAGTGATTACGATAAATAACAAAGAGTTGGATCAATCATTGATTCAAGTAGTCAAATTTAATTAATTTTTTTTCGGGTTTTCATAATTCTCAAATGCAATTAAATACAAATTGAAATTACCTGACTCCGCATTTATAAAGATTTCATTCTTACACAATATCTATAAAAGTACCGCAGCAATAAATTTCAGGTGTACAATTTTAAAATTTTACAATCTTAAAAAAAAATGGTGCGACTATTCATTACGATCTTAAAGACAAGAAATTATTTCCGAATTTCTTACAATAAAACTATGTGGTGATATTAAATATTAATTTCATCCAATAATATAAGACTTCTATGCTTCAAAAAATTAAATTGAGTGTCGTAAAAATAAAGCTTAATAACGCATTTTAAAGTATTCAGAAAGTAGATATTTTAATGGTTTCATTTTTACACTGAAAATAAAATAACAAAAAAGTTACAAAAGGATAAAATTTGAGTTCTTGAAAAGATTTTTTAAAATGGTTTACAAAAGACATTCTACTAACACATTAAAGGGAGATAATCCTCATCATAAATCAAATTAAGGTACAATTTTTTTAAAACAGTTGCTTAGTTGTAAAGTAAATGCAAGTTTAAATTTAAATCGTTATAGTTATTGGCAATTGAAACGTAATGATTAATTAATCTGATTTAATCGACAAAAATTATGTTTTAAACATTTTGATTATGTCCTTGTCGTGCAAAGAACTTGTCTTTTTTGTTCGATTTTACTGAAAAACAGTGATTTTAATATTAAAAAATCATTTGAGCAAGTTATAAAATTCCTTACTGAGTTTTCAGATTTGAAACAAATGCATCAATTTGTCAATTATAAGAAATTTAGTATAAAAAAAATTGAACACGGAATAGTTTTCGTTTAGGATTATAATCGACACCTAGGACGCTCTCTCTCAACTTACTCACCACTCTCCCGGCCCTCTCTCTCTCTCTCTCTCTCTTTTGTTTTTTATGACAGCCGCCAGCTCCGTTAGTTTTGGTGAGTAATAGCAACCTTACGGGTCATTCAGGTTTCTTTACCTTCCTTGGTTAGGAGCTAGTACGTAGCATCGATATTGTTGATTCGGTTTCCCAATATCGAAATACATTGGTATTGTCAGTAAAGTCTAGTGTCAACACCTCTTTGAACATTGTGTACCGTAGTTAAATAGCTTAAAGTTAACTATGCTTCATCAAATCCCAAATTCTGTCGTACAGTTTTTGTATTTGGTTTCTGCTTTTTTTTTATTAAAAATCTGAACTTCCGAATTCCATACAATAATAAAGTAGAAAGTCCTACCCTGCTATTTAACCCATAACTGGCGGGAAGGGACGGATTAATACCTTTCCCAACTGTACCAGTGCTTAAGTGAATGCAGGGTATTCAACTGGAATTCGAACTTGGCTCACCGATTTCTCTTTCCGAGCCGATATCCACTGCACCACAACGCACATCCGTCACTAAACGCTTACAGCCCCTGGCATTCCCAAGCGGTCACCAATCTAAGTACTGACCAGGCTCAACATTTCTTAACTTCGGTGATCGAGCGATAATTGGTGTATTCAACGTGATATGGCCCGTAAGCCACAAACTTATGTACATGAATTCTAAAGATTCAAAACAGTGTAAAACTGTCTTTAATTGAGTTTTTATTTTATTTTATTTTATTTTATTTTATTTATTTAACCATTTCACCCCAAGCGGGACCGCCACTAGTTTGTAAGAGGTTACAGTGAGAGAAAAAAAAAATTGCAGAGGGTGTCGAAGAAATTATAAGAGATGGACAGGATTCAAGGAGATAAAAGATGGGAATTGACGTTATATTTAAAGTTTTGGAGATTGTAGCTATCAGGGAAGCAAGTAAACAGAAGTGAGTTCTACAAACGGGAAGTGCGAGAAAAGAAACTACTAGAATAGAAGAGTGGGTTACATTTAACTATTTCAACAGCAAAAGGGTGGGTCGTTGATGTTAATCTAGTAGCACGCAGTTCATGTGATCAGCGCACCAGAGAAAGAAGCTCATTCGTGCTGTTACCATGAAAACGTCTGTAGAAAAGACAGAGAGAATCCACAAAACGTCGGTGAGAGAGTGACTAAAGGTGGGCTGCCCTGTCAGGATCGATTACATTGCAGGTTCTCATTTGGATTTTTTCGAGCACCTATAGATAAGCACCAGACCAGATAGCAACAGTATTCAATGCCCGAACGAATTAACGGTAGTTGGTACACAGAAAAAAGACTTAAATAATTGATTTCACTGTAAAAAAAAATGTGTTGTTAAGAAAAGATTTTAATCGTCAGCGAAAATTCACTGACCTCCCTTGTTGCCATTGTTGTTGAATCGTTTGAAGTTATTTTGGCGCGAGCTAGGTGGAAAGGGAAAAGTCCTGTAACCACGTCTCTTGTATTTTAACAGCTCGAAGACAGTCGCATTTCAGATCAGTGAAAATCAAAATCAGAGGGGCTTTATTAAAAAGGTTTTTTTTGTGTTTTCTTTTTCCGAAAGTAGGTTCGATCAGTTTTCTCTGATTGGTCAAATATTACACATGGTGATGTTATTTCTAACCTATAGACACTTTGATTTAAACGTTGTATGCCGTATTCTAAAATATTTCTGGCATTGTTAAAAATATTTTCTGTTATTTAGTAGGAAATAAAGTGTGGGCGTGTTTTAATATGTTATGTATTAAATATTTAATTAAATGTTATTGTGTTGAAGATAGGGTTTATTTCCTCTAATGGTACTATAGAATCACAAAGAACTTTAATAAATAATAAAAACTACGTCACTTATAGATTTCCACTAGCAGCAATGACTCATATGGACAGTCCATGTAATTAGAGGAGAAAATGTCGATATAACATGACTAGTATAAAACGTTTACTAGCGATCCAATTTATATTTCTAAAGAAAATATTTTTTCATAATAAAACAATGGGATACAATAGAATATTTTATTTTACTTTGCAACTGCAATATATTCATAAAAGGTTAGGCGAAAAAAGCCTTGCGTTCGTCAATAGCAAAAATGTTTTCTCAATGACGAGGCGGCAACATACAGCAAGAATAACAAAGGAGCAAAATATTGGAACTCCATTAGTCTGTTCTGCTCTACCCCACGTGTCATATTCACCTAATATTTAACCAACCGATTATTAACTTTTTCGATCGCTGAAAAACGCTTTGATGGAGAAAACCAGATTCAAGAGTTCGTCGAAATTTTTTTTTTCGTCAAAACCTGAGAAATTTTACTCAAAAACTATTGAAGAGCTGCTTAATAAGTAATTGCAAGTAATGGTGAATATATTTTCGAATAAAATCTAAGGTAAATTTTCGTTTTAGGTACCGACGGCTTTCCCCCCTTCAAATTTATCCAAAATAGCATTATTTCTGTGCAAATATATATGCTGAACTCAAATCAACAATTAGTTATTGAAGAAACTTAACTTTTTTGCTTTGAAACTCCATAAAAAACGAACTATATCTTGCACTTTTTCTCTCCCGTAACTCTCACGAAGTCATGTAATTAACTGTAGAATGACGTTCTACGTAGGCAGCAATTTTGGTCGAATTTCGTCCTTTACTGACACTTCCGGCAATGTACTTCCTGTTTTGAGAGTAATAAGCGTAGAAATATAATAGAGCATTACTTTAATTACCGAAAGTACATCGCCGGAAGTATCAGTAAATGAAGAAAAATCTGCCAAAATTCGATCACATGCGCAGTCCGTCATTCTGCAGTTAATTACATGACTTCCCGAGAGTTACGGGAGAGAAAAAGTGTAAGATATAGTTCTTTTTTTTATGGACATTTAGATAAATAGAGGTAAGTTTCTTCAATAACTAACACTTGATTTGAGTTCTGCATATACATTTGCACAGAGATAATACTATTTTGGATAAATTTGAAGGGGGAAAGCGACGGGACTTAAAACGAAAATTTACCAAATCTAATTGTACATTATTTTTTTTGAAACATAAAGTTGATAAATAACAACGGATGTTATTTATGACCCTAATAAGTAGCATATGTTGTCCAATTCGAATTCATTCACACTCAAAAACCCTTAATGACTTGGCTGCCTTTTCATGTGGTGAAAATGATTAAAAAATTAAATAATATTAGTTTTATTGATTTTTTATTATTATTTTACGATTCAGAGCTGATTTTCTATTGATTATTTCATGGGTTTATTTCTACTTTTAGGTGACACATTCAATCATTTATCAGTTCTTTAACAATTTCTGTGTGACATTTCCTGTATCTGATTCAACAACTATATATACTCAGGCGGGTGCTTGTATGATCTACTTGTTGAATTATATATATGATCTGTACACATTCATATTGTCATCAGTCATCCAGACATATTGATTTAAAGTAAAACTCCTGACACAGAGAACTGATCCAATATTTTTATCATAATTAAGCTTAGTATCAGTTATTTCATGTTCTTTAAGATTTGGACAATTCTTTTACTGAATGATTGATTTAGATTTAAAAATAAATAAGATTAAAATCTTATCGACTGACTGAAAAGTTTTCATAAAAAACTAAATTAATTGAAAATTCACTGGTTAATGACTTAAGATCTGGCAGAAAATACTAAAGTTATTAAATGATATTTTGATTATGTAGACCAGGGCGCCCAAACTAAAGGACACAAAAGGATCATTACATGCTAAGAGAAAGATAAGCAGGCGCGCCGACAGGGTATTACCAATGGGGAGGGTCTCAAGCTAATCAAACCGCGGAACTTGTGGACGGATTCCCAACTATGTCGTCTATCGACGCTCTTAGGAACAAGTTCCCAACCCACAATGCTAAATTGTTCAGTATTTTTTGAGTGATAGGAATTGCGAAGCTGAAGCTAGAGGTAACAGTTTTCAAATGTTTCAAATTTTCACGTTCCACAAGTACATCTACTAAAAAAACAAAAAAGCTAAAGTTTACGCCTAATTTTTAAAAAGAAAAAAAAAAACGAAGTAAAAACGCGTCCAGCATCCGGTTGCAAGCCACATCGTTTAGCATCAAAATCGAATTATCTTTAATTTTCCCATTCCGTTATTTATTTTATCCTTCCCCACTCCCTTAACAAGTGTGCTACTCGATTTTTATTGTCATGGGTTATTTCCCCTCCTTTTATAGGTACCCCTCGTAAATATGTGGTATTGTGGTGTATGAAGGATTGGGAGGTGATGGATGGGTTCTTTTGGTGATTGAGCTAATTGTAATGAGTGAATGGGTCGTGACATGATATGAGTGATATGAGTGAATGGGTCGTTTAGCTAGGTATAGGATAGTTAACTGAAGACCACCCTCTTCCCCTCCCTTTTTTCGGCCTTGTGCCACAATTCGTGTATTTTACATGAATAAATATTGTGTGCTACTTGATTTCGCCGTTTGGCGGAATACAGCAGCCACTCTGATTTTGTGGGATGGACGGGTCTGACTAACAATTGTTTATTTTAGTTTGAATATTTTGTGATATTTAGTTCGTTTTGGGTATTCCATCTCCCTCCTCTTTATCATTTCATTTTCATTAAATATTTTTTATGTCATGGGTGTCACCCCGTTTCTAGGCTTCCCTGTGGAGTTGTGGTATTTTATTGAATTTGTAGAATTGTCTGAAGATGAACGAGTTCTTGTGGCAAAAGGAATGATTGTTAAGAATGATTGGGTCGTAAATGTGATTAACTAGGATAGATGCTGAAGACCATCCACTACCTACCCCTCTTTTGTGAGAAATATATTCACATAGCTTAGCGCTTAAGCAGTGAAAGGAAATTATCAAACATAACAGGACATACCTGGTATAGAAAAAACAATTTATTTGTCTTGCAAAAATATGCTGAATTTTGCTGCTACAGTGTAGCTTGGTATAGTCTCTTTTCTCTGCTTAGCTTGGTTTAGTATCCTCCGTCTAGGAGTGGGATGAAAAAGACACAAGGAACTGCGATCCGCGACGTACAGGAACTTTCTTCTGGGTCAGCTTCTTTCACAGTTTCTTATCTTGGTATAAGATGATAGTGCTTAGAGAATTTTTCTCTAGGAAGGCAAGGCTTTGCCCATAGGGTATCCTGTTTAAGGTAAGAAGGGTAACAAGAGATTTTCTCTGTTACAAAGTTGTGGCATTAGCCTAAAAGATTACAAAGAATTGGTAAGATGGTCTCGATATAGCGAGACAAGTGGGCGCCAATTTGGGCCCTGCTGCAACAAAAATCCGGAGCGGCACAATACGTCCGATACTGTTCGTGCTAGCTGAAAAAAGGGGAGAACAAAACCATCAGAAAAAAACATAAAACCTCTGGTAAAGCCCGCCTAAAGTTCAAAACGAGGTTCGGGTTAAATCAGCCAATCAGGAGACCCGTTACATCTGTAAATTTCCGACACTTTTTCGGCTATGTGCCACATTTTTGAATTTTTACAAAATAAATATTCTTTCTTGGAGAGGAATTAGAACAGACCTAAGTAACATTAAAATTAACTCTATTGGCACTTGATGAGTAGATTTAGCTCAAGACTGCCACAGAAAAAAAATTAACAGGCTAGGGTTAAATTTAGTAAATTTAAATTTTAAGGAAAATATTGCGAATAAAAATTGTTCTTTTCAGGCTTTTAAATGTCCATAAAAAACGAACTATATCTTGCACTTTTTCTCTCCCGTAACTCTCACGAAGTCATGTAATTAACTGCAGAATGACGGACTGCGTAGGCAACGTTTACTTCCGGTTAGGAAAGTAATGCGCTTTTGTTTTTCGGAACACAATTTCAGCAGAAAGTTGCGTGTTTTTCGAAATATATGAAAATATGTGTAAATGTATTTTAACTAAACTTCAAATATATTGCGTTTTTTTTTTCATATGAAGATACATTTCGTTTTTTTATGAACATTTAGATAAAAAAAAGGTAAGTTTCTTCAATAACTTATTGTTGATTTGAGTTCAGCATCTACATTTGCACAGAAATAATGCTATTTTTGATAAATTTGAAGCGGGAAAAGCCGTCGGGACCTAAAACGAAAATTTACCGTTACATTCATTGTGTATGTATATTATAAAGAATTAAATTGTGTGTATTTAGGCAGCATTTTTTCATTGATGCATGTTTCATTAAATAATATAGACAAGTTTTGTCGATTTATTTTATGTAAATTATTTTTATATCGTCTGATAAGCTTAATAGCATGATCATTGAAAGAGGAAAGAAAACCACTATTATTCATCAGTCAGTCAGTTAAGTGCCATACGTGAACACGCTTGGGCGATCATGTCTCTTTCGAGACATGACTGACTGGGCAGAAGATTATCCCGCAGTAGGTTGCCATTGCTTTATGCAGTAGACTGGTTGTCAGCCAAGGCTATAGAACCCAATCTGTCCTGCTATTTAACCCATAACTGGAAGGAAGAGACGGATTAGTACCTTTTCCAAGGGTATTTGCGCGTAAGTAAATGCAATGAATTCAACTGGAATTCGAACAAACATATAAAGAATTAATGGACATTTATTTTTAATATATTTTATTACTTCAAACGTTATTCGTATTTAAAATAGATAACCCATTTTTACTTCAAACAATGTGTATTACTTCTATCAATTTGAATATTCGAGAAATTTCGATAAAGAAAATATGATCGCCAGCAGGAATTCAGTCTGCGTCTCTCTTTGTATGAAAATCCTAGTGAAGAAGTGTACTTTCTTAAAAAGAATAATAGGGCCTTGCTCTTGTTGGGACTCTTTTCATAGTCGAGCAGTACTTTTTTTTTTTTGGAGTCGGGGTCTAGAAAGGTTTACTTACACTAGATTTTGAATAAAGAAAAATTGTAGATAACATCATGGCACGGTCTCAATCTATTTACATTTAACTAGCAATAACTGAAAATTTCAAGGTTTTCGTATTTGAATTTTTTGATAAATCTTTTGCGTATAAAATACTCATGGAAATTCAGCTACTGCCTCGTTAAATATTTTATCAAAATATGACACTAACAATCATAAATATGAATGGGGTCATTATTTAAAGAAAAAAAGTAAACATTTTGGTACCGCAGGCTAATATATATATATATATATATATATATATATATATATATACACGCACAACACTAGGTTTAATTTAGATTGCCCCACGCCAATATAAGCTCAGGAAATTAAGTGTTGATTTTATGTAATAAAATGTTTTATATAGTTTAAAGCAAAGTTTACAAGCCCTTCCAAGATTTTATTAAAGTTCGATATGCAATGATATTAAAAAAAACCCAAAAAACTTAAGAAACCCACACAAACATAAAGCATGATTTTAGAGATGCTCACAGATACGTTTTATTAATGACTACTAATTCTTGATTTTCTTCAATTCTCGAACTCGTGTAGAAAATATAAGAAAAAATAAAGGGAAATAGACAATTTATTTTTATCCCTAAAAATAGAAGGCTTGAACCCAAGAAACTAAAATAACAGCATAACCTGAAAACGCAGGTTAGTAAAAAAAATAATAATAATAATAATAATACAGGCACGTTAAAAGTTTCAAATCAAATTACTGGTTATTCTATTCTTTAGAACAGCAAGATGCAAAAAAAAAAAACACTAAAAAAAAAGACGGCTTGCTTTATACAGCCGAGCACCGACCATAATTTGCATGCGAATGACGAGACAACGAGATTTCGCGTTAACTGTCCGAGGTCGCCTGGCATAAAACATGGTCGCTGGCATTCTGGTTCTTTTTATCACGGAGTAGCTGGATTTTACACGATGCACAGACGTTAGCGTTTTCGAGGTAAACCGTTTTCACAATTTTCCCCACACTCCCCCTTGATCACAAACATGGCAGGGAGTTGGCGACCGTCGCCGTCGGGTACTCCTCTTCCGAAGGGGAACAACACAAGCTTCATCCTCATGCGTGCTCTCGTCTGTGGTTCGAGTGTCAGTAAACACTGCGTCCGCCGGGAGGCTGCTGACATCGGAATCACTGCCCAACAGGTCTAACTCCAGGCAGATCGAACACCCACTACTCTCAGACTCGGAATCGCTTTCATCACTCAGTAGCGGTAACGGTTGCATTACCGGCCACAAATCTTTAATGTGACGGGGCACCCCATCAACTCGCACAGATTGCGGGCTAATCACCTCCGTAACACGTCCA
The DNA here is from genome assembly GCA_037127315.1 of Ascarosepion bandense. NCBI lineage: Eukaryota > Metazoa > Mollusca > Cephalopoda > Sepiida > Sepiidae > Ascarosepion > Ascarosepion bandense. The sequence continues at coordinate 21,268 of JBBBDQ010002804.1, read as the reverse complement.
GTGCCGTATTTTGTCGTACACTTGCCGCGTGATTGGTTAGAAATATTCATAACAATGCTAGCAACCATACAAAAGAGGCGTCCTATGATCATACAAGGAATTTAAGAAGGTTTTTTGGGGTTTTTTTTAGGTAGAAGAGCATCCGCGATACTGCAAACCTAGAGAGACCACAATTAATAAGGTGGGTGATGTCCATCGCCAGTCTGCTCCCGTTGCTCTTCACGCCCAGTTCTCTATTTTCCCAGTGAACAGGTGCTAGACCGATCGACTGACAGGTTGTGCAGGCTTTCAAAACGGATTTAACGCTTTCTCTGGACACTTGCGGATCGACTGATCTGGCGAAGTACAGAGTTCGTTTAACGCCCAGATGTCCGCTTAGGCGATGGATAGTGGCCACCTGGTCCTCGCCCAGTCGTCTCCCTACCAGTGTGCAACTCTCAATCGCTGGTTCTCCTTTATTGAGCAGATCCAACCACCAGCGCGGTACTCTGGTTAGGCGATCGCACTGTTCTGACAGGACTGCACAAGCGTCACATCTATGGTCAATCCATATTCTTCCATCAGCGATAGCATAGTGCCTAACCAGCATCTCGCCAGCCGACCTTGTGTTCACCCGTGCATTTCCGGTCAAGGAGTCAGAAATCCATCGGTGCACGCACGCCGAATCAGTAACCAAGTGCAATGTTGTCGCCTCCCATTTGAGGGCCAGATTGACTCCTTTAAGCGCCGCATCGAGTTCGCCTAAATTAATATGCCTGGCATCATTAGTCGGACGCAACCAACACGCATCTTCGATGACATTTCCGTTCGCTTCCAATGCCACTCCTGTCGCCACGGAACTTGCATCCACCCAGACTGATCTCGTCACCACCCATGCACCAGTCTCCTCTAACGGGATCCAGTTCTCGTACTCTACTCAGCATCTCCGCTAGTATGCAACAGAGAGAGGGATCTTTGTTTTTATCATCCCATCCATTGGTTTCTGCGGTTGTCAGGCGCTTGACGAATGTAACTGCCACCCTGAGCCATCCACATACGGGGAAATGTCCAACAAGTTTCCCACACAACGAAAATACGCACCGACGGGTCAACACATAGGGATCTCCGGAATCTGACTTTCCTCGTTTCCATCGGAGAGTGTCATTCTCTTCCCAGACTTGCAAGCCAAGAACTTTTGCTCCATCTCTCAGTCGCACCAGGTCCTTGCACACCAAATCGTAATCTGAAAAGTGTTGTCGTACATGCAACACAGAGACCAAACTCTCATTAATGAAAATGTCAACAATGTATGCTGATGTGGCACTTTCAATTGTGCGGTCTTGCGATGTGATGGCGTCTATGACGGATTTCATAATGAGTGGCGCCACATTTAGCCCAAATTCTAGCCGCGTGAGACAGAAGCGTTGGCCCTTGAAAATAACCATTTTAAATGGCCACAGCGCTTCGTCGACATGAATCTGAAGATATACGTTTCGCAGATCCAGAAGCGACACATTGACTCATTGCCGCCGCCACGCTCTCAGCTTTTGTGCGCACACTTCTGCATTGGCAGAGAAAGCATCCACGAAGTCGTTCAACTCGCTGTAATTGAGTACCGGACGTACCTTCTGCTTCTGCTCCTGTACGACTGCCATCAAGGATTCAAACCCTTTGGGGGTCCCAGTCTTTCCTGGGGGCACGGAATCAACCAGCCGTTCGCAATCCACTGTTGAAGCTCTTTCTCGTATTTTACTCTGATACCGTTGGGCACTTTGTACTCTGCGACCTTGTTGTGAAGCTGAACTGGCGGGTCTTTTTGGGTCCATTTACACCTGGCGGTCCACACCCTATTTTCGGAATTGAAGGAGACGTTGAAAACCGGCTCACTAATGCAAAGGGCTGCACACACCTTCCTTCCTTTACCCAGTTCCAAATCTCCAGCTGGCATGATTATCATGCCTCCTAACGTTCGGATCGCGTCGATCCCAAGCAGCAGGTCGTAACCGAGGGGCCTCCAACGAGTCACCAAAACGTCGACCTTGGCATGGCCTCCTCCATCTGTGAGGATTGACACAGTCTCGACACCAGAACAGGCCCGGGACACTCCGTCAATCGTCCGAATCTCGATTTGCTGACTGCTCCATGTCGCACATCGATCCGCGTTGACAATCGATCGGGAACATCCAGTGTCGACGAGCGCCGAGTACCGTTTACCATCAACCATCACGTTGACAGCAAGCAATGACCGACAGAGGGCAAGGGTTGCGACAGCGCCTTGTCCCCGGACACGCTTCCCGAACAATCCTGTACTATATTGTCTAACTCGTTACAGCGATAGCAGCTTAGTCGTGCTCGTGTCCGTCGGCTACTCCCGTCTCCTGCGTCACTTTGGCTCCGGCAGTCTCTAGAGAAATGGTTTGGTCCACCGCACTTGTAGCACTTTGGGTCCTCCTGTGGTGTCTCGGGCGCTTTCACGGCTTCTGCGACCTGTTCCGTGTCTTTCAAGATGTATCGGGCCCTGGCTAGCAATTCTTCGATTCCCAGTGTGTCCAATCTTGAAAATGCTCTTAGGAGTCCACCAAACGGCACCGCCAGCCTTCGCAAATCGGCCAGTTAGACATCCACCGTCTCACCCAGCTCGACGAACTGTTTCCAAACGATGAAAGGGTCTATTCCAAAGGCTGTATACAGGGCACTTTTGATCTCCTTTAGATCCGCATCGTTTCCGAGTTGTTGATATACGGCGTAAGCTCCCCTCGTGAGTCTTAGTGGGATGATCAATGCATGTTCTTTTATTTTGGACAACCTGCAAACACGTTCGGCCTTCTCAAACCATTCGACGACAGTCAGGCCCGTGGGGGAGCCGTCGAATTCTGGGATCAATTTTAGATCGAACATATCCATCGCCGAAATAGCTGGTAGTGTCAAAGAAAAGACAGGAAAAAATAGATAAAATAAACAGGCCAGAGTCGTCTTTTTCGTCGTCTTCGTCTTTGTCTTTTTCTTCTTCTTTGTCTTCTTCGTCTTCTAACAACCCAACCGAGACGGGTCGATAGATATCTATTTCTACACACAAGTATGATAATAATTTTCCAGTTAATCCTAATAATTATTTTGTTAATTTTTTTTCATTAGAATATCTGCGGAGTCAAGGAACCTTGCGGCTTCCCGGGGCCTTGCGACTCCTAGGGAACTTGCGCCCTGCCCCTGCAATTGCGGGTTCTGCGGGGGCCCTAAGCACTGCCCTGGGATAGACAAGGTATAAATATAAGTAGACACGCTAGTTAGGTTAAAAGACATGCAAGTGTACTAGAATGCAATAACTGGTCGGTCCGCTATTGCATTCTGGTATACGGGCGTGTTTTTCTTAATTGTATATGATGGAATGTTAAATAGTATTGAGTGCTAGAGGTGCGTTTCATGCTTGGTTTATGTTGCACACATTAAAAATTAGTTTTCATCGTTTCCACAGATGACGAACAAATGATTTTCAGGGACCAAGGCTCCTTGGTGTCGGTCATGTCAAGTATAGAGGGCAGCTGCAAAGTTTTTTTTGTTATACTATTTTTATATAAAAGTTTTTAAATTTGCTGATTTTTTAAAATTTAAGTTTTTATTGTCTTTAAAAAAATTCTCAGAAATGTTCGACTTGATATTTATCCTGTTTATTCATGCATGAAAATTGTTCTACGCCCGGCAATAATCCTACCATGTTTATGAAGTAGAAGTTTATCGTTTCCTTCTTACGATATGGTTTAGTGGTTCTTTTTTCCATGGCTCTAACGATTTAAGTGTTTTAATCTTTTACTGTCTGACTCATCAGTGGCTACAATTTTTCATTATGAGAGTCCCGGGTTGGAAGTCTTTGATATCTATTTTAAAATATGAAAGCCAAACGATTTGTATTAAACTTTTCAATTTTTTATAGGCAATATAATCTTCAATTATTAACTTAAAAATCTAACCGCAACAAATCTTTGAAGTATTTTAAAAACATTTTTGAATCTTTATAAATTATTATTAAAAAAAACAAAAAAAAAAAACAGTTCTTTTAAAATTTCATTAGTAATCGAATTTCGTTTTTCTTCAGACAATAATGTCCTTAATTTTTATTATTCATTCAAGCAATTAATGGCTTATCAAATCAAATAATATCAGAGTTTTGTTGCATTTTTTTATTTTACTCTTCGGAGCAGATTTTTCGGATATAGAGGCCAAATTAAAAAAAAAAAGGTGATTTATATTTCCCAATGAGATCTACGTTTAACTAATAAAACCATAGTCCGCAACAAAGTAAAATCTGATAATTATTGATTTTTGTGAGAATTTCCAAATTAATGTGCTTGTCACCGGAAAAAAAGTGAGTGATTTAATCATTACGTTTGCTATTGTAAACAGTCGTAACGTTTTGGTTAGCCGCTAACTCAAATCAAAACAAAATTTTCTGCCCAAATTTCGAACATGTTAGAAGGGATTAAAAAAAATTAAAAATAATTACAATTTACTTTGATCTTTTCTTTTAATAATAATAATATAAACATTTGGATGGAAACAGTTCGTTTTTATTAAGTTTGGGGCCTTTTTGTATTCATACTATGCTGTTTTTTTGTTGTTTTTTTTCTAGCGATTTAGTGTCACTCGTATCCAAGGATGCTTGTCAACTAGAGAGGCTAACGAATCCCCGTTTCAGATATCTGCTTAGGCACATTTTTGTTTTTCCCACACGCACAGAACTCGCCTGTGGTTTATATTGCAACTATGTTGAGTAGACCTTAGTTACTGGGAGTTACTAGCATTAACAACAATCTCAACCAGGCCAACCCTCTCAAACCCTCGGTCACGATGACTTGTGACTCTGTGCTATTACAATATTTAGGTAATGTCCATTTTTTATGTTGCTATATATATATATATATATATATATATATATATGAATGATTGTTAAACCGGAAAATGTTAAAATATGACGAACTGCTGGAGAGTTGCAGGGTTAAAGGCTGGAGGGCTAGCTGTACTCCTATAGAAGTGGGGACTAGAGGATTTGCAGCAAGGTCCGTATGCAAAGCCTTAACAGATATTGGGATAGTGGGAGTAAAAAAAAAAGAAAAGCACTCAAGTCTATAACCGAAACAGCGGAAAGAACAGCTAATTGGTTATGGATGAAAAGAGAGAATGCCTGGATTCCAAATTATTAGCTAAATTCCCCGAAATTCTGCGTCTAAATTAATGTTTCGGACGAGCTCATGTGCGGTTCGTCTCTAAATGGAAAGTGGCTCTGACTGTCGTCAATCGGAAGCATTTGCAGGGTTTCATACCGGGCCTAAACGTAATTTTCCAGTGTCTGAAAGCGCTTATCATGGGTGGGCCGGAGGCTGATCATCTCTGGTCGGGTTGGCGCAGTGGAGGGGGTATGATGTTGAAAGACCCGAAACCCCCTAGGGATCCTTGCAATGACATCACTGACGACACCCTCTAGCAGCCCCATTACGGTGCGTATGTTTGAAAAGAAAAAAGGAAATATATATATATATATATATATATATGAATGATTGTTAAACCGGAAAATGTCAGACAAAAAAAAAAAAGTGAATCTTATTTTTCTGTTTTGCTTAGTGAATTCTAGTTTCAGTTGATTCGAATAATTAGTATTTCATATGTAAACCTTTTTAGAAGATAAATTAAAATTTTCTTAAAACTCTATTTGAATAACAGATCACATGAAAGAAATGCTGATTTGATGACTTCTGATAGGCATAAATTCACCTTTCCTCGTCAAGTCAACGATTACTCCCTATATATTTGTGCGTAACATAAATGAATTTTTTTATATCGTTAGTCTACGGATTTATTGATATACGTAGTTACATTTTTGTATTTTTGTGGGGAATATTCACTAAATATTTAGCTATTTTCCATTTTGGTGTTTGGAAAGTTTTTCACGTATCAAATATTGAATTCCCTCCCTTAGATCGCTTTATTTTCGGAATTCACATATTTCCCTTGAATTCTTGGTTTTCTAAAATTTAGCGTTACAAAAATGACGTAGTCTCAAGAGGAATAGTTGCTTAGAATATGAGGTTGGGTAAAATTTATAACTCTAAATTTTAATTTAATAATATTTCATTTTTATCTATATAGAGATAATGTATGTTCAGAATACGATACGACGTAAAATAGTCTAAGGGAGATAATTCAGCATGAGAAAATTGTTTCTGTCACTAAACTCGAAGATAACCAAATATTTTTCTTATGTTTGTAAAGAAAAATTAAATCTATATAAATTAAGATTTAGCAAAATCAACTATTTATTCAGATTCAAATTAAAGGGGAAACATTATTAGAATATGTTCTATTAATAAATCAATTCTAGACACTAAAAATCTCTTTTTAATAAAAAAATTATTTGAAATACAATATCCTTACTGAATGAATATAAACTTAAAATTTAAATTTATTTAGAAAGATAAAGACCACGCAGTATTTAAAACACATATCGAATTATTAATCTGCAATGTTTTAGTTTTAAGACATAGGTATTAAGTTAGACAATTGAATAATAAGTTCCTCTAGAATAGAGAATCTCAACCTGGACCCTAAAGGCCCATTAGTGAGCCTGATAACATTTTTAAATCGACCTGGAGTTGGCCCAAGGGAAATAGATAAGCTTTGTATTTTTCTTTTTTGCACTAACGTAAAATTAAGAAAATACATGCTGATTTAATTTATTTTTTAAAGGCAAAGAAATAAAATATTTAAATAAATTTTCGATGTTTTCTTATAAATTATATTTTCAAATTGATTTGAAATTATTCTTTTTTATTGTGAGAAAGTCATTTAATTTATTTTCTTATTTGAGACCAACATTTTTATGCATTTAATATAAGTTATTGAGTTACAATATGACAAAATTAACCAACAAAAATGTTATTTTAGTTTTTGAAAGCGTTACTTTATATTTGTCTTTAATCCATATTACCACCAGTAGTTATTTATAATTTAACAAACTTATTTTTTACTTACACTTGTTATATAGCTAAACAGAGTAAATATATGTGCTGTGGGCATAAAATGCGTTTGGCTTCAAAACAGATTTAAACAACTCGACAATGAAGAATAAGGATAATTTTTGGTGCGAGAAATACACACATAAAATATTTATTTCTCTTTTTTTTTTTAATAGACGAAGGAGGCAGGTATAAGGTGGAAGAAGAAGGCAGGTCAACAAAGTTCATACAAGGGGATTATGGCAATAAACACAAACAGAACGATTCACTTATCTTGGGTTTGAAGTCCGGTCATGCGGCGTCGAAAAGTCTGTCAATAGTAGCGGCACGGGTTCCTCTTAGCGGGCGAGGGAAGACTGTCGAATTGTCATTTCTTCGGGTTTTTTATTCCTTCGAGGTGGCTCAAAACGATCAGTCCCTTTTGTCCCATTTGCGATTGGCTGTCAAACTGATTTCGCGGTCACGACTCATTAATCAAATAGACGGAACAATGCTTGGATCCCCCTTCGCAGTAACACATTTTGTCATTTCGAGTCTGGAGCTCATGAAGATCACTTCCGTTTATCAAAGCAGGGTACGATCTTACTTCGTTAGAGAACGTAACACACTCAATACCTGCTTTAGATTTTATGGTTTGGTATTGTTAAACTGAATTCAAATTTCTTTCCTTCAAGTTTTCTGAAAGTTTTTATTGTAATTTTCTTAGTACTTGTGGTAATATTTTCTTTGATGGAAACTTTAAAATAAAACGAACAGACTGAAGGGTATAAAATAATATATTTTTATTTATTTTCTATAGAGTGATACCTTTGGTATTCGGTGTAAAAACATTTTTGTCAATAAGGTGAATAAATTAAGCAACATCGAGCCTGGTCAGTACTTAGATGGGTGACCGCTTGAGAATACCAGGTGCTGTAAGCGTTGTTTGTTTTTGTTGTTGTTTCTTTGTTTCCTTTTATTTCACCATTTTTTACTTTGTGTCTGAAAAAATTAAGTACAACTACAATTATCACTTATTTTCATATATTTGAAAGTTAACTTTATTCTGAAATTAAGTATAAAAAAAAAAACAAAAGGAAAAAAACACGCAAATACACACAATATTTGAAGGTTAATTAAACTACATTTATCACTTCTTTTTATATATTTGAAAGTTAATTTTCTTAAAAAAATGCTGTATTTTCATATATATGAAAGTTAACTTTCGTCGGAAAAAATTAAGTAAAACTACAATTATCACTTCTTTTCGTATATTTGAAAGTTAACTTTCTTCTCAAATTACGTACACGCAACTTTCTTAAATTAATTACTAAAAAAATAAGGAAAAAAAGCGCAAATACACGCAACTTTCTGCTGAAACTGAGTACAGAAAAAAAATAAATCGCGTAGTAATTGCTTCAGAGACATTTCAGAAAAGGAAGTAAGTCGACCGAAATTATCTTCCTACGCCTAAAATCATTCAGCAACGGACGTCTGTCACTGAGCCGGTAGTGGGTGACAAAAAGAGCGAGAAGAAATCCGATGTTTTTATGGTCGTTAACATAAAAAAGGGAGGTTTCTTCAATATCTAATTGTTGATTTGAGTTCAGCATATACATTTGCACGGAAATAAGGCTATTTTGGAAAAAAATTGAAGGGATAAAAGCCTTCAGGACCTAAAACGAAAATGGTTTTTCAATCTGTGATTTTTTTCCATTCAGTCTACTGCTAAAAATCTCTGTGTGATTCGGCAAAAATAAATGCTGTCATTTTCAATGGCAATTACTCAATTATGAATGAGTTTTAGTAGTATTATTTTCATAAATTCGACATTTCTTCTCCGTGTGAAAACAGCAGTTCGATTGAGAAGTTCATTTCTGGTGAAAATATTAGCGATATTTCTTGCTAAGCTTTGTTGTATAAATAAATTAATCGCAATTTCGTTATTATCTGCTGATACAAGCCACTGTTGCAAAGGAATGAGAAGTTAGTTTCAATTGTATTATTGAGATTGCCAGCGTTTATTGTCTAGATGTGATTTTCTTAATCGGGTAGTGCGATAAATCTGTCCCGGTTTCAGTTGACTGTTTTGACTGTTAATGATCGGACATATTTTCAATCAATTGCTTGTGTAAATACCTGTATACGTGTCACCTGGTTGGTAAGCTTTTCACAGAAGTTTCTGTGAAAATATTTGTAGAAAAATTATATAGGTAAGCTACATCACATCAGTTTGATTTTGACTGTAGTCGAACAGCGCATTTGGGATCGATTCCTTTGGATTTTGTCGATACCCCGATGTCAAGGAGCTGGAGAAGAACATTAGATATGGCAACAGTATTCAATACACGGTAGAATTGTAGAATTTTATATGTGTAAAATCTATTTTGGAAAGATAAGCTTTTTGGCCCGTCTTAGTGACACAAACATCCAAGATTTGGATAGTAATTCGATGTAGTTCGATTTGATGTCGACTGAAAGAGTGAGGCCGAGGGGTTGCAATATTGCTATTTGGGAGACTATCGTGATCCATTCTGATAGAAAGTTTGAAAGTTCTTTTGTGTTGGTTAAAAGAGAGCACCTTCGTTTTGGAAGCATTTTATGAGCCATTTCTTACCTCAGTCCACCACAGACTGGAGGTACTTTTCAAGAGCCGCATTGAGGTTTTCTTTGTCAGCTCTGGCAGATTTTGTATCAAGCCCGGAGTAAATGATAGCATCATCTGCACAGATGCCTGCTTGGGAAGTGATTACACCAGAAAGATCATTGATGAAGATTAGAATAATCGCAGGACCTAGGTTAGAAGCTTAAGCGACACCACGTTCATATGATAGGATCCGGAAGCTTGTCCGTTCAAGAAGACCCTCTTTACGCAAGTTGTTAAGAACGATTGGATTAAGTCAAACAAACGTCCAGTTATACCATAACCCTGTAGCTGGCACAGGAGGCTAGAATGCCAAACTCTGTCAAACTCTTTCCAGATATCCGGGGCAACAGCTACAGCTTTACCGTTCTTATCAAGAGCTTGGTATATGTATTCAGTGATGGCCGTTAACACATCAGCGATAGACAAGGCAAACCGAGAACCATACTGTTTGCCAGTGAATAGGGTATTGGATTTGAGATGATGAACCATTTTAGCACTGATAATAGCCTCGAACAGTTTGCCAAATAACGATAAGTTGATAGGGCGACAAATAGATGGATCTTTAAAGTTCTAAAGACAAGTACTTCCATCTAGCAGAAAAGTAAGAAGTCGCGACGTAATTGTTGTTGAAGTTAAAGAGGACATAGGTGAATTCAGGGAACATTTCAGAACAATGACTGGAATTCCAATACCTCCGATTGCCTTATGGGAGTTAAGCTTAGAAATTATGTTACAGACCAAAAAAGGGACGTGTTTACACGTCGAAAAATCGGCACAACCACGATTTTTTTTTATTTACATACTCTGCTAGTGCTCTCCATTTTGAATGATTAATCTTTTCGCTGACACCTATTTTTTTTCAAGTCTGTCTAATTCTTCATTGACTTTCGCCAATGCTGCGAATGGTTCGCTCCGTTTCGATTTAAATATTCTTTCACTGGAAATTTCACTTTGAATTTGGAACACCAAACCAGCCAATTAGACAGAACATCTATTAATCATTGTGATATCACTTCCAATATTTGTCTATATTTCTGAGATGAGGTATTATTTATATTATTTGGTCTATTGTTCTCATCTTCGTTGCCATTTGTCCAACGTTTCGGCCGACACATGACCCAGGGATATAGACGTTGGTTAGTTCCTGTGACTTCACCTAAAGTTAAATACCAGGCTACAGCAGTGATGAACAAGTAACTTTCAGGGTTATAGGGAGATAACTCTTGACTTCCAATCGTGGCTTTACGCAAGGAATTAGGATGATATACCCCAGTGATTGTAATAAAGGATTTGGTTTGAAATTCCTAGCACCTGAAGAAGGCAGGAGCGTACAATGGCTGAAACGCCGTACAAATAGTAACAAAGATGAGGACAATAATCCGAATAATGTAAATAGTGTATCACTTCCGATATCTAGTATTCTCCAATTTACATTTTCACATTTACAAATTTTCTTTTCTTTTCTGTTATTATGTTTTTCCGTGAAAGCGCTGTATATGAATTTTTCCTATGAGAATTTTTCTTTGTTTAGTTTTACTGTGTGATTTTATATGTCCTAATTAATCATGTTGGTAAAATTCGCTATAATTTATGGTTAAAGCGCAGGGCTCAGTTTCTGTATTGATTATAATAGAGAATCAATCTCCCGAATGTATATTATATAGTAACAACAGTCCATTATGGTCACAAAGTCAGCGATCAGTTTATGTATTGATTATAACAGAGAATCAATCTCCCGAATGTATATTATATAGTAACAACAGTCCATTATGGTCACAAAGTCAGCGATCAGTTTATGTATTGATTATAACAGAGAATCAATCTCCCGAATGTATATTATATAGTAACAACAGTCCATGATGGTCACAAAGTAAGGGATCAGTTTATGTGTTGATTATAACAGAGAATCAATCTCCCGAATGTATATTATATAGCAACAACAGTCCATTATGGTCACAAAGTCAGCGATCAGTTTATGTATTGATTATAACAGAGAATCAATCTCCCGAATGTATATTATATAGCAACAACAGTCCATTATGGTCACAAAGTCAGCGATCAGTTTATGTATTGATTATAATAGAGAATCAATCTCCCGAATGTATATTATATAGTAACAACAGTCCATGATGGTCACAAAGTCAGCGATCAGTTTATGTATTGATTATAACAGAGAATCAATCTCCCGAATGTATATTATATAGCAACAACAGTCCATTATGGTCACAAAGTCAGCGATCAGTTTATGTATTGATTATAACAGAGAATCAATCTCCCGAATGTATATTATATAGCAACAACAGTCCATTATGGTCACAAAGTCAGCGATCAGTTTATGTATTGATTATAATAGAGAATCAATCTCCCGAATGTATATTATATAGTAACAACAGTCCATGATGGTCACAAAGTCAGCGATCAGTTTATGTATTGATTATAACAGAGAATCAATCTCCCGAATGTATATTATATAGCAACAACAGTCCATTATGGTCACAAAGTCAGCGATCAGTTTATGTATTGATTATAATAGAGAATCAATCTCCCGAATGTATATTATATAGTAACAACAGTCCATGATGGTCACAAAGTCAGCGATCAGTTTCTGTATTGATTATAATAGAGATTCAATCTCCCGAATGTATATTATATAGCAACAAGAGTCCAATATGTCCCACAAGATGTCACAATATGTCCCAACAATATGTCCCACAAGAAATAACCTAAACCTTATATTATTTGTTGAGGTTTAACTCCCAAGGAAATCAATGATTTCATTACTGTGTCTTTTTTGCACCGACAAATCTTTCGCGTTATCTTGTCGAGTACAATGACTGACACGATGTAATTAGAAAATAAGCGTGGTAACTATACTAATTCGAATTCCAGTTAAATTGCTCGCATTCACTTACGCGCAAATACCGTTGGGAAAGGTATTAATCCGTCTCTTCCCTCTAGTTATGGGTTAAATAACAAGACAGATTGGGTTTTATAGCCTTGTCTGGCAATCAGTCTACCGCAGAAAGCAATGGCAACCTACTGCGGGATAATCTTCTGCCCAGTTAGTCATGTCTCTTTCAAGACATGATCGCCCAAGCGTGTATCACGTATGGCACTTAACTGACTGAACTATACTAAATTTAAAGCCAAAGTACCTAAAATTTTATAAAACATTCAATTTCGGAGAATATTTTCCTAAATTTTTAAGATTACTAGGCAGTTAAAAATTATATAAAAATGGCGCAATGATTATATTCCTTAAGTAGTTTTTACAGACCGTAAAAAAATAAATAAATAAATTAAAAACACTACATCCATGTTAAAAAATGCATTTCTGCGATATTTCAAAATAAAAAGAATAAGTACAAATTTCAGATTAATTTAACTTTAAATCAGTTAATGCTTCTCAAATAAAGTTTCAGAAAAGCATATTTTATTTATGAAATATTTTTAATAAAGTGTTATGGTGAAACACACCTATTCCTCAGATAATGGACTCGCCCTTCTATATTAATAAGAGTTAACAGGAAGTTAACTCAAGAATTTCTTGCCCAGTTTTTGACGTTTGTTGTCATTTTCTGACTTCTCGGACCTTGTTTTGACAAGCGTCGAACTTTTTGTTTTAAAAAAAAAATCCGATTCACTCATTTGGGCTTTTTATTTGACAAAAAAGACCTTTTTGTTGAGCTAAGTTTATTTTTATTTATTTTCTTTTTCGTTTATTTACTTTGTTCTTTTCATTTTATTCTTCTAGCTTTTTTGTTTTTATTTTCGTATTTTTGGCGGCCATATTTGTTTTTATTTAGGTCGGCCGTTTTGAGTTTATTTTGATTTTTATTTTTTTTCAGTATCTGTTTTGGCCTTAAGTGCCATATTTATATTTTTTTAACTGTCCCTATTTTGACCAGAAGCTGAAGAATTAGCTGATTTTTATTTTTCTTCCAATTTAACTTTTCTTTTTTTTCAGCCCCTCCCCAGTTTTTCTTTTGCGGAAGTCGCCGTTAGGAGACTTTTCGTTTTCTTTTTGTTTGTTTGTATTTGTTTGTATTTGTTTTCCTTGTACATTTAATTTGATTGTACATTTGTAAAATTTAATCGTTGTTTAAATTTATTTTCGTTAATTCATTTATTTTGTAAAGTTTAGTTAAACCGCTTAAATTTAATTTTAGCCCCTCCCCCTATTTTCTTTGTCGGGAGTAGCCGTTTAGGCAACTCTCCGTTTTTCTGTTTGTTTTATTTTCTTTAAATTTCTTTGTGTATTTAGTTTATCGTATTTGTAAAGTTTATTTTTGTTTTTATTTTTTTTAACCTCTCAAGAGGCGGATTTTTTGCCTATTTTCTGCTCTTATATTTTTAAGAGTTGAATTTCACTGTTAAAAGCAAGTTGTTCTAAGCCGTTTTGTTATTTCTAATTTTTGCCGATATAGGCTAATTTTATTTATTGTTGTTCGTGCAATTTTCTTGTGAGGTGGTTAATTTGTGTAACATATTTATTTCCCCCCCCCCACATTTTTCCCGTTTTTTCCCTACCCCTCTCCATTCCCCTATCATTTACGGAGGAAAAAAATAATAATTATATCGATCACGGCCAGTAAAAATAAAAATGGCCGACTCAAGTCGGTCAGCTAGAAAAAAACTGATTTTCGACCCGCCCGGGAAGGGCCCGCCTGACAAAAATGAAGAGTCCTATCCCCCTCTAAAGGATTCAAAAAAGCAAAATTATGAGACCAAGAATAAGGTGGCCGAGAATGGCCAAAAGTCTACGGCAAATGACAAGGCGAAAAGTACCAGAGACAAAAACAAAGATGCTGAGGCCGGGGTGTCGCCCGATTGCTGGAAGTCCCCACCTAGTTGCATTATAAACATAGCGGAGTTTCTGGAGAGATCTAAAGGTTTCGACCATCTTTTGAAAGATGACGGACTTTTGGAAAACCCCCAGGAATTACAAAAGTTTGAAAAGAGAATGGTGTCGGTCTTCGTGGTGGACAAGCGTTCGCGCAAAATTTGTCGCTCCACGAAAGACACAGTGATCCGATCACTGGTGTCCCTAGGGGTTAGGCCCCAAAGAATAATAAAAGGACCAGCCTTTTTCAATTGGGACGTACTGCTGCCCACACCGGAGGATTGCATGGATGCAGTAAGTAGAGAATTGATAACTGATGACCTAATCCTGAGAACAGAATATGAAGGCCGTAGGAGGACCAACGTAGCAGTATATGAGGTGCCTCCTCAGGTTGTCGGCGAACACCTGGCCTCTTATTTTAAAAAATATGGCCAGATACTCGCAGCCTCTTCTGACAACCTGAACGGGGGATGGACATTCGACATACTGAGCGATAAAGAAGCCTTCGACTCCATCCCCAACTGCTTGGATTATTGCGGCCGGAAAATGCCGGTCATAGTGACCGGCCGAAAACCAACTTGCTGGAAGTGCGGGCAGACTGGTCACCTGTCCTCTTCCTGCCCAGAGAAGAAGGCCTCTGGTGATCCGGCCGCCGTCGACCAAAATACCCCTAAGCCTGACAACCGTAGTTCCGCAACGCCTGTAATGGGCCTAGCAGTGGCACGGCCCGGTGTCTCACAAACACCGGGTGGGTCTCGGCCCCCATCCTCCCAAATTCCGAAGCCTGCCGCAAGTGTGGTCAAGGACAAGGATGAGGGAGTATGGCATGTCGTTGCTAGAGGCAAAGGGAAGATCCGAGCAGCGGTGCCTCAGTCCCCTGAAACTCCTAGGGATGACACCGACAGTCCCACTCCCTCTGGCAGCTCTAAAGGCGACGTCCCGGCGGTGCATTTAGACAGGCCTTTGAGTGAGATTCAAAAAAAAGCGGAACCGAATTGGGAAAAAATCGTCCAGCTGCGAAAATTAAAGAAAGACCTAGAGAAGAAGAAATCAACAAATTTAGCAGCTCCCCACTCTTCCGTCTCCGCCCCGTCTTCTCCCTCCCGGAAAAAAACCATGCCCCCCCCTCCCATGACAAAGTCTCTGACCACTTCCCCGTCGAAAATGACCACCTTCAAAAAGCATTCCCCAGTCTCTTCTCGTATCCCTTCCACTCCTGCTTCTCCCGATGTCTCACCCACTCCCACCCCAACACCTAATCCTTCTCTCTCTCCTCACAAGTCTAAAAGACAAAGAAGCCCTGAAGTAGCGTCTGGTGAGGAAAAAAGAAAGAAAATGAAACCTCCTTTCAATCTCGGTGAGGAAGTTTGCCGAGTTTCTGCAGAAACAGCTCAAAAGGCGCTGAGCCATTCAAAGCGCTTAAAAACTTTAATTTCATTTAAAAAAGTACACGACAAAGATGTCGAAGATCCGCGCAATTTCCCAAACGCCAAGAGGATCTTGACGGTCGTGCGGTCTGGCGCTGGTACTAGACAAATATGGACTATGTTAGGGGAGGCGAATGATTCGTTTGCTACGAACCCTCCCCTTTCTTATTTCCATGATGAGGACAATGCAAATTTGCAGCAGTTTTGTTCTGGGAGGACCCCGGTTTATGTTCACCCCTCCCTTTACAGAGCGTTGAAACTAACGTTTCCCCTGGACATTGGCGGCCTGTCCTATGATGGCACTATCAAAAGTGAAATGGGTCTCGGCTCAATGGGACGGGCTGTCGGTGTCCTGTCACCGGACATGTTCGGAACAGTTCCTCAACCCTAATCGGACTGATAATGGCTCTCTGGTTAGCAAGTATGAATGCCCGGGGGCTGAGGTCTGAGTCTCGGAGGGTGAGACTCCTTCATGATCTCCAGCGCCTCGGGGTGGATGTTTGTTGTTTGCAGGAGACCCGGTTTTTTGCTGGCGACTATGAGGGCATACTGTCTAGGGATTACGATCTCTATTCAGCATGTTTTGATGGTCGTTCTAGAGGTGTTTCCTGGCTAGTGAGCAAGTCTTTGGGTGCGGCGTGTACGCTTGTCTTCGCGGATCCAGCGGGCAGGATTTGTGTGCTGGATATTACCATAAAGGAGAAGTCTTTTCGCCTCATTGGGGTTTATGCGCCCAATGTCCATGCGGAGCGTCCTGCTTTGTTTCGGCAGCTCGAGTCGTTCTTTGGAACATCGAGGCGGGTAATTTTAGCGGGGGATTGGAATGCCGTCCTTGACCCTGAGAAGGATCGTATAGGAGAAAGATCCGGTACTAACAACCCGGATGTGAAACCATTTCGGGAATTTATCGACAGGAATGATCTTGTCGATAAGTACCGAAATGAACACCCCCGGGAGGTAGTGTGGACTTGGACTAATAGGGGCAGCTCGGATTCGAAGGTACGCGCAAGCTACCTCGACCGAGTCCTAGTTAGGAGAGTCGACGTAGGGCTCTTAGGTTGTCCAAGTTTCCATTCCATAGTTTACACGGATCATAGGCTCGTCCGGGTTCGTGTAAACTTAGATAAGCCTAAGGTTAAGTTGGCTGGCTACTGGAAATTGAACGCGTCATTATTTGATAGCCAAGATTTCCAGCACCAGCTTTTACTAACACTAAAGCGGGAACTGACGGGGGCTGTGGTTGGGAATAAGTGGTGGGATACACTTAAATCCAAAATTAGGTCGTTTGCTGCCGACTATAGCCGTCGGCTCAACTTAGCTAATTTAGCGGCGCAATCGACGTTAGAGAAAAAAGTTGATCGGGCAGTTAAATCCCGTAATAGTGGGGACGTAGCCTTAGCTAGGGCCGAGCTGGCCTCCTTGGCTATCAAGAAGGATCAAGCTCTGGTAGTTAGGGCTAGGTTAAAAAGAATGTCTTCTGAGGCAACGAATATGGCCGCAGAATTGCGTGCAGAGGAAGCTAGGCAAGCAGCCAATCGGCATATCAAGGACATCACATTGCCGGATGGTCGTACCGTGACTACAGACGTGGGTATATGTGGAGCTTTTCGGGATTACTTCCAGGATCTTTTCACCAGGGAGCCCGGTCTGAGCTCTGCTCAGTTCGACACCTATTTGGCTGACTTTCCCCGCCTCTCGGCGGCTGAAGCGGCTAGGTGCGAGGGGCCCATAACAGAGTCGGAAATCTGGGATGCGCTGAAATTGGTTGGCCGGGACAAAACTCCAGGTTTGGATGGTCTTCCCTACGAACTGTACTTGAGGCAGTCGTCCGTTCTTGTTCCTCTGCTGGCTCTTGTTTATAACAACTGGATGAAGCGGGGGTCTATACCTCGTCGCTTCACCAGGGGTGTAATCAAGTTGCTTCGCAAGAGCAAGAGCGGTGGGGGTGGCATAGATAATTATCGGCCTTTAACGATGTTAAATACTGACTTAAAGATTTTTGCCAAGATCTTGGCCGGCCGTTTGCATGCTGTCCTCTCTAGTCTGATTGGCCCCGAGCAGACTTGTGCTGTGAAGGGCAGGACTATTCAGGACAACCTTCATTTGGTACGCCTGATCATCGAGAAAACCGACACCGAAGCCGCGCTGATCAATTTGGATCAGTCCAAGGCATTCGATAGGGTTGACCATCGTTTCTTGGAGTCTGTCCTTTCCGCCGCCGGTTTCGGGCCGTACTTTCGCTCCTGGATCCGACTGCTGTATGAGTCCCCCGGTGCGCTGGTGGAAGTGAATGGGGTAAGATCGAAGCCCTTCACTTTATCTCGCTCCATTCGTCAAGGTTGTCCACTTTCGCCTTTGCTGTACGTTCTTGCGTTGGAGCCATTCCTTCGCAAGTTAAAGGCGAATCCGGTCCTTCGCGGAATTTCCGTACCTGGTGCTACCACCTCGGCCAGGTACTCCGCCTATGCTGACGACGTTTCGGTTTTTGTGTCGAGCAAAGCCGAGATTGACGAAGTCAGCAAAGAAATCAGATGTTATGAAACGGTGACAGGGGCCAAGATCAATCGCGATAAGTCTGTTGGCTTGCGATTGGGTGCGTGGAAGGGAGTTTCTCTTCCCGGACCTTTCCTCTGGACGGACGGGCCGATCAAGATTCTCGGCGTCTTTTTCGATCCTGATCTCCAGTTGGAAATGAATTGGTCGGAGGTTCGAGAGAAGGCCGAGGGCGCAGTTCGTCTGTGGACTCGGAGGAGGCTCTCCTTAAAGGGGAGGGCGGAAGTATGTGCTTCGCACATCTACCCGATTCTCCTTTACCGACTCTCGGTACTTCCTGTCCCGTGTGCCATTCGTTTGGGTTTAATTCAGCTCTTGTTCTCCTTCCTTTGGGGAGAAGGCAAGTCTCCCAAGGTACGTCGCGAGATCTGTTGCCTGCATCCATCTGAGGGCGGTCTGGGCATGCCTAGCGTTGAGATTCGTCAACACACGCTTCGCATTAGATTCCTGGATCGAATGTGTATGCTGGAGGATGAGAACGGCGCCCTCGTTCAAGAGGACGTCCATAAAAACTTTCCATCCCTGAGAAGTGTGCATTTGTCAGAGGAGGAGGCCGGCCGTACTCCTCGTGGCGAGTGCTCCTTCTATAAAGAATGTCGTTTGGCTCTCCAGTTTCTCTTGCGGGCTACGGATGGCCTCTCCAACGCCCAATCGTTGTCTCTTAGGGCATTATATCGGGTTTTAGTTAGGGGGGCCGTTCAAGATGAACTGATTGGCGAGCTCGGGCTTACGAAGCAGGAGGCTCGCTCCATATGGCCTTGGGCGCCTGGGTTGAAATGTCTCACTAACGATGAGGCATCACTCACCTGGCTGATGATACGAAAGGCTCTCTGGGTAGGCAAGAGGCTTCATGCAGCGTGCCTAACTCCGAAATCAACCTGCGTGCGTTGTGGGCTGACGACGGAAACCGTCGATCATGCCTTCTTCCACTGCAGTGTTGTTGCCCCGTTGTGTAAGTTTCTTGAAGATCTCATGGTTCGTATGCTGCGTGGAAAGTTCTTTGTCCTTGAGGCTAGTTCTGTTTGTAGCAATGTCGTACCTCCGTTATCTAGGGCTGAGCACTATGTGCTCTTTTGCTTACTAGGTGTTATGCGAATCGTGATTTGGACGACGCGACAGAAGGAATTCTATGGTGATGAGAAGTTTACCTCTTCCCAACTGATCTTGTTCTTTAAGCATCAGCTTAAAGTCAAGATCAGGACGGAAAGGAAACGACTCACTCCATCTGAATTTGGCAAAAGGTGGGTGAGTCTTGCGCGATTCTGTCGAGTGAAAGGTGCTGACCTGGAGTGGTTGTTTGATGCCGGTTAGGCATCAGGATATTGGGTGTGCTGGGCAGAACATGTGCACCCCGTCCCAGTTAGGTTAGTGTAGGGAAAGTTTGATTTTTCTGTTGTTCGCTTCAATGTTAACTTAGCTAGGTTATGATTGCTCATTGGCCCCTTTTTCTTTTTGTCCCCTATTTTTCTTTAGTTTAATCCCCCATCCCTTCCCACTTTAGGTGTTCAACAATGTTAGTTCTCCGGTGGATGCGTGGCGTCTTTCGTTATTTTTCAAGTGTGTTTTTCGTTTTTGTTATGATGTTTAAATGTGTGAGTGATTGTGTGAGTGATTGCTGAACGGATAAGTGATATTATTATATTTCTAAAGCCACGCATTATATTTCGTCCGGAGAAGTGATTTTGCTGTCACAATATTAGAGTAGTGGGGGGCTTTTATTACTAATATGATTTTGTTTAGTTTCTTGTACATATCTTACTTTCATTGTATAAAATCATTGGGGAATTTTAAATGTTGTTATTTCTGCCCATGCCCTCCACTGAACATTGTACATATGGGAGTTAAGTAGGACTACATAGAGAACCTGAGGTATTATGGTGGACGTGGTAAGAATGGTAAGTAAAAATGTGGTTTTATGGTGAAAGGTTATTGTTAGCGTGTCAGGGTCAACGAAAGTGAATAGCTAAGTTAAATATAGGACAGTTGATGACCAGCCTTCCCCATCCCCGTATTAGGCCTTGTGCCGCATTTGTACTTCTGTACAATAAATAATGAAGTTCTTGCCCAGTTTTTGACGTTTGTTGTCATTTTCTGACTTCTCCGACCTTGTTTTGACAAGCGTCGAACTTTTTGTTTCAAAAAACTGTGATTCACTTATTTGGACTGTTTATTTAACAAAAAAGACCTTTTTGTTGAGCTAAGTTTATTTTTATTTATTTTCTTTTTCGTTTATTTACTTTGTTCTTTTCTTTTTATTCTTCTAGCTTTTTTGTTTTTATTTTCGTATTTTTGGCGGCCATATTTGTTTTTATTTAGGTCGGCCGTTTTGAGTTTATTTTTATTTTTATTTTTTTTCAGTATCTGTTTGGCCTTAAGTGCCATATTTATATTTTTTTTAACTGTCCCTATTTTGACCAGAAGCTGAAGAATTAGCTGATTTTTATTTTTCTTCCAATTTAACTTTTCTTTTTTTTCAGCCCCTCCCCAGTTTTTCTTTTGCGGAAGTCGCCGTTAGGAGACTTTTCGTTTTCTTTTTGTTTGTTTGTATTTGTTTGTATTTGTTTTCTTTGTGTATTTAATTTAATTGTACATTTGTAAAGTTTAATCGTTGTTTAAATTTATTTTGAATTCTTTTATTTTGTAAAGTTTAGTTAAACCACTTAAATTTAATTTTAGCCCCTCCCCCTATTTTCTTTGTCGGGAGTAGCCGTTTAGGCAACTCTCCGTTTTTGTTTCTGTTTGTTTTATTTTCTTTAAATTTCTTTGTGTAATTAGTTTATCGTAACTGGTAAAGTTTATTTTTGTATATATTTATTTTTCGTTTATTTTTTAACCT
>JBBBDQ010002803.1:0-13339 GCA_037127315.1 Ascarosepion bandense | reverse complement strand
CTTTCCAAATAACCTTGTTTCCCTTGATATTTTCCTTTTTTTAATCTGAAATATGAAAATGTGCTTTATTTACATCTTATTTTGTCTTTTTTCAATAAAAACTTTCAAAATACCGTTGTTTCTCTTGACATTTTTCTTTTTTCATCTGAAATATGAAAATGTGCTTTATTTTCATCTTATTTTGTCTTTTTTCAATAAAAAATTTCAAAATAACCTTGTTTCCCCTTTGATATTTTCGCTTTTTTAATCTGAAATATGAAAATGTGCTTTATTTTCATCTTATTTTGTCTTTTTTCAATAAAGAATATTACAAAATAACCTTTGTTTCCCTTGATATTTTCTCTTTTTTTAATCTGAAATATGAAAATGTGATTTATTTTCGTCTTATTTTGTCATTTTTCAATAAACAATTTCAAAATAACCTTGTTTCCCTTGATATTTTCTCTTTTTAATATGAAATATGAAAATGTGCTTTATTTTCATCTTATTTTGTCATTTTCAATAAAAAATTTCAAAATATCCTCGTTTCCCTTGATATTTTCTCTTTCTTAATCTGAAATATGAAAATGTGCTTTATTTTCATCTTATTTTGTCATTTTTCAATAAAAAATTTCAAAATACCCTTGTACACCTTGATATTTTCTCTTTTTTTAATCTGAAATATGAAAATGTGCTTTATTTTCATCTTATTTTGTCATTTTTCAATAAAAAAATTTCAAAATAACCTTTGTTTCCCCTTTGATATATTCTCTTTCTTAATCTTCAATATGAAAATGTTCTTTATTTTCATCATATTTTGTCTTTTTTCAATAAAAACTTTCCAAATAACCTTGTTTCCCTTGATATTTTCTCTTTTTTAATCTGAAATATGAAAATGTGCTTTATTTTCATCTTATTTTGTCTTTTTTCAATAAAAAATTTCAAAATACCCTTGTTTCTCTTGATATTTTCTCTTTTATAATCTGAAATATGAAAATGTGCTTTATTTTCATCTTATTTTGTCTTTTTTCAATAAAAAATTTCAAAATAACCTTGTTTCCCTTGATATTTTTAATCTGAAATATGAAAATGTGCTTTATTTTCATCTTATTTTGTCTTTTTTCAATAAAAAAATTTCAAAATAACCTTGTTTCTGAGGTTTTCTCTTTTTTTTAATATGAAATATGAAATGTGTTTATTTTCATCTTATCTTGTCATTTTTCAATAAAAAATTTCAAAATAACCTTGTTTCCCTTGATATTTTCTCACTCTAATCTTAAATATGAAAATCTGCTTTATTTTCATCATATTTTATCTTTTTTCAATAAAACTTTCCAAATAACCTTGTTTCCCTTGATATTTTCTCTTTCTTAATCTTAAATATGAAAATGTGCTTTATTATCATCTTATTTTGTCTTTTCAATAAAAAATTTCAAAATAACCTTGTTTCCCTTGATATTTTCTCTTTTTTTAATCTGAAATACAGAAATGTGCTTTATTTTCATCTTATTTTGTCATTTTTCATTAAAAAATTTCCAAATACCTTGTACACCTTGATATTTTCTCTTTTTTAATCTGAAATTATATGAAAATGTGATTTATTTTCATTGTATTTGTTTTTTTTCAATAAAAAATTTCAAAATAACCTTTGTTTTGATATTTTCTCTTTTCTTAATCTTAAATATGAAAATGTTCTTTATTTTCATCATATTTTGTCTTTTTTCAAAAAAACTTTCCAAATAACCTTGTTTCCCTTGATATTTTCCTTTAATCTGAAATATGAAAATGTGCTTTATTTACATCTTATTTTGTCTTTTTTCACAAAAACTTTCAAAATACCGTTGTTTCCCTTGACATTTTTTCTTTTTTCATCTGAAATATGAAAATGTGCTTTATTTTCATCTTATTTGCCTTTTTTCAATAAAAAATTTCAAAATAACCTTGTTTCCCTTGATATTTTCGCTTTTTTAATCTGAAATATGAAAATGTGCTTTATTTTCATCTTATTTTGTCTTTTTTCAATAAAGAATATTACAAAATAACCTAGTTTCCCTTGGATATTTTCTCTTTTTTTAATCTGAAATATGAAAATGTGATTTATTTTCGTTTCTATTTTGTCATTTTTCAATAAACAATTTCAAAATAACCTTGTTTCCCTTGATATTTTTCTTTTTTTAATATGAAATATGAAAATGTGCTTTATTTTCATCTTATTTTGTCATTTTCAATAAAAATTTCAAAATATCCTCGTTTCTTTGATATTTTTCTTTCTTAATCTAAAATATGAAAATGTGCTTTATTTTCATCATATTTTGTCTTTTTTCAATAACAACTTTCCAAATAACCTTGTTTCCCTTGATATTTTCCTTTTTTTAATCTGAAATATGAAAATGTGCTTTATTTTCATCTTATTTGTCTTTTTTCAATAAAAAATTTTCAAAATATCCTTGTTTCCCTTGATATTTTCTCTTTTTAATCTGAAATATGAAAATCTGCTTTATTTTGATCTTATCTTGTCATTTTTCAATAAAAAATTTCAAAATAACCTCGTTTCCCTTGATATTTTCTCTTTCTTAATCTGAAATATGAAAATGTTCTTTATTTTCATCTTATTTTCTTTTTCAATAAAAACTTTCCAAATAACCTTGTTTCCCTTGATATTTTCTCTTTTTTAATCTGAAATATGAAAATGTGCTTTATTTTCATCTTATATTGTCTTTTTTCAATAAAAAATTTTCAAATACCCTTGTTTCCCTTGATATTTTCTCTTTTTTAATCTGAAATATGAAAATGTGCTTTATTTTCATCTTATTTTGTTTTTTTCAATAAAAATTTCAAAATAACTTTGTTTCCCTTGATATTTTCTCTTTTTTTCATCTGAAATTATAAAAATGTGCTTTATTTTCATCTTATTTTGTCATTTTTCAATAAAAAATTTCAAAATAACCTTGTTTCCTTTGATATTTTCTCATTCTTAATCTTAAATATGAAAATCTGCTTTATTTTCATCATATTTTATCTTTTTTCAATAAAAACTTTCCAAATAACCTTGTTTCTCTAGATATTTTCTTTCTTAATCTTAAATATGAAAATGTGCTTTATTATCATCTTATTTTGTCTTTTTTCAATAAAAATTTCAAAATAACCTTGTTTCCCTTGATATTTTCTCTTTTTTAAACTGAAATATGAAAATGTGATTTATTTTCATTTTATTTTTGTCTTTTTTCAATAAAAATTTCCAAATAACCTTGTTTCCCTTGATATTTTCGCTTTTTTAATCTGAAATATGAAAATGTGCTTTATTTTTCTTTCTTATTTTGTCTTTTTTCAATAACAAATTTCAAAATAACCTTTGTTTCCCTTGATATTTTTTCTTTTTTATCTGAAATATGAAAATGTGTTTATTTTCATCATATTTTGTCTGTTTTCAATAAAAACTTTCCAAATAACCTTGTTTCCCTTGATATTTTCTCTTTTTTTAATCTGAAATATGAAAATGTGCTTTATTTTCATCTTATTTTGCTTTTTCAATAAAAAATTTCAAAATACCCTTGTTTCCCTTGATATTTTCCCTTTTTAATCTGAAATATGAAAATGTGCTTTATTTTCATCTTATTTTTACCTTTTTTCAATAAAAATTTTCAAAATATCCTTGTTTCCCTTGATATTTTCTCTTTTTTCATCTGAAATATGAAAATGTGTTTATTTTCATTCATTTTTTGTCTTTTTTCAATAAAGAATATTACAAAATAACCTAGTTTCCCTTGATATTTTTCTTTTAATCTGAAATATGAAAATGTGCTTTATTTTCATCATATTTTGTCATTTTTCAATAAAAAATTTCAAAATAACCTTGTTTCCCTTGATATTTTCTCTTTTTTAAATCTGAAATATGAAAATGTGCTTTATTTTCATCTTATTTTGTCATTTTTCAATAAAAATTTCAAAATAACCTTGTTTCCCTTGATATATTCTCTTTCTTAATCTTCATGAAAATGTTCTTTATTTTCATCATATTTTGTCTTTTCAATAACAACTTTCCAAATAACCTTGTTTCCCTTGATATTTTCCTTTTTTAATCTGAAATATGAAAATGTGCTTTATTTTCATCTTATTTTGTCTTTTTTCAATAAAAATTTTCAAAATATCCTTGTTTCCCTTGATATTTTCTCTTTTTTAATATGAAATATGAAAATGTGCTTTATTTTCATCTTATCTTGTCATTTTTCAATAAAAAATTTCAAAATAACCTTGTTTCCCTTGATATTTTCTCTTTCTTAATCTTAAATATGAAAATGTTCTTTATTTTCATCATATTTTGTCTTTTTTTTCAAAAAAAAACTTTCCAAATAACCTTTGTTTCCCTTGATATTTTCCCTTTTTTAATCTGAAATATGAAAATGTGCTTTATTTACATCTTATTTTGTCTTTTTTCAAGAAAAACTTTCAAAATACCGTTGTTTCCCTTGACATTTTTCTTTTTTTCATCTGAAATATGAAAATGTGCTTTATTTTCATCTTATTTTGTCTTTTTCAATAAAAAATTTCAAAATAACCTTGTTTCCCTTGATATTTTCGCTTTTTTAATCTGAAATATGAAAATGTGCTTTTCTTTTATTTTCATCTTATTTTGTCTTTTTTCAATAAAGAATATTACAAAATAACCTAGTTTCTGATATTTTCTTTTTTTAATCTGAAATATGAAAATGTGATTTATTTTCGTCTTATTTTGTCATTTTTCAATAAACAATTTCAAAATAACCTTGTTTCCCTTGATATTTTCTCTTTTTTAATATGAAATATGAAAATGTGCTTTATTTTCATCTTATTTTGTCATTTTCAATAAAAATTTCAAAATATCCTCGTTTCCTTGATATTTTCTTAATCTAAAATATGAAAATGTGCTTTATTTTCATCATATTTTGTCTTTTCAATAACAACTTTCCAAATAACCTTGTTTCCCTTGATATTTTCCTTTTTTTAATCTGAAATATGAAAATGTGCTTTATTTTCATCTTATTTTTGTCTTTTTTCAATAAAAAATTTTCAAAATATCCTTGTTTCCTTGATATTTTCTTTTTTAACTTGAATATGAAAATGTGCTTTATTTTGATCTTATCTTGTCATTTTTCAATAAAAAATTTCAAAATAACCTCGTTTCCCTTGATATTTTCTCTTTCTTAATCTGAAATATGAAAATGTTCTTTATTTTCATCTTATTTTCTCTTTTTTCAATAAAAACTTTCCAAATAACCTTGTTTCCCTTGATATTTTCTCTTTTTTAATCTGAAATATGAAAATGTGCTTTATTTTCATCTTATATTGTCTTTTTTCAATAAAAAATTTTCAAATACCCTTGTTTCCCTTGATATTTTCTCTTTTTTAATCTGAAATATGAAAATGTGCTTTATTTTCATCTTATTTTGTTTTTTTCAATAAAAAATTTCAAAATAACTTTGTTTCCCTTGATATTTTCTCTTTTTTCATCTGAAATATGAAAATGTGCTTTATTTTCATCTTATTTTGTCATTTTTCAATAAAAAATTTCAAAATAACCTTGTTTCCCTTGATATTTTCTCATTCTTAATCTTAAATATGAAAATCTGCTTTATTTTCATCATATTTTATCTTTTTTCAATAAAAACTTTCCAAATAACCTTGTTTCTCTAGATATTTTCTCTTTCTTAATCTTAAATATGAAAATGTGCTTTATTATCATCTTATTTTGTCTTTTTTCAATAAAAAATTTCAAAATAACCTTGTTTCCCTTGATATTTTCTCTTTTTTAAACTGAAATATGAAAATGTGATTTATTTTCATTTTATTTTTGTCTTTTTTCAATAAAAAATTTCCAAATAACCTTGTTTCCCTTGATATTTTCGCTTTTTTAATCTGAAATATGAAAATGTGCTTTATTTTCTTCTTATTTTGTCTTTTTTCAATAACAAATTTCAAAATAACCTTGTTTCCCTTGATATTTTTTCTTTTTTATCTGAAATATGAAAATGTGCTTTATTTTCATCATATTTTGTGTGTTTTCAATAAAAACTTTCCAAATAACCTTGTTTCCCTTGATATTTTCTCTTTTTTAATCTGAAATATGAAAATGTGCTTTATTTTCATCTTATTTTGTCTTTTTTCAATAAAAATTTCAAAAATAATTTTTGTTTCTTTGGATATTTTCCCTTTTTTAATCTGAAATATGAAAATTGCAGTTTATTTTCATCTTATTTTTACCTTTTTTCAATAAAAATTTTCAAAATATCCTTGTTTCCCTTGATATTTTCTCTTTTTTCATCTGAAATATGAAAATGTGTTTATTTTCATCTTATTTTGTCTTTTTTCAATAAAGAATATTACAAAATAACCTAGTTTCCCTTGATATTTTCTCTTTAATCTGAAATATGAAAATGTGTTTATTTTCATCATATTTTGTCATTTTTCAATAAAAAATTTCAAAATAACCTTGTTTCCCTTGATATTTTCTCTTTTTTAATCTGAAATATGAAAATGTGCTTTATTTTCATCTTATTTTGCCGCTTTTTCACAAAATTTCAAAATAACCTTGTTTCCCTTGATATATTCTCTTTCTTAATCTTCAATATGAAAATGTTCTTTATTTTCATCATATTTTGTCTTTTTTCAATAACAACTTTCCAAATAACCTTGTTTCCCTTGATATTTTCCTTTTTTTAATCTGAAATATGAAAATGTGCTTTATTTTCATCTTATTTTGTCTTTTTTTCAATAAAAATTTTCAAAATATCCTTGTTTCCCTTGATATTTTCTCTTTTTAATATGAAATATGAAAATGTGCTTTATTTTCATCTTATCTTGTCATTTTTCAATAAAAATTTCAAAATAACCTTGTTTCCCTTGATATTTTCTCTTTCTTAATCTTAAATATGAAAATGTTCTTATTTTCATCATATTTTGTCTTTTTTCAAAAAACTTTCCAAATAACCTTGTTTCCCTTGATATTTTCCCTTTTTTAATCTGAAATATGAAAATGTGCTTTATTTACATCTTATTTTGTCTTTTTTCAAGAAAACTTTCAAAATACCGTTGTTTCCCTTTGACATTTTTCTTTTTTCATCTGAAATATGAAAATGTGCTTTTTATTTTCATCTTATTTTGTCTTTTTCAATAAAAAAATTTCAAAAATAACCTTGTTTCCTTGGATATTTTCGTTTTTTAATCAGAAATATGAAAATGTGTTTTTATTTCTATCTTATTTTGTCTTTTTTTTTCAATAAAGAATATTACAAAATAACCTAGTTTCCCTTGATATTTTCTCTTTTTTAATCTGAAATATGAAAATGTGATTTATTTTCGTCTTATTTTGTCATTTTTCAATAAACAATTTCAAAATAACCTTGTTTCCCTTGATATTTTCTCTTTTTAATATGAAATATGGAAATGTGCTTTATTTTCATCTTATTTTGTCATTTTCAATAAAAAATTTCAAAATATCCTCGTTTCCCTTGATATTTTTCTTTCTTAATCTAAAATATGAAAAATGCTTTATTTTCATCATATTTTGTCTTTTTTCAATAACAACTTTCCAAATAACCTTGTTTCCTGATATTTTCCTTTTTTTAATCTGAAATATGAAAATGTGCTTTATTTTCATCTTATTTTGTCTTTTTTCAATAAAAATTTTCAAAATATCCTTGTTTCCTTTGATATTTTCTCTTTTTTAATCTGAAATATGAAAATCTGTTTATTTTGACCTTATCTTGTCATTTTTCAATAAAAATTTCAAAATAACCTCGTTTCCCTTGGATATTTTCTCTTTCTTAATCTGAAATATGAAAATGTTCTTTATTTTCATCTTATTTTCTCTTTTTTTCAATAAAAACTTTCCAAATAACCTTGTTTCCTTTGATATTTTCTCTTTTTTAATCTGAAATATGAAAATGTGCTTTATTTTCATCTTATATTGTCTTTTCAATAAAAAAATTTTCAAATACCTTTGTTTCCCTTGATATTTTCTCTTTTAATCTGAAATATGAAAATGTGCTTTATTTTCATCTTATTTTGTTTTTTTCAATAAAAAATTTCAAATAACTTTGTTTCCCTTGATATTTTCTCTTTTTTCATCTGAAATATGAAATGTGTTTTTATTTTCATCTTATTTTGTCATTTTTCAATAAAAATTTCAAAATAACCTTGTTTCCCTTGATATTTTCTCATTCTTAATCTTAAATATGAAAATTCATTTTATTTTCATCATATTTATCTTTTCAATAAAAACTTTCCAAATAACCTTGTTTCTCTAGATATTTTCTCTTTTCTTAATCTTAAATATGAAAATGTGCTTTATTAATATCTTATTTTGTCTTTTCAATAAAAATTTCAAAATAACCTTGTTTCCCTTGATATTTTCTCTTTTTTTAAACTGAAATATGAAAATGTGATTTATTTTCATTTTATTTTTGTCTTTTTTCAATAAAAAATTTCCAAATAACCTTGTTTCCCTTGATATTTTCGCTTTTTTAATCTGAAATATGAAAATGTGCTTTATTTTCTTCTTATTTTGTCTTTTTTCAATAACAAATTTCAAAATAACCTTGTACTTTGATATTTTTCTTTTTATCTGAAATATGAAAATGTGCTTTATTTTCATCATATTTTGTCTGTTTTCAATAAAAATCCTCTAAAATAACCTTGTTTCCTTGATATTTTCTCTTTTTTAATCTGAAATATGAAAAAATGTGCTTTATTTTTTATCTTATTTTACCTTTTTAAAATTTCTTCAAATATCCTTGTTTCCCTTGATATTTTCTCTTTTTTCATCTGAAATATGAAAATGTGTTTTATTTTCATATCTTATTTTGTCTTTTTCAATAAAGAATATTACAAAATAACCTAGTTTCCCTTGATATTTTCTCTTTATCTGAAATATGAAAATGCTTTATTTTCATCATATTTTGTCATTTTTCAATAAAAAAATTTCAAAATAACCTTGTTTCCCTTTGATATTTTCTCTTTTTTAATCTGAAATATGAAAAAAGCTTTATTTTCATATCTTATTTTGGCCATTTTTCAATAAAAATTTCAAAATAACCTTGTTTCCCTTGATATATTCTCTTTCTTAATTTTCAATATGAAAATGTTCTTTATTTTCATCATATTTTGTCTTTTTTCAATAACAACTTTCCAAATAACCTTGTTTCCCTTGATATTTTCCTTTTTTTAATCTGAGATATGAAAATGTGTTTTATTTTCATCTTATTTTGTCTTTTTCAATAAAAATTTTCAAAATATCCTTGTTTCCCTTGATATTTTCTCTTTTTAATATGAACATGAAAATGTGCTTTATTTTCATTCATCTTGTCATTTTTCAATAAAAATTTCAAAATAACCTTGTTTCCCTTGATATTTTCTTTCTTAATCTGAAATATGAAAATGTGCTTTATTTTCATCTTATTTTCTCTTTTTCAATAAAACTTTCCAAATAACCTTGTTTCCCTTGACATTTTCTCTTTTTTAATCTGAAATATGAAAATGTGCTTTATTTTCATCTTATTTTGTCTTTTTTCAATAAAAAATTTCAAAAAATACCCCTTTGTTTCTCTTGATAATTTCTCTTTTATAATCTGAAATATGAAAATGTGTTTATTTTCATCTTATTTTGTCTTTTTTCAATAAAAATTTCAAAAATAACCTTGTTTCCCTTGCTATTTTCTCTATTTGTTATGAAATATGAAAATGTGCTTTATTTTCATCTTATCTTGTCATTTTTCAATAAAAATTTCAAAATAACCTTGTTTCCCTTGATATTTTCTCACTAATCTTAAATATGAAAATTATTTTTATTTTCATCATATTTTATCTTTTCAATAAAAACTTTCCAAATAACCTTGTTTCCCTTGATATTTTCTCTTTCTTAATCTTAAATATGAAAATGTGCTTTATTATCATCTTATTTTGTCTTTTTTCAATAAAAATTTCAAAATAACCTTGTTTCCCTTGATATTTTCTCTTTTTTTTAATCTGAAATATGAAAATGTGCTTTATTTTCATCTTATTTTGTCATTTTTCATTAAAAAATTTCCAAATACCCTTGTACACTTTGATATTTTCTCTTTTTTAATCTGAAATATGAAAATGTGATTTATTTTCATTGTATTTTTGTTTTTTTTTCAATAAAAATTTCAACATAACCTTGTTTCCCTTGATATTTTCTCTTTCTTAATCTTAAATATGAAAATGCTCTTTATTTTCATCATATTTTGTCTTTTTTCAAAAAACTTTCCAAATAACCTTGTTTCCCTTGATATTTTCCTTTTTTAATCTGAAATATGAAAATGTGCTTTATTTACATCTTATTTTGTCTTTTTTCAAGAAAACTTTCAAAAATACCGTTGTTTCCCTTGACATTTTTTCTTTTTTCATCTGAAATATGAAAATGTGCTTTTATTTTCATCTTATTTTGTCTTTTTTCAATAAAAATTTCAAAATAACCTGTTTCCCTTGATATTTTCGCTTTTTTAATCTGAAATATGAAAATGTGTTTTTATTTTCATCTTATTTTGTCTTTTTTCAATAAAGAATATTACAAAATAACCTAGTTTCCCTTGATATTTTCTCTTTTTTAATCTGAAATATGAAAATGTGATTTATTTTCGTCTTATTTTGTCATTTTTCAATAAACAATTTCAAAATAACCTTGTTTCCTTGATATTTTTCTTTTTTTAATATGAAATATGAAAATGTGCTTTATTTTCATCTTATTTTGTCATTTTCAATAAAAATTTCAAAATATCCTCGTTTCCCCTTGATATTTTCTCTTCTTAATTTAAAATATGAAAATGTGCTTTATTTTTCATCATATTTTGTCTTTTTTCAATAACAACATTCCAAATAACCTTGTTTCCCTTGATATTTTCCTTTTTTTAATCTGAAATATGAAAATGTGCTTTATTTTCATCTTATTTTGTCTTTTTTTCTCAATAAAAAAATTTTCAAAATATCCTTGTTTCCCTTGATATTTTCTCTTTTTTAATCTGAAATATGAAAATGTGCTTTCTTTTGATCTTATCTTGTCATTTTTCAATAAAAATTTCAAAATAACCTCGTTTCCCTTGATATTTTCTCTTTCTTAATCTGAAATATGAAAATGTTCTTTATTTTCATCTTATTTTCTCTTTTTTCAATAAAAACTTTCCAAATAACCTTGTTTCCCTTGATATTTTTCTTATCTGAAAATATGAAAATGTGCTTTATTTTCATCTTATATTGTCTTTTTTCAATAAAAAATTTTCAAATACCCTTGTTTCCCTTGATATTTTCTCTTTTTTAATCTGAAATATGAAAATGTGCTTTATTTTCATCTTATTTTGTTTTTTCAATAAAAAATTTCAAAATAACTTTGTTTCCCTTGATATTTTCTCTTTTTTTCATCTGAAATATGAAAATGTGCTTTATTTTCATCTTATTTTGTCATTTTTCAATAAAAATTTCAAAATAACCTTGTTTCCCTTGATATTTTCTCATTCTTAATCTTAAATATGAAAATCTGCTTTATTTTCATCATATTTTATCTTTTTTCAATAAAAACTTTCCAAATAACCTTGTTTCTCTAGATATTTTTCTCTTCTTTAATCTTAAATATGAAAATGTGCTTTATTATCATCTTATTTTGTCTTTTCAATAAAAATTTCAAAATAACCTTGTTTTGGATATTTTCTCTTTTTTAAACTGAAATATGAAAATGATTTATTTTCATTTTATTTGTGTCTTTTTTCAATAAAAATTTCCAAATAACCTTGTTTCCTTGATATTTTCGCTTTTTTTAATCTGAAATATGAAAATGTGTTTTATTTTCTTCTTTATTTTGTCTTTTTTTCAATAACAAATTTCAAAATAACCTTGTTTCCCTTGATATTTTTTCTTTTTTATCTGAAATATGAAAATGTGCTTTATTTTCATCATATTTTGTCTGTTTTCAATAAAAACTTTCCAAATAACCTTGTTTCCCTTGATATTTTCTCTTTTTTAATCTGAAATATGAAATGTGTTTATTTTCATCTTATTTTGTCATTTTCTTAACAAAAATTTCAAAATAACCTTGTTTCCCTTGATATATTCTCTTCTTAATCTTCAATATGAAAATGTTCTTTATTTTCATCATATTTTGTCTTTTTTTCAATAACAACTTTCTCCAAATAACCTTGTTTCCCTTGATATTTTCCTTTTTTTAATCTGAGATATGAAAATGTGCTTTATTTTCATCTTATTTTGTCTTTTTCAATAAAAAATTTTCAAAATATCCTTGTTTCCCTTGATATTTTCTCTTTTAATATGAAATATGAAAATGTGCTTTATTCTCATCTTATCTTGTCATTTTTCAATAAAAAATTTCAAAATAACCTTGTTTCTCAGATATTTTCTTTCTTAATCTGAAATATGAAAATGTGCTTTATTTTCATCTTATTTTTCTTTTTCAATAAAAACTTTCCAAATAACCTTGTTTCCCTTGACATTTTCTCTTTTTTAATCTGAAATATGAAAATGTGCTTTATTTTCATCTTATTTTGTCTTTTTTCAATAAAAAATTTCAAAATACCCTTGTTTCTCTTGATAATTTCTCTTTATAATCTGAAATATGAAAATGTGCTTTATTTTCATCTTATTTTGTCTTTTTTCAATAAAAACTCTAAAATAACCTTGTTTCCTTTGCTATTTTCTCTATTTTAATATGAAATATGAAAATGTGCTTTATTTTCATCTTATCTTGTCATTTTTCAATAAAAATTTCAAAATAACCTTTGTTTCCCTTGATATTTTCTCACTCTTAATCTTAAATATGAAAATCTGCTTTATTTTCATCATATTTTATCTTTTCAATAAAAACTTTCCAAATAACCTTGTTTCCTTTGATATTTTCTCTTTCTTAATCTTAAATATGAAAATGTGCTTTATTATCATCTTATTTTGTCTTTTTTCAATAAAAAATTTCAAAATAACCTTTGTTTCCCTTGATATTTTCTCTTTTTTTAATCTGAAATATGAAAATGTGCTTTATTTTCATCTTATTTTGTCATTTTTCATTAAAAAAAATTTCCAAATACCCTTGTACACCTTGATATTTTCTCTTTTTTAATCTGAAATATGAAAATGTGATTTATTTTCATTGTATTTTTGTTTTTTTTTCAATAAAAAATTTCAACATAACCTTGTTTCCCTTGATATTTTCTCTTTCTTAATCTTAAATATGAAAAAATGTTCTTTATTTTCATCATATTTTGTCTTTTTTCAAAAAAAAAAACTTTCCAAATAACCTTGTTTCCCTTGATATTTTCCTTTTTTAATCTGAAATATGAAAATGTGCTTTATTTACATCTTATTTACA
>JBBBDQ010002799.1:0-55380 GCA_037127315.1 Ascarosepion bandense | reverse complement strand
ATTAAACTTGCAACTCATTTCTTCTCTGACTTTGACCAGGTGCTTCAGTGGGGGGAAAGAATGTCTAGTAACATTCAAACTAATAACATTCCACAAACACCAAGGAGACCTTAAACTTGCAACTCATTTCTTCTCTGACTTTGACCAGGTGGTTCAGTGGGGGAAAGAATGTCTAGTAACATTCAAACAAATAACATTCCACAAACACCAAGGAGACCTTAAACTTGCAACTCATTTCTTCTCTGACTCTGACCAGCTGGTTCAGTGCGGGGAAAGAATGTCTAGTAACATTCAAACTAATAACATTCCACAAACACCAAGGAGACCTTAAACTTGCAATTCATTTCTTCTCTGACTTTGACCAGGTGGTTCAGTGGGGGAAAGAATGTCTAGTACCATTCAAACAAATAACATTCCACAAACACCAAGGAGACCTTAAACTTGCAACTCATTTCTTCTCTGACTTTGACAAGGTGGTTCAGTGGGGGGAAAGAATGTCTAGTAACATTCAAACTAATAACATTCCACAAACACCAAGGAGACCTTAAACTTGCAACTCATTTCTACTCTGGCTTTGACCAGGTGGTTCAGTGGGGGAAAGAATGGCTAGTAACATTCAAACTAATAACATTCCACAAACACCAAGGAGACCTTAAACTTGCAACTCATTTCTTCTCTGACTTTGACCAGGTGTTTCAGTGGGGGGAAAGAATGTCTAGTAACATTCAAACTAATAACATTCCACAAACACCAAGGAGACCTTAAACTTGCAACTCATTTCTTCTCTGACTTTGACAAGGTGGTTTCGTGGGGGGAAAGAATGTCTAGTAACATTCAAACTAATAACATTCCACAAACACCAAGGAGACCTTAAACTTGCAACTCATTTCTTCTCTGACTTTGACCAGGTGGTTCAGGGGGGGAAAGAATGTCTAGTAACATTCAAACTAATAACATTCCACAAACACCAAGGAGACCTTAAACTTGCAACTCATTTCTTCTCTGACTTTGACCAGGTGGTTCAGTGGGGGGAAAGAATGTCTAGTAACATTCAAACTAATAACATTCCACAAACACCAAGGAGACCTTAAACTTGCAACTCATTTCTTCTCTGACTTTGACCAGGTGGTTCAGTGGGGGGAAAGAATGTCTAGTAACATTCAAACTAATAACATTCCACAAAAACACCAATGAGAACTTAAACTTGCAACTCATTTCTTCTCTGACTTTGACCAGGTGGTTCAGTGGGGGGAAAGAATGTCTAGTAACATTCAAACTAATAACATTCGACAAACACCAAGGAGAACTTAAACTTGCAACTCATTTCTTCTCTGACTTTGACCAGGTGGTTCAGTGGGGGGAAAGAATGTCTAGTAACATTCAAACTAATAACATTCCACAAACACCAATGAGACCTTAAACTTGCAACTCATTCCTTCTCTAACTTTGACCAGGTGGTTCAGTGGGGGGAAAGAATGGCTAGTAACATTCAAACTAATAACATTCCACAAACACCAAGGAGACCTTAAACTTGCTACTCATTTCTTCTCTGACTTTGACCAGGTGGTTCAGTGGGGAAAAGAATGCAAAGCTAACCTCCAAACTAATAACATTCCACAAACACCAAAGGAGACCTTAAACTTGCAACTCATTTCTTCTCTGACTTTGACCAGGTGGTTCAGTGGGGAAAGTGTCAAGTAACATTCAAACTAATAACATTCCACAAACACCAAGGGAGACCTTAAACTTGCAACTCATTTTCTTCTCTGACTTTGACCAGTTGGTTCAGTGGGTGGAAAGAATGTCTAGCAACATTCAAACTAACATTTTCACAAACACCAAGGCCATAAACTTGCAACCATTTCTTCTCTGATTTTGACCAGGTGGTTCAGTGGGGGAAAGAATGGCTAGTAACATTCAAACTAATAACATTTCACAAACACCAAGGAGACCTTAAACTGCAACTCATTTCTTCTCTGACTTTGACCAGGTGGTTCAGTGGGGAAAGAATGTCTAGTAACATTCAAACTGATAACATTCCACAAACAACAAGGAGAACTTTAACAACTCATTTCTTCTCTGACTTTGACCAGGTGGTCCAGTGGGGGAAAGAATGTCTGGTAACATTCAAACTAATAACATTCACACAAACACCAAGGAAACCTTAAACCACAGCTCATTTCTTCTCTGACTTTGACCAGGTGGTTCAGTGGGGGAAAGAATGTGCAGTAACATTCAAACTAATAACATTCCACAAAAACACCAATGAGACCTTAAACTTGCAACTCATTTCTTCTCTGACTTTGACCAGGTGGTTCAGTGGGGGAAAGAATGGCTAGTAACTTTCAAACTAATAACATTCCACAAACACCAAGGAGACCTTAAACTTTACAACTCATTTCTACTCTGACTTTGACCAAATTGGTTCAGTGCGGGGAAAGAATGTCTAGTAACATTCAAACTAATAACATTCCACAAACACCAAGGAGACCTTAAACTTGCAACTCATTTCTTCTCTGGCTTTGACCAGGTGGTTCAGTGGGGGAAAGAATGGCTAGTAACATTCAAACTAATAACATTCCACAAACACCAAGAGCCTTAAACTGCAACTCATTTCTTCTCTGACTTTGACCAGGTGGTTCAGTTGGGGGGAAAGAATGTCTAGTAACATTCAAACTAATAACATTCCACAAACACCAAGGAGACCTTAAACTTGCAACTCATTTTCTCTGAATTTGACCAGGTGGTTCAGTGGGGGAAAGAATGTCTAGTAACATTCAAACTAATAACATTCCACAAACACCAAGGAGACCTTAAACTTTGCTCATTTCTTCTCTGACTTTGACCAGGTGCTTCAGTGGGGGAAAGAATGTCTGGTAACATTCAAACTAATAACATTCCACAAACACCAAGGAGACCTTAAACTTGCAACTCATTTCTTCTCTGACTTTTGACCAGGTGGTTCAGTGGGGGGAAAGAATGTCTAGTAACGTTCAAACAAATAACATTCCACAAACACCAAGGAGACCTTAAACTTTACAACTCATTTTCTTCTCTGACTAGGTGTGGTTCAGTGGGGGGAAAGGAATGTCTAGTAACATTCAAACTAATAACATTCCACAAAAACACCAATGGAACCTTAAACTTGCAACTCATTTCTTCTCTGAGTTTGACCAGGTGGTTCAGTGGGGAAAGAATGTCTAGTAACATTCAAACTAATAACATTCGACAAACACCAAGGAGACCTTAAACTTGCAACTCATTTTCTTCTCTGACTTTGACCAGGTGGTTCAGTGGGGGAAAGAATGTCTGGTAACATTCAAACTAATAACATTCTACAAACACCAATGAGACCTTAAACTTGCAACTCATTCCTTCTCTAACTTTGACCAGGTGGTTCAGTGGGGGGAAAGAATGGCTAGTAACATTCAAACTAATAACATTCCACAAACACCAAGGAGACCTTAAACTTGCAACTCATTTCTTCTCTGACTTTGACCAGGTGGTTCAGTGGGGGGAAAGAATGTCTAGTAACATCCAAACTAATAACATTCCACAAACACCAAGGAGACCTTAAACATGCAACTCATTTCTTCTCTGACTTTGACCAGGTGGTTCAGTGGGGGGAAGAATGTCTAGTAACATTCAAACTAATAACATTCCACAAACACCAAGGAGACCTTAAACACAACTCATTTCTTCTCTGACTTTGACCAGTTGGTTCAGTGGGTGGAAAAGAATGTCTAGCAACATTCAAACTAATAACATTCCACAAACACCAAGTAGACCTTAAACTTGCAACTCATTTCTTCTCTGACTTTGACAGGTGGTTCAGTGGGGCGAAAGAATGTCTAGTAACATCCAAACTAATAACATTCCACAAACACCAAGGAGACCTTAAACTTGCAACTCATTTCTTCTCTGACTTTGACCAGGTGTGGTTCAGTGGGGGAAAGAATGTCTAGTAACATTCAAACTAATAACATTCCACAAACACCAAGGAGACCTTAAGCACTTGCAACTCATTTCTTCTCTGACTTTGACCAATTGGTTCAGTGGGGGGAAAAAATGTCTGGTAACATTCAAACTAATAACATTCCACAAACACCAAGGAGACCTTAAACACAACTCATTTCTTCTCAGCTTTGACCAGGTTTGTTCAGTGGGGGGAAAGAATGTCTAGTACCATTCAAACAAATAACATTCCACAAACACCAAGGAGACCTTAAACTGCACAACTCATTTCTTCTCTGACTTTGACAAGGTGGTTCAGTGGGGAAAGAATGGCTAGTAACATTCAAACTAATAACTTGTTCACAAACACCAAGGAGACCTTAAACTTGCAACTTATTTCTTCTCTGACTTTGACCAGGTGGTTCAGTGGGGGAAAGAATGTCTAGTAACATTCAAACTAATAACATTCCACAAACACCAAGGAGACCTTAAACTTGCAACTCATTTCTTCTCTGACTTTGACCAGGTGGTTCAGTGGGGGGAAAGAATGTCTAGTAACATTCAAACTAATAACATTCCACAAACACCAAGGAGACCTTAAACTTGCAACTCATTTCTTCTCTGACTTTGACCAGGGTGGTTCAGTGGGGGGAAAGAATGGCTGGTAACATTCAAACTAATAACATTCCACAAACACCAATGAGACCTTAAACTTGCAACTCATTTCTTCTCTGACTTTGACCAGGTGGTTCAGTGGGGGAAAGAATGTCTAGTAACATTCAAACAAATAACATTCCACAAACACCAAGGAGACCTTAAACTTTGCAACTCATTTCTTCTCTGACTCTGACCAGCTGGTTCAGTGCGGGGAAAAGAATGTCTAGTAACATTCAAACTAATAGCATTCCACAAACACCAAGGAGACCTTAAACTTGCAATTCATTTCTTCTCTGACTTTGACCAGGTGGTTCAGTGGGGAAAGAATGTCTAGTACCACTCAAACAAATAACATTCCACAAACACCAAGGAGACCTTAAACTTGCAACTCATTTCTTCTCTGACTTTGACAAGGTGGTTCAGTGGGGGAAAGAATGTCTAGTAACATTCAAACTAATAACATTCCACAAACACCAAGGAGACCTTAAACTTGCAACTCATTTCTACTCTGGCTTTGACCAGGTGGTTCAGTGGGGGAAAGAATGGCTAGTAACATTCAAACTAATAACATTCCACAAACACCAAGGAGACCTTAAACTTACCCAGCTCATTTCTTCTCTGACTGACCAGGTGTTTCAGTGGGGGGAAAGAATGTCTAGTAACATTCAAACTAATAACATTCCACAAACACCAAGGAGACCTTAAACTTTGCAACTCATTTCTTCTCTGACTTTGACCAGGTGGTTCAGTGGGGGGAAAGAATGTCTAGTAACATTCAAACTAATTACATTCCACAAAAACACCAATGAGACCTTAAACTTGCAACTCATTTCTTCTCTGACTTTGACCAGGTAGGTTCAGTGGGGGGAAGAATGTCTAGTAACATTCAAACTAATAACATTCGACAAACACCAAGGAGAACTTAAACTTGCAACTCATTTTCTTCTCTGACTTTGACCAGGTGGTTCAGTGGGGGGAAAGAATGTCTAGTAACATTCAAACTAATAACATTCCACAAACACCAAGAGACCTTAAACTTGCAACTCATTTCTTCTCTGACTTTGACCAGGTGGTTCAGTGGGGGAAAAATGTCTAGTAACATTCAAACTAATAACATTCCACAAACACCAAGGAGACCTTGACACAACTCATTTCTTCTCTGACTTTGACCAGGTTGTTCAGTGGGAGGGGAAAGAATGCTCTACAGTACCATTCAAACAAATAACATTCCACAAACACCAGGAGACATAAACTGCAACTCATTTCTTCTCTGACTTTGACAAGGTGGTTCAGTGGGGGAAAGAATGGCTAGTAACATTCAAACTAATAACATTCCACAAACACCAAGGAGACCTTAAACTTGCAACTTATTTCTTCTCTGACTTTGACCAGGTGGTTCAGTGGAAAGAATGTCTAGTAACATTCAAACTAATAACATTCCACAAACACCAAGGAGACCTTAGAAGCTTGCAACTCATTTCTTCTCTGACTTGATAGCCAGGTGGTTCAGTGGGGGGAAAGAATGTCTAGTAACATTCAAACTAATAACATTCCACAAACACCAAGGAGACCTTAAACATGCAACTCATTTCTTCTCTGACTTTGACCAGGTGGTTCAGTGGGGGAAAAGAATGGCTAGTAACATTCAAACTAATAACATTCCACAAACACCAATGAGACCTTAAACTTGCAACTCATTTCTTCTCTGACTTTGACCAGGTGGTTCAGTGGGGGAAAAGATACAGTAACATTCAAACAAATAACATTCCACAAACACCAAGGAGACCTTAAACTTGCAACTCATTTCTTCTCTGACTCTGACCAGCTGGTTCAGTGCGGGGGAAAAGAATGTCTAGTAACATTCAAACTAATAACATTCCACAAACACAAGGAGACCTTAAACTTGCAATTCATTTCTTCTCTGACTTTGACCAGGTGGTTCAGTGGGGGGAAAAAATGTCTAGTACCATTCAAACAAATAACATTCCACAGCACCAAGGAGACCTTAAACTTGCAACTCATTTCTTCTCTGACTTTGACAAGGAGTCTGGTTCAGTGGGGGAAAAGAATGTCTAGTAACATTCAAACTAATAACATTCCCACAAACACCAAGGAGACCTTAAACTTGCAACTCATTTCTACTCTGGCTTTGACCAGGTGGTTCAGTGGGGGAAGAATGGCTAGTAACATTCCAAAATAATAACATTCCACAAACACCAGGGAGACCTTAAACTTGCAACTCATTTCTT
Organism: Ascarosepion bandense; assembly: GCA_037127315.1. NCBI lineage: Eukaryota > Metazoa > Mollusca > Cephalopoda > Sepiida > Sepiidae > Ascarosepion > Ascarosepion bandense. The sequence goes on along the minus strand of JBBBDQ010002799.1, from coordinate 48,520 downwards.
CTCCAATACGACCAGGTGTTTCAGTGGGGGAAAGAATGTCTAGTAACATTCAAATAATAACATTCCACAAACACCAAGGAGACCTTAAACTTGCAACTCATTTCTTCTCTGACTTTGACAAGGTGGTTTCGTGGGGGAAAGAATGTCTAGTAACATTCAAACTAATAACATTCACACAAACACCAAGGAGACCTTAAACTTGCAACTCATTTCTTCTCTGACTTTGACCAGGTGGTTCAGGGGGAAAAGAATGTCTAGTAACATTCAAACTAATAACATTCCACAGAAACACCAAGGAGACCTTAAACTTGCAACTCATTTCTTCTCTGACTTTGACCAGGTGGTTCAGTGGGGGGAAAGAATGTCTAGTAACATTCAAACTAATAACATTCCACAAACACCAAGGAGACCTTAAACTTGCAACTCATTTCTTCTCTGACTTTGACCAGGTGGTTCAGTGGGGGGAAAGAATGTCTAGTAACATTCAAACTAATTACATTCCACAAAAACACCAATGAGACCTTAAACTTGCAACTCATTTCTTCTCTGACTTTGACCAGGTGGTTCAGTGGGGGGAAAGAATGTCTGGTAACATTCAAACTAATAACATTCGACAAACACCAAGGAGAACTTAAACTTGCAACTCATTTCTTCTCTGACTTTGACCAGGTGGTTCAGTGGGGGAAAGAATGTCCTAGTAACATTCAAACTAATAACATTCCACAAACACCAATGAGACCTTAAACTTGCAACTCATTCCTTCTCTAACTTTGACCAGGTGGTTCAGTGGGGGGAAAGAATGGCTAGTAACATTCAAACTAATAACATTCCACAAACACCAAGGAGACCTTAAACTTTCACAACTCATTTCTTCTCTGACTTTGACCAGGTGGTTCAGTGGGGGAAAGAATGTCTAGTAACATCAAACTAATAACATTCCACAAACACCAAGGAGACCTTAAACTTGCAACTCATTTCTTCTCTGACTTTGACCAGGTGGTTCAGTGGGGGGAAGAATGTCTATTAACATTCAAACTAATAACATTCCCACAAACACCAGGAGACCTTAAACTTGCAACTCATTCCTTCTCCTGACTTTGACCAGTTGGTTCAGTGGGTGGAAGAATGTCTAGCAACATTCAAACTAATAACATTCCACAAACACCAAGGAGACCTTAAACTTTGCAACTCATTTCTTCTCTGATTTGGCCAGGTGGTTCAGTGGGGGAAAGAATGGCTAAGTAACATTCAAACTAATAACATACCACAAACACCAAGGAGACCTTAAACTTGCAACTCATTTCTTCTCTGACTTTGACCAGGTGGTTCAGTGGGGGAAAGAATGTCTAGTAACATTCAAACTGATAACATTCCACAAACAACAAGGAGAACTTTAACTTGCAACTCATTTCTTCTCTGACTTTGACCAGGTGGTCCAGTGGGGAAAAGATGTCTAGTAACATTCAAACTAATAACATTCCACAAACACCAAGGAAACCTTAAACTTGCAACTCATTTCTTCTCTGACTTTGACCAGGTGGTTCAGTGGAAAAGATGTCTAGTAACATTCCAAACTAATAACATTCCACAAAAACACCAATGAGACCTTAAACTTGCAACTCATTTCTTCTCTGACTTTGACCAGGTGGTTCAGTGGGGGAAAGAATGGCTAGTAACTTTCAAACTAATAACATTCCACAAACACCAAGGAGACCTTAAACTTGCAACTCATTTCTTCTCTGACTTTGACCAGGTGGTTCAGTGGGGGGAAAGAATGTCTAGTAACATTCAAACTAATAACATTCCACAAACACCAAGGAGACCTTAAACTTGCAACTCATTTCTTCTCTGGCTTTGACCAGGTGGTTCAGTGGGGAAAGAATGGCTAGTAACATTCAAACTAATAACATTCCACAGACACCAAGGGGGACCTTAAACTTGCAACTCATTTCTTCTCTGACTTTGACCAGGTGGTTCAGTTGGGGGAAAGAATGTCTAGTAACATTCAAACTAACATTCCACAAACACCAAGGAGACCTTAAACTTGCAACTCATTTTTCTCTGAATTTGACCAGGTGGTTCAGTGGGGGGAAAGAATGTCTAGTAACATTCAAACTAATAACATTCCACAAACACCAAGGAGACCTTAAACTTGCAACTCATTTCTTCTCTGACTTTGACCAGGTGCTTCAGTGGGGGAAAGAATGTCTAGTAACATTCAAACTAATAACATTCCACAAACACCAAGGAGACCTTAAACTTGCAACTCATTTCTTCTCTGACTTTGACCAGGTGGTTCAGTGGGGGAAAGAATGTCTAGTAACATTCAAACAAATAACATTCCAAAGCCTGAGAGACACTTAAACTTGCAACTCATTTCTTCTCTGATTTTGACCAGGTGGTTCAGTGGGGGGAAAGAATGTCTAGTAACATTCAAACTAATAACATTCCACAAACACCAAGAGACCTTAAACTTGCAACTCATCTCTTCTCTGACATTGACCAGGTTGTTCAGTGGGGGTAAAGAATGTCTAGTACCATTCAAACAAATAACATTCCACAAACACCAAGGAGACCTTAAACTTGCAACACATTTCTTTTCTGACTTTGACAAGGTGGTTCAGTGGGGAAAGAATGTCTGATAACATTCAAATAATAACATTCCACAAGCACAAGGAGACAACCAAACTTTGCTCATTTCTTCTCTGGCTGACAGGTGGTTCAGTGGGGGAAAGAATGGCTAGTACATTCAAACTAATAACATTCCACAAACACCAAGGGAGACCTTAGCTTTGGCTTTCCATTTCTTCTCTGACTTTGATAGGTGGTTCAGTGGGGAAGAATGTCTAGTAACATCCAAACTAATAGCATTCACAAACACCAAGAGGGCCTTAACACAGCCTCATTTCTTCTCTGACTTTGACCAGGTGGTTCAGTGGGGGAAGAATGTCTAGTAACATTCAAACTAATAACATTCACCAAACACCAAGGAGACCTTAAACTTGCAACTCATTTCTTCTCTGACTTTGACCAGTTGGTTCAGTGGTGGAAAGAATGTCTAACAACATTCAAACTAATAACATTCCACAAACACCAAGGAGACCTTAAACTTGCAACTCATTTTCTCGTGATTTTGACCAGGTGGTTCAGTGGGGGAAGAATGGCTAGTAACATTCAAACTAATAACATTCCACAACCACCAAGGAGACCTTAAACTTGCAACTCATTTCTTCTCTGACTTTGACCAGGTGGTTCAGTGGGGGAAAAAATGTCTAGTAACATTCAAACTGATAGCATCGACAAACACCAAGGAGAACTTTAAACTACAAACTCATTTCTTCTCTGACTTTGACCAGGTGGTCCAGTGGGGAAAGAATGTCTGTGTAACACATCTGACTAATAACATTCCACAAACACCAAGGAGACCTTAAACTTACAACTCATTCTTCTCTGACTTGATAGGTGGTTCAGTGGGGAAAGAATGTCTAGTAACATTCAAACTAATAACATTCCACAAAAACACCAATGAGACCTTAAACTTATCCTATTTCTTCTCTGACTTTGTCCAAATTGGTTCAATTGAGGGGAAGAATGTTAGTAACATTCAAACTAATAACATTCCACAAACACCAAGGAGACCTTAAACTTAAACTCATTTCTTCTCTGGCTTTGACCAGGTGGTTCAGTGGGGGAAAGAATGGCTAGTAACCTCCAAACTAATAACATTCCACAAACACCAAGGAGGCCTTAAACTTGCAACTCATTCTTCTCTGACTTTGACCAGGTGGTTCAGTTGGGGGAAAGAATGTCTATTTAACATTCAAACTAATAACATTCCACAAACACCAAGGAGACCTTAAACTTGCAACTCATTTCTTCTCTGACTTTGACCAGGTGCTTCCAAATTGGAAAGAATGTCTAAAAAGTAACATTCAAACTAATAACATTCCACAAACACAAGGAGACCTTAAACTTGCAACTCATTTCTTCTCTGACTTTGACGGAGTGGTTCAGTGGGGGAAAGAATGTGCGTAAGCATTCAAACAAATAACATTCCCAAACACCAAGGAGACCTTAAACTTGCAACTCATTTCTTCTCTGATTTTGACCAGGTGGTTTCAGTGGGGGAAAGAATGTCAATAACATTCAAACTAATAACATTCACAACACCAAGGAGACCTTAAACTTGCAACTCATTTCTTCTCTTGACTTTGACCAGGAGATTGGTTCAGTGGAGGGAAAGAATGTCGTAACATTCAAACTAATAACATTCCACAAAAACACCAATGAGACCTTAAACTTACAGCTCATTCCTTCTCTAGCTTTGACCAGGTGGTTCAGTTGGGGGAAAGAATGGCTAGTAACATTCAAACTAATAACATTCCACAAACACCAAAGGAGAGCAAACTTTGCAACTCATTTTCTTCTCTGACTTTGACCAGGTGGTTCAGTGGGGAAAGAATGTCTAGTAACATCCAAACTAATAACATTCCACAAACACCAAGGAGACCTTAAACTTGCAACTCATTTCTTCTCTGACTTTGACCAGATGGTTCAGTGGAAGATGTCCATCTTCATTCAAACTAATAACATTCCACAAACACCAAGGAGATGATTAAACTTGCAACTCAGTTCTTCTCTGATTTGACCAGTTGGTTCAGTGGGTGGAAAGAATGTCTAGTAACATTCAAACTAATAACATTCCACAAACACCAAGGAGACCTTAAACTTGCAACTCATTTCTTCTCTGATTTTGACCAGGTGGTTCAGTGGGGGAAAGAATGGCTAGTAACATTCAAACTAATAACATTCCACAAACACCAAGGAGACCTTAAACTTGCAACACATTTCTTCTCTGACTTTGACCAGGTGGTTCAGTGGGGGAAAGAATGTCTAGTAACATTCAAACTGATAACATTCCACAAACAACAAGGAGAACTTTAACTTGCAACTCATTTCTTCTCTGACTTTGACCAGGTGGTCCAGTGGGGGGAAAGAATGTCTAGTAACATTCAAACTAATAACATTCCACAAACACCAAGGAGACCTTAAACTTGCAACTCATTTCTTCTCTGACTTTGACCAGGTGGTTCAGTGGGGGAAAGAATGTCTAGTAACATTCAAACTAATAACATTCCACAAAAACACCAATGAGACCTTAAACTTGCAACTCATTTCTTCTCTGACTTTGACCAGGTGGTTCAGTGGGGGGAAAGAATGGCTAGTAACATTCAAACTAATAACATTCCACAAACACCAAGGAGACCTTAAACTTGCAACTCATTTCTTCTCTGACTTTGAACAGGTGGTTCAGTGGGGGGAAAGAATGTCTAGTAACATTCAAACTAATAACATTCCACAAACACCAAGGAGACCTTAAACTTGCAACTCATTTCTTCTCTGGCTTTGACCAGGTGGTTCAGTGGGGGAAAGAATGGGTAGTAACATTCAAACTAATAACATTCCACAAACACCAAGGAGACCTTAAACTTGCAACTCATTTCTTCTCTGACTTTGACCAGGTGGTTCAGTTGGGGGAAAGAATGTCTAGTAACATTCAAACTAATAACATTCCACAAACACCAAGGAGACCTTAAACTTGCAACTCATTTTTTCTCTGAATTTGACCAGGTGGTTCAGTGGGGGGAAAGAATGTCTAGTAACATTCAAACTAATAACATTCCACAAACACCAAGGAGACCTTAAACTTGCAACTCATTTCTTCTCTGACTTTGACCAGGTGCTTCAGTGGGGGGAAAGAATGTCTAGTAACATTCAAACTAATAAAATTCCACAAACACCAAGGAGACCTTAAACTTGCAACTCATTTCTTCTCTGACTTTGACCAGGTGGTTCAGTGGGGGGAAAGAATGTCTAGTAACATTCAAACAAATAACATTCCACAAACACCAAGGAGACCTTAAACTTGCAACTCATTTCGTCTCTGATTTTGACCAGGTGGTTCAGTGGGGGAAAGAATGTCTAGTAACATTCAAACTAATAACATTCCACAAACACCAAGGAGACCCCAGCCAACTTGCAACTCATTTCTTCTCTGACATTGACCAGGTTGTTCAGTGGGGGTAAAGAATGTCTAGTACCATTCAAACAAATAACATTCCACAAACACCAAGGAGGCCTTGGCATACAACACATTCTTGCCTCTGACTTTGGCAGGTGGTTCAGTGGGGGAAAGAATGTCTAGTAACATTCAAACTAATAACATTCCACATACACCAAGGAGACCTTAAACTTGCAACTCATTTCTTCTCTGGCTTTGACCAGGTGGTACAGTGGGGGAAAGAATGGCTAGTAACATTCAAACTAATAACATTCCACAAACACCAAGGAGACCTTAAACTTGCAACTCATTCTTCTCTGACTTTGACCAGGGGGTTCAGTGCGGGGAAAGAATGTCTAGTAACATTCAAACTAATAACATTCCACAAACACCAAGGAGACCTTAAACTTGCAACTCATTTCTTCTCCAGCTTTGACAAGGTGGTTCAGTGGGGGGAAAGATGTCTAGTAACAAATCTCCATTAACATTCCACAAACACCAAGGAGACCTTAAACTTGCAACTCATTTCTTCTCTGACTTTGACCAGGTGGTTCAGGGGGAAAAGAATGTCTAGTAACATTCAAACTAATAACATTCCACAAACACCAAGGAGACCTTAAACTGCAGCTGTTTCTTCTCTGACTTTGACCAGGTGGTTCAGTGGGGGGAAAGAATGTCTAGTAACATTGTTAACACTGCAATGAGGCCTTGACTTGCAACTCATTTCTTCTCTGACTTTGACCAGGTGGTTCAGTGGGAAAGAATGTCTAGGAACATTCAAACTAATAACATTCGACAAACACCAAGGAGACCTTAAACTTGCAACTCCATTTCTTCTCTGACTTTGACCAGGTGGTTTCAGTGGGAAAGAATGTCTATTAACATTCAAACTAATAACATTCCACAAACACAATGAGACCTTAAACTTTGCAACTCATTCCTTCTCTAACTTTGACCAGGTGGTTCAGTGGGGGGAAAGAATGGCTAGTAACATTCAAACTAATAACATTCCACAAACACCAAGGAGACCTTATGCACTTACAACTCATTTCTTCTCTGACTTTGACCAGGTGGTTCAGTGGGGGGAAAGAATGTCTAGTAACATCAAACTAATAACATTCCACAAACACCAAGGAGACCTTAAACTTGCAACTCATTTCTTCTCTGACTTTGACCAGGTGGTTCAGTGGGGGGAAGAATGTCTAGTAACATTCAAACTAATAACATTCCACAAACACCAAGGAGACCTTAAACTTGCAACTCATTTCTTCTCTGACTTTGACCAGTTGGTTCAGTGGGTGGAAAGAATGTCTAACAACATTCAAACTAATAACATTCCACAAACACCAAGGAGACCTTAAACTTGCAACTCATTTCTTCTCTGATTTTGACCAGGTGGATCAGTGGGGGAAAGAATGGCTGAAAGCATTCAAACTAATAACATTCCACAAACACCAAGGAGACCTTAAACTTGCAACTCATTTCTTCTCTGACTTTGACCAGGTGGTTCAGTGGAGAAGGATGTCTAGTAACATTCAAACTGATAACATTCCACAAACAACAAGGGAGAACTTAAACTTACAACTCATTTCTTCTCTGACTTTGACCAGGTGGTCCAGTGGGGGAAAGAATGTCTAGTAACATTCAAACTAATAACATTCCACAAACACCAAGGAGACCTTAAACTTGCAACTCATTTTCTTCTCTGACTTTGACCAGGTGGTTCAGTGGAAAGAATGTAGTACCATTCAAACAAATAACATTCCACAAACACCAAGGAGACCTTAAACTTGCAACTCATTTCTTCTCTGATTTTGACCAGGTGGTTCAGTGGGGGGAAAGAATGTCTAGTAACATTCAAACTAATAACATTCCACAAACACCAAGGAGACCTTAAACTTGCAACTCATTTCTTCTCTGACTTTGACCAGGTGGTTCAGTGGGGGGAAAGAATGTCTAGTAACATTCAAACTAATAACATTCCACAAAAACACCAATGAGACCTTAAACTTGCAACTCATTCCTTCTCTAACTTTGACCAGGTGGTTCAGTTGGGGGAAAGAATGGCTAGTAACATTCAAACTAATAACATTCCACAAACACCAAGGAGACCTTAAACTTGCAACTCATTTCTTCTCTGACTTTGACCAGGTGGTTCAGTGGGGGGAAAGAATGTCTAGTAACATCCAAACTAATAACATTCCACAAACACCAAGGAGACCTTAAACTTGCAACTCATTTCTTCTCTGACTTTGACCAGGTGGTTCAGTGGGGGGAAGAATGTCTAGTAACATTCAAACTAATAACATTCCACAAACACCAAGGAGACCTTAAACTTGCAACTCAGTTCTTCTCTGGGTTATTGAAAGTTGGTTCCAGTGGGTGGAAGAATGTCTAGTAACATCAAACTAATAACATTCCACAAACACCAAGGAGACCTTAAACTTGCAACTCATTTTCTTCTCTGATTTTGACCAGGTGGTTCAGTGGGGAAAGAATGGCTAAAGTAACATTCAAGCTAATAACATTCCACAAACACACCAAGGAGACCTTAAACTTGCAACTCATTTCTTCTCTGACTTTGACCAGGTGGTTCAGTGGGGGAAAGAATGTCTAGTAACATTCAAACTGATAACATTCCACAAACAACAAGGAGAACTTTAACAACTCTGTTTTCTTCTCTGACTTTGACAGGTGGTCAGTGGGGGAAAGAATGTCTAGTAACATTCAAACTAATAACATTCCACAAACACCAAGGAGACCTTAAACTTTGCAACTCATTTCTTCTCTGACTTTGACCAGGTGGTTCAGTGGAAAAGAATATGGTAACATTCAAACTAATAACATTCCACAAAAACACCATCAGGACCTTAAACTTGCAACTCATTTCTTCTCTGACTTTGACCAAAGGTGGTTCAGTGGGGGGAAAGAATGGCTAGTAACATTCCAAACGCATTCCACACAAACACCAAAGGGCCAACCCAACTGCAACTCATTTCTTCTCTGACTTTGACCAGGTGGTTCAGTGGAAAAAGACATCTGGTAACATTCAAACTAATAACATTCCACAAACACCAAGGAGACCTTAAACTTACAACTCATTTCTTCTCTGGCTTTGACCAGGTGGTTCAGTGGGGGAAAGAATGGGTAGTAACATTCAAACTAATAACATTCCACAAACACCAAGGAGACCTTAAACTTGCAGCTCATTTCTTCTCTGACTTTGACCAGGTGGTTCAGTGGAAAGAATCATACAGTAACATTCAAACTAATAACATTCCACAAACACAAGGAGACCCCCAAACTTGCAACTCATTTTCTCTGAATTTGACCAGGTGGTTCAGTGGGGGGAAAGAATGTCTAGTAACATTCAAACTAATAACATTCCACAAACACAAAGGAATATAGCTTGCAACTCATTTCTTCTCTGACTTTGACCAGGTGCTTCAGTGAGGAAAAATGTCTAGCTAACATTCAAAACTAATAAGAACCACAAACACCAAAGGAGACCTTAAACTTACCAACAAGCTTTCTTCTCTGACTTTGACCAGGTGGTTCCAGTGGAAAGAATGTTAAGTAACATTCAAACAAATAACATTCCACAGCTCAGGAAGCCTTAAACTGGCCTCATTTCTTCTCAGTTTTTGACCAGGTGGTTCAGTAGGGAAAGAATGTCTAGTAACATTCAAACTAATAACATTCCACAAACACCAAGGAGACCTTAAACTTGGCCTCTGTTTCTTCTCTGACATTGACCAGGTTGTTCAGTGGGGTAAGGAATATACAGTACCCATTCAAACTTGATAACATTCCACAAACACCAAGGAGACCTTAAACTTGCAACACATTTCTTCTCTGACTTTGACAAGGTGGTTCAGTGGGGAAAGAATGTCTAGTAACATTCAAACTAATAACATTCCACATACCAAGGAGACCTGCAACTTGCAACTCATTTCTTCTCTGGCTTTGACCAGGTGGTACAGTGGGGGAAAACGCTGAAAGCCAACATTCAAACTAATAACATTCCACAAACACCAAGGAGACCTTAAACACAACTCCATTTCTTCTCTGACTTTGACCAGGGGAGGTTCAGTGGGAAAGAATGTCTAAGCATATTCAAACTAATAACATTCCACAAACTGAGAGACCTTAAACTGCAACTCATTTCTTCTCTGACTTTGACAAGGTGGTTCAGTAGGGGGAAAGAATGTAGTAACATTCAAACTAATAACATTCCACAAACACCAAGGAGACCTTAAACTTGCAACTCATTTCTTCTCTGACTTTGACCAGGTGGTTCAGGGGGAAAGAATGTCTAGTAACATTCAAACTAATAACATTCCACAAACACCAAGGAGACCTTAAACTTGCAACTCATTTCTTCTCTGACTTTGACCAAAGGTGGTTCAGTAGGGGGAAAGAATGTCTAGTAACATTCAAACTAATAACATTCCACAAAAACACCAATGAGACCTTAAACTTACAACTCATTTACTTCTCTGACTTTGACCAGGTGGTTCAGTGGGGGAAAGAATGTCTAGGAACATTTCAGAAACTAATAACCTTCGACAAACACCAAGGAGACCCATGCTTTACAACTCATTTTCTTCTCTGACTTTGACCAGGTGGTTCAGTGGAAAGAATGTCTATTAACATTCAAGCTAATAACATTCACAAGCAATGAGACTAATAACACAACTCCATTCCTTCTCTAACTTTGACCAGGTGGTTCAGTGGGGAAAGAATGGCTAGTAACATTCAAACTAATAACATTCCACAAACACCAAGGGAGACCTTATACTTCTAGCTCATTTCTTCTCTGACTTTGACCAGGTGGTTCAGTGGGGGGAAAGAATGTCTAGTAACATCCAGATAATAACATTCCACAAACACCAAGGAGACCTTAAACACAAACTCATTTCTTCTCTGACTTTGTTGAGTGGTTCAGTGGGGAAAGAATGTCTAGTAACATCCAAACTAATAACATTCCACAAACACCAAGGAGACCTTAAACTTGCAACTCATTTCTTCTCTGACTTTGACCAGTTGGTTCAGTGGATTGGAAAGAAATGTCTAGCAACATTCAAACTAATAACATTCCACAAACACCAAAAGGAGACCTTAAACTTTACCAACTCATTCTTCTCTGATTTTGACCAAGGTGGATCAGTGGGGGAAAGAATGGCTAGTAATACATTCAAACTAATAACATTCCACAAACACCAAGGAGACATTAAACTTGCAACTCTGAACTTCTTCTCTGACTTTGACCAGGTGGTTCAAAGTGGGGAAAGAATCTAGTAACATTCAAACTGATAACATTCCACAAACAACAAGGAGAACTTAAACTTACAACTCATTTCTTCTCTGACACATTGGTCAGTGGGAAAGAATCAATGCAGTAACATTCAAACTAATAACATTCCACAAGCTCAGAGTGTAAACTTGCAACTCATTTCTTCTCTGACGACCAGGTGATTCAGTGGGGGAAAGAATGTCTATTAACATTCAAACTAATAACATTCCACAAAACACCAATGAGACCTTAAGCACAAACTCACATTTCTTCTCTGACTTTGACCAGGTGGTTCAGTGGGGGAAAGAATGGCTAGTAACATTCAAACTAATAACATTCCTCAAACACCAAGGAGACCTTAAACTTGCAACTCATTTCTTCTCTGACTTTGACCAGGTGGTTCAGTGGGGGGAAAGAATGTCTGGTAACATTCAAACTTAATAACATTCACAAAACACCAAGGAGACCTTAAACTTTACAACTCATTTCTTCTCCTGGCTTTGACCAGGTGGTTCAGTGGGGGAAAGAATGGCTAGTAACATTCAAACTAATAACATTCCACAAACACCAAGGAGACCTTAAACTTGCAACTCATTTCTTCTCTGTTGACCAGGTTGTTCAGTTGGGGGAAAGAATGTCTAGTAACATTCAAACTAATAACATTCCACAAACACCAAGGAGACCTTAAACTTGCAACTCATTTCTTCTCTGAATTTGACCAGGTGGTTCAGTAGGGGGAAAGAATGTCTAGTAACATTCAAACTAATAACATTCCACAAACACCAAGGAGACCTTAAACTTGCAACTCAATTCTTCTCTGACTTTGACCAAGGTGCTTCATTGGGGGAAAGAATGTCTAGTAACATTCAAACTAATAACATTCCACAAACACCAAGGGAGACATAGAAGAAGCTTGCAGCTCATTTCTTCTCTGACTTTGACCAGGTGGTTCAGTGGGGGAAAAGAATGTCTAGTAACATTCAAACAAATAACATTCCACAAACACCAAGGAGACCTTAAACTTGCAACTCATTTCTTCTCTGATTTTGACCAGGTGGTTCAGTGGGGGAAAGAATGTCTAGTAACATTCAAACAAATAACATTCCACAAACACCAAGGAGACCTTAAACTTGCAATAATTTCTTCTCTGACATTGACCAGGTTGTTCAGTGGGGGGAAAGAATGTCTAGTACCAGTCTAAGCAAACAGCATTCCACAAACACCAAGGAGACCTTAAACTTGCAACTCATTTCTTCTCTGACTTTGACAAGGTGGTTCAGTGTGTGGGGGAAAGATTGTCTAGTAACATTCAAACTAATAATATTCACAAACACCAAGGAGACCTTAAACTTGCAACTCATTTCTTCTCTGGCTTTGACCAGGTGGTTCAGTGATGGGGGAAAGAATGGCTAGTAACATTCAAACCCAATAACATTCCACAAACACCAGGAGACCTTAAACTTGCAACTCATTTCTTCTCTGACTTTGACAGGTGGTTCAGTGGGGGAAAAAGAATGTCTAGTAACATTCCAAACTAATAACATTCCACAAAAACACCAATGAGACCTTAAACTTGCAACTCATTTCTTCTCTGACTTTGACCAGGTGGTTCAGTGGGGGAAAGAATGTCTGGTAACATTCAAACTAATAACATTCCACAAACACTAGGGGAACCTTAAACTTACCAACTCCCATTTCTTCTCTGAGGCAGAGCCAGGTGGTTCAGTGGGGGAAAGGGTAATGGCACCGATTTCAAACTAATAACATTCCACAAACACCAAGGAGACCTTAAACTTGCAACTCATTTCTTCTCTGACTTTGACCAGGTGGTTCAGTTGGGGGAAAGAATGTCCATGCTTTGTTCAAACTAATAACATTCCACAAACACCAAGGAGACCTTAAACTTGCAACTCATTTCTTCTCTGACACTGACCAGGTGCTTCAGTGGGGGGAAAAAAAGAATGTTAGTAACATTCAAACTAACATTCCACAAGCATAGGAGACCCAGCAAACTTTTATCCATTTCTTCTCTGACTTTGACCAGGTGGTTCAGTGGGGAAAGAATGTCTAGTAACATTCAAACAAATAACATTCCACAAACACCAAGGAGACCTTAAACTTTGCAACTCATTTCTTCTCTGATTTTTGACCAGGTGGTTCAGTGGGGGGAAAGAATGTCTGGTAACATTTAAACTATTAACATTCCACAAACACCAAGGAGACCTTAAACTTGCAACTCATTTCTTACTCTGACTTTGACCAGGTGGTTCAGTGGGGGGAAAGATATTAGTAACATTCAAACTAATAACATTCCACAAAAACACCAATGAGACCTTAAACTTGAAACTCATTCCTTCTCTAACTTTGACCAGGTGGTTCAGTTGGGGGAAAGAATGGCTAGTAACATTCAAACTAATAACATTCCACAAACACCAAGGAGACCTTAAACTTGCAACTCATTTCTTCTCTGACTTTGACCAGGTGGTTCAGTGGGGGGAAAGAATGTCTAGTAACATCCAAACTAATAACATTCCACAAACACCAAGGAGACCTTAAACTTGCAACTCATTTCTTCTCTGACTTTGACCAGGTGGTTCAGTGGGGGGAAGAATGTCTAGTAACATTCAAACTAATAACATTCCACAAACACCAAGGAGACCTTAAACTTGCAACTCATTTCTTCTCTGACTTTGACCAGTTGGTTCAGTGGGTGGAAAGAATGTCTAGTAACATTCAAACTAATAACATTCCACAAACACCAAGGAGACCTTAAACTTGCAACTCATTTCTTCTCTGATTTTGACCAGGTGGTTCAGTGGGGGAAAGAATGGCTAGTAACATTCAAACTAATAACATTCCACAAACACCAAGGAGACCTTAAACTTGCAACTCATTTCTTCTCTGACTTTGACCAGGTGGTTCAGTGGGGGAAAGAATGTCTAGTAACATTCAAACTGATAACATTCCACAAACAACAAGGAGAACTTTAAATTGCAACTCATTTCTTCTCTGACTTTGACCAGGTGGTCCAGTGGGGGGAAAGAATGTCTAGTAACATTCAAACTAATAACATTCCACAAACACCAAGGAGACCTTAAACTTGCAACTCATTTCTTCTCTGACTTTGACCAGGTGGTTCAGTGGGGGAAAGAATGTCTAGTAACATTCAAACTAATAACATTCCACAAAAACACCAATGAGACCTTAAACTTGCAACTCATTTCTTCTCTGACTTTGACCAGGTGGTTCAGTGGGGGGAAAGAATGGCTAGTAACATTCAAACTAATAACATTCCTCAAACACCAAGGAGACCTTAAACTTGCAACTCATTTCTTCTCTGACTTTGACCAGGTGGTTCAGTGGGGGGAAAGAATGTCTAGTAACATTCAAACTAATAACATTCCACAAACACCAAGGAGACCTTAAACTTGCAACTCATTTCTTCTCTGGCTTTGACCAGGTGGTTCAGTGGGGGAAAGAATGGCTAGTAACATTCAAACTAATAACATTCCACAAACACCAAGGAGACCTTAAACTTGCAACTCATTTCTTCTCTGACTTTGACCAGGTTGTTCAGTTGGGGGAAAGAATGTCTAGTAACATTCAAACTAATAACATTCCACAAACACCAAGGAGACCTTAAACTTGCAACTCATTTCTTCTCTGAATTTGACCAGGTGGTTCAGTGGGGGGAAAGAATGTCTAGTAACATTCAAACTAATAACATTCCACAAACACCAAGGAGACCTTAAACTTGCAACTCAATTCTTCTCTGACTTTGACCAGGTGCTTCATTGGGGGAAAGAATGTCTAGTAACATTCAAACTAATAACATTCCACAAACACCAAGGAGACCTTAAACTTGCAACTCATTTCTTCTCTGACTTTGACCAGGTGGTTCAGTGGGGGGAAAGAATGTCTAGTAACATTCAAACAAATAACATTCCACAAACACCAAGGAGACCTTAAACTTGCAACTCATTTCTTCTCTGATTTTGACCAGGTGGTTCAGTGGGGGGAAAGAATGTCTAGTAACATTCAAACAAATAACATTCCACAAACACCAAGGAGACCTTAAACTTGCAACTCATTTCTTCTCTGACATTGACCAGGTTGTTCAGTGGGGGGAAAGAATGTCTAGTACCATTCAAGCAAATAACATTCCACAAACACCAAGGAGACCTTAAACTTGCAACTCATTTCTTCTCTGACTTTGACAAGGTGGTTCAGTGTGGGGAAAGATTGTCTAGTAACATTCAAACTAATAATATTCCACAAACACCAAGGAGACCTTAAACTTGCAACTCATTTCTTCTCTGGCTTTGACCAGGTGGTTCAGTGGGGGAAAGAATGGCTAGTAACATTCAAACTAATAACATTCCACAAACACCAAGGAGACCTTAAACTTGCAACTCATTTCTTCTCTGACTTTGACCAGGTGGTTCAGTGGGGGAAAGAATGTCTAGTAACATTCAAACTAATAACATTCCACAAAAACACCAATGAGACCTTAAACTTGCAACTCATTTCTTCTCTGACTTTGACCAGGTGGTTCAGTGGGGGGAAAGAATGTCTAGTAACATTCAAACTAATAACATTCCACAAACACCAAGGAGACCTTAAACTTGCAACTCATTTCTTCTCTGGCTTTGACCAGGTGGTTCAGTGGGGGAAAGAATGGCTAGTAACATTCAAACTAATAACATTCCACAAACACCAAGGAGACCTTAAACTTGCAACTCATTTCTTCTCTGACTTTGACCAGGTGGTTCAGTTGGGGGAAAGAATGTCTAGTAACATTCAAACTAATAACATTCCACAAACACCAAGGAGACCTTAAACTTGCAACTCATTTCTTCTCTGACTTTGACCAGGTGCTTCAGTGGGGGGAAAGAATGTCTAGTAACATTCAAACTAATAACATTCCACAAACACCAAGGAGACCTTAAACTTGCAACTCATTTCTTCTCTGACTTTGACCAGGTGGTTCAGTGGGGGGAAAGAATGTCTAGTAACATTCAAACAAATAACATTCCACAAACACCAAGGAGACCTTAAACTTGCAACTCATTTCTTCTCTGATTTTGACCAGGTGGTTCAGTGGGGGGAAAGAATGTCTAGTAACATTCAAACTAATAACATTCCACAAACACCAAGGAGACCTTAAACTTGCAACTCATTTCTTCTCTGACTTTGACCAGGTGGTTCAGTGGGGGGAAAGAATGTCTAGTAACATTCAAACTAATAACATTCCACAAAAACACCAATGAGACCTTAAACTTGAAACTCATTCCTTCTCTAACTTTGACCAGGTGGTTCAGTTGGGGGAAAGAATGGCTAGTAACATTCAAACTAATAACATTCCACAAACACCAAGGAGACCTTAAACTTGCAACTCATTTCTTCTCTGACTTTGACCAGGTGGTTCAGTGGGGGAAAGAATGTCTAGTAACATCCAAACTAATAACATTCCACAAACACCAAGGAGACCTTAAACTTGCAACTCATTTCTTCTCTGACTTTGACCAGGTGGTTCAGTGGGGGGAAGAATGTCTAGTAACATTCAAACTAATAACATTCCACAAACACCAAGGAGACCTTAAACTTGCAACTCATTTCTTCTCTGACTTTGACCAGTTGGTTCAGTGGGTGGAAAGAATGTCTAGTAACATTCAAACTAATAACATTCCACAAACACCAAGGAGACCTTAAACTTGCAACTCATTTCTTCTCTGATTTTGACCAGGTGGTTCAGTGGGGGAAAGAATGGCTAGTAACATTCAAACTAATAACATTCCACAAACACCAAGGAGACCTTAAACTTGCAACTCATTTCTTCTCTGACTTTGACCAGGTGGTTCAGTGGGGGAAAGAATGTCTAGTAACATTCAAACTGATAACATTCCACAAACAACAAGGAGAACTTTAAATTGCAACTCATTTCTTCTCTGACTTTGACCCTAGGTATCCTAGTGGGGGAAAGAATGTCTAGTAACATTCAAACTAATAACATTCCACAAACACCAAGGAGACCTTAAACTTGCAACTCATTTCTTCTCTTCATAATTTTGACCAGGTGGTTCAGTGGGGAAAGAATGTCTAGTAACATTCAAACTAATAACATTCCACAAACACCAATGAGACCTTAAACTTGCAACTCATTTCTTTCTGACTTTGGACTAGGTGGTTCAGTGGGGGAAAGAATGGCTAGTAACATTCAAACTAATAACATTCCACAAACACCAAGGAGACCTTAAAACTTGCAACTCATTTCTTCTCTGACTTTGACCAGGTGGTTCAGTGGGGGTAAGAATGTCTAGTAACATTCAAACTAATAACATTCCACAAACACCAAGGAGACCTTAAACTTGCAACTCATTTCTTCTCTGGCTTTGACCAGGTGGTTCAGTGGGGGAAAGAATGGGTAGCAACATTCAGTCTAATAACATTCCACAAACACCAAGGAGACCTTAAAACTTGCAACTCATTTCTTCTCTGACTTCTTTAATTCAGGTGGTTCAGTTGGGGGAAAGAATGTCTAGTAACATTCAAACTAATAACATTCCACAAACACCAAGGAGACCTTAAACTTGCAACTCATTTTTTTTCTGAATTTGACCAGGTGGTTCAGTGGGGGGAAAAGAATGTCTAGTAACATTCAAACTAATAACATTCCACAAACACCAAGGAGACCTAAACTTGCAACTCATTTCTTCTCTGACTTTGACCAGGTGCTTCAGTGGGGGAAAGAATGTCTAGTAACATTCAACTAATAAAATTCCACAAACACCAAGGAGACCTTAAACTTGCAACTCATTTCTTCTCTGACTTGACCAGGTGGTTCAGTGGGGAAAGAATGTCTAGTAACATTCAAACAAATAACATTCCACAAACACCAAGGAGACCTTAAACTTGCAACTCATTTCTTCTCTGATTTTGACCAGGTGGTTCAGTGGGGGGAAAGAATGTCTAGTAACACTTCAAACTAATAACATTCCACAAACACCAAGGAGACCTTAAACTTGCAACTCATTTCTTCTCTGACATTGACCAGGTTGTTCAGTGGGGGTAAAGAATGTCTAGTACCATTCAAACAAATAACATTCCACAAACACCAAGGAGACCTTAAACTTGCAACACATTTCTTCTCTGACTTTGACAAGGTGGTTCAGTTGGGGGAAAGAATGTCTAGTAACATTCAAACTAATAACATTCCACACATACACCAAGGAGACCTTAAACTTGCAACTCATTTCTTCTCTGGCTTTGACCAGGTGGTACAGTGGGGGAAAGAATGGCTAGTAACATTCAAACTAATAACATTCCACAAACACCAAGGAGACCTTAAACTTGCAACTCATTTCTTCTCTGATTTTGACCAGGGGTTCAGTGGGGAAAGAATGTCTAGTAACATTCAAACAAATAACATTCCACAAACACCAAAGAGACCTTAAACTTGCAACTCATTTCTTCTCTGACTTTGACAAGGTGGTTCAGTGGGGGAAAGAATGTCTAGTAACATTCAAACTAATAACATTCCACAAACACCAAGGAGACCTTAAACTTGCAACTCATTTCTTCTCTGACTTTGACCAGGTGGTTCAGGGGGGAAAGAATGTCTAGTAACATTCAAACTAATAACATTCCACAAAACAATTGGCAGAGACCTAAACTTGCAACTCATTTCTTCTCTGACTTTGACCAGGTGGTTCAGTGGGGGAAAGAATGTCTAGTAACATTCAAACTAATAACATTCCACAAAAACAACAATGAGACCTTAAACTTGCAACTCATTTCTTCTGATTCACCAGGTGGTTCAGTGGGGGAAAGAATGTCTAGGAACATTCAAACTAATAACATTCCACAAAAACACCAAGGAGACCTTAAACTTGCAACTCATTTCTTCTCTGACTTTGACCAGGTGGTTCAGTGGGGGGAAAGAATGTCTATTAACATTCAAACTAATAACATTCCACAAACACCAATGAGACCTTAAACTTGCAACTCATTCCTTCTCTAACTTTGACCAGGTGGTTCAGTGGGGGTAAGAATGGCTAGTAACATTCAAACTAATAACATTCCACAAACACCAAGGAGACCTTATACTTACAACTCATTTCTTCTCTGACTTTGACCAGGTGGTTCAGTGGGGAAGAATGTCTAGTGACATCCAAACTAATAAATATTCCACAAACACCAAGGAGACCTTAAACTTGCAACTCATTTCTTCTCTGACTTTGACCAGGTGGTTCAGGGGGGAAGAATGTCTAGTAACATTCAAACTAATAACATTCCACAAACACCAAGGAGACCTTAAACTTGCAACTCATTTCTTCTCTGACTTTGACCAGTTGGTTCAGTGGGTGGAAAGAATGTCTAGCAACATTCAAACTAATAACATTCCACAAAAACACCAAGGAGTATCTTAAACTTGCAACTCATTTCTTCTCTGATTTTGACCAGGTGGATCAGTGGGGGAAAGAATGGCTAGTAACATTCAAACTAATAACATTCCACAAACACCAAGGAGACCTTAAACTTGCAACTCATTTCTTCTCTGACTTTGACCAGGTGGTTCAGTGGGGGGAAAGAATGTCTTAGGCAACATTCAAACTGATAACATTCCACAAACAACAAGGAGAACTTAAACTTACAACTCATTTCTTCTCTGACTTTGACCAGGTGGTCCAGTGGGGGGAAAGAATGTCTAGTAACATTCAAACTAATAACATTCCACAAACACCAAGGAGACCTTAAACTTGCAACTCATTTCTCTCTGACTTTGACCAGGTGGTTCAGTGGGGAAAGAATGTCTAGTAAACATTCAAACTAATAACATTCCACAAAAACACCAATGAGACCTTAAACTTGCAACTCATTTCTTCTCTGACTTTGACCAGGTGGTTCAGTGGGGGGCATCTGCCAGTAACATTCAAACTAATAACATTCTCAAAACACCAAGGAGACCTTAAACTTGCAACCTGGTCCCTTCTCTTGGCTTTGACCAGGTGGTTCAGTGGGGGAAAGAATGGCTAGTAACATTCAAACTAATAACATTCCACAAACACCAAGGAGACCTTAAACTTGCAACTCATTTCTTCTCTGACTTTGACCAGGTTGTTCAGTTGGGGGAAAGAATGTTCAGTAACATTCAAACTAATAACATTCCACAAAACACCAAGGAGACCTTAAACTTGCAACTCATTTCTTCTCTGAATCTTAATCAGGCGGTTCAGTGGGGGGAAAGAATGTCTAGTAACATTCAAACTAATAACATTCCACAAACACCAAGGAGACCTCCAACTTGCAACTCAATTCTTCTCTGACTTTGACCAGGTGTTTAGTAAAAAGAATGTCTAGTAACATTCAAACTAATAACATTCCACAAACACCAAGGAGACCTTAAACTTGCAACTCATTTCTTCTCTGACTTTGACCAGGTGGTTCAGTGGGGGAAAGAATGTCTAGTGGAACATTCAAACAACATTCCACAAACACCAAGGAGACCTTAAACTTGCAACTCATTTCTTCTCTGATTTGGACCAGGTGGTTCAGTGGGGGGAAAGAAGCTCAGTAACATTCAAACAAATAACATTCCACAAACACCAAGGAGACCTTAAACTTGCAACTCATTTCTTCTCTGACATTGACCAGGTTGTTCAGTGGGGAAAGAATGTCTAGTACCATTCAAGCAAATAACATTCCACAAACACCAAGCAGACTCTAAACTTGCAACTCATTTCTTTCTCTGACTTTGACAAGGTGGTTCAGTGGGGGGAAAGAAGGCCTTAGTAACATTCAACCAATAACATTCCACAAACACCAAGGAGACCTTAAACTTGCAACTCATTTCTTTCTCTGGCTTTGACCAGGTGGTTCAGTGGGGGAAAGAATGGCTAGTAACATTCAAACTAATAACATTCCACAAACACCAAGGAGACCTTAAACTTGCAACTCATTTCTTCTCTGACTTTGACCAGGTGGTTCAGTGGGGGGAAAAAGAATGTCTAGTAACATTCAAACTAATAACATTCCACAAACACCAAGGAGACTCTAAACTTGCAACTCATTTCTTCTCTGACTTTGACAAGGTGGTTCAGTGGGGGGAAAGTATGTCTAGTAACATTCAAACTAATAACATTCCACAAACACCAAGGAGACCTTAAACTTGCAACTCATTTCTTCTCTGACTTTTATTCAGGTGGTTCAGGGGGGGAAAGAATGTCTAGTAACATTCAAACTAATAACATTCCACAAACACCAAGGAGACCTTAAAACTTGCAACTCATTTCTTCTCTGACTTTGACCAGGTGGTTCAGTGGGGCGAAAGAATGTCTAGTAACATTCAAACTAATAACATTCCACAAACACTAAGGAGACCTTAAACTTGCAACTCATTTCTTCTCTGACTTTGAGCAGGTGGTTCAGTGGGGGGAAAGAATGTCTAGTAACATTCAAACTAATAACATTCCACAAAAACCCCAAATGAGACCTAAACTTGCAACTATTTCTTCTCTGACTTTGACCAGGTGGTTCAGTGGGGGAAAGAATGTCTAGCAACATTCAAACTAATAACATTCCACAAAAACACCAATGAGACCTTAAACTTGCAACTCATTTCTTTCTCTGACTTTGACCAGGTTGTTCAGTGGGGGGAAAGAATGTCTAGTAACATTCAAACTAATAACATTCCACAAACACCAAGGAGACCTTAAACTTTGCAACTCATTTCTTCTCTGACTTTGACCAGGTGGTTCAGTGGGGAAGAAGGTTCTTAGTAACATCCAAACTAATAACATTCCACAAAACACCAAGGAGACCTTAAACTTGCAACTCATTTCTTCTCTGACTTTGACCAGGTGGTTCAGTGGGGGGAAGAATGTCTAGTAACATTCAAACTAATAACATTCCACAAACACCAAGGAGACCTTAAACTTGCAACTCATTTCTTGTCTGACTTTGACCAGTTGGTTCAGTGGGGGGAAAGAATGTCTAGCAACATTCAAACTAATAACATTCCACAAACACCAAGGAGACCTTAAACTTGCAACTCATTTCTTCTCTGGCTTTGACCAGGTGGTTCGGTGGGGGAAAGAATGGCTAGTAACATTCAAACTAATAACATTCCACAAACACAAAGGAGACCTTAAACTTGCAACTCATTTCTTCTCTGACTTTGACCAGGTGGTTCAGTGGGGAAAGAATGTCTAGCAATGATTCAAACTAATAACATTCCACAAAAATAAACAGACCTTTAAACTTGCAACTCATTTCTTCTCTGACTTTGACCAGGTGTATCAGTGGGGGGAAAGAATGGCTAGTAACATTTAAACAAATAACATTCCACAAACACCAAGGAGACCTTTAAACTTGCAACTATTTCTTCTGCTTTGACCAGTGGTTCAGTGGGGAAAAGAATGGCTAGTAACATTCAAACTAATAACATTCCACAAACACCAAGGAGAGCTTAAACTTGGTAAATCATTTCTTCTCTGACTTTGACCAGGTGGTTCAGTGGGGGAAAGAATGTCTAGTAACATTTAAACTAATAACATTCCACAAACACCAAGGAAACCTTAAACTTTGCAACTCATTTTCCTCTGACTTTGACCAGGTGGTTCAGTGGGGGGAAAGAATGTCTAGTAACATTCCAACTAATAACATTCCACAAACACCAAGGAGACCTTAAACTTGCAACTCATTTCTTCTCTGACTTTGACCAGGTGGTTCAGTGTGGGGAAAGAATGTCTAGTAACATTCAAACTAATAACATTCCACAAACACCAAGGAGACCTTAAACATGCAACTCATTTCTTCTCTGACTTTGACGGGTGGTTCAGTGGGAAAGAATGTCTAGTAACATTCAAACTAATAACATTCCACAAACACTAAGGAGACCTTAAACTTGCAACTCATTTCTTCTCTGACTTTGACCAGGTGGTTCAGTGGGGAAAGAATGTCTAGTACCATTCAAACAAATAACATTCCACATACACCAAGGAGACCTTAAACTTGCAACTCATTTCTTCTCTGACTTTGACCAGGTGGTTCAGGGGGGAAAGAATGTCTAGTAACATTCAAACTAATAACATTCCATAAAAACCAAGGAGACCTTAAACTTGCAACTCATTTCTTATCTGACTTTGACCAGGTGGTTCAGTGGGGGGAAAGAATGTCTAGTAACATTCAAACTAATAACATTCCACAAACACCAAGGAGACCTTAAACTTGCAACTCATTTCTTCTCTGACTTTGACCAGGTGGTTCAGTGGGGGGAAAGAATGTCTAGTAACATTCAAACTAATAACATTCCACAAAAACACCAATGAGACCTTAAACTTGCAACTCATTTCTTCTCTGACTTTGACCAGGTTATTCAGTGGGGGGAAAGAATGTCTAGTGACATTCAAACTAATAACATTCCACAAACACCAAGGAGACCTTAAACTTGCAACTCATTTCTTCTCTGACTTTGACCAGGTGGTTCAGTGGGGGGAAAGAATGTCTAGTAACATTCAAACTAATAACATTCCATAAACACCAATGAGACCTTAAACTTGCAACTCATTTCTTCTCTGACTTTGACCACATGGTTCAGTGGGGGGAAAGAATGGCTAGTAACATTCAAACTAATAACATTCCACAAACACCAAGGAGACCTTAAACTTGCAACTCATTTCTTCTCTGACTTTGACCAGGTGGTACAGTGGGGGGAAAGAATGTCTAGTAACATCCAAACTAATAACATTCCACAAACACCAAGGAGACCTTAAACTTGCAACTCATTTCTTCTCTGACTTTGACCAGGTGGTTCAGTGGGGGGAAAGAATGTCTAGTAACATTCAAACTAATAACATTCCATAAACACCAATGAGACCTTAAACTTGCAACTCATTTCTTCTCTGACTTTGACCACATGGTTCAGTGGGGGGAAAGAATGGCTAGTAACATTCAAACTAATAACATTCCACAAACACCAAGGAGACCTTAAACTTGCAACTCATTTCTTCTCTGACTTTGACCAGGTGGTTCAGTGGGGGGAAAGAATGTCTAGTAACATCCAAACTAATAACATTCCACAAACACCAAGGAGACCTTAAACTTGCAACTCATTTCTTCTCTGACTTTGACCAGGTGGTTCAGTGGGGGGAAGAATGTCTAGTAACATTCAAACTAATAACATTCCACAAACACCAAGGAGACCTTAAACTTGCAACTCATTTCTTCTCTGACTTTGACCTGTTGGTTCAGTGGGTGGAAAGAATGTCTAGCAACATTCAAACTAATAACATTCCACAAACACCAAGGAGACCTTAAACTTGCAGCTCATTTCTTCTCTGACTTTGACCAGGTGGTTCAGTGGGGGAAAGAATGTCTAGTAACATTCAAACTAATAACATTCCACAAACACCAAGGAGACCTTAAACTTGCAACTCATTTCTTCTGTGGCTTTGACCAGGTGGTTCAGTGGGGAAAGAATGGCTAGTAACATTCAAACTAATAACATTCCACAAACACCAAGGAGAGCTTAAACTTGCAAATCTGACTCTTCTCTGACTTTGACCAGGTGGTTCAGTGGGGAAAGAATGTCTAGTAACATTTAAACTAATAACATTCCACAAACACCAAGGAAACCTTAAACTTACAACTCATTTCTTCTCTGACTTTGACCAGGTGGTTCAGTGGGGAAAGAATGTCTAGTAACATTCAAACTAATAACATTCCACAAACACCAAAGGAGACCTTAAACTTGCAACTCATTTCTTCTCTGACTTTGACCAGGTGGTTCAGTGGGGGAAAGAATGTCTAGTAACATTCAAACTAATAACATTCCACAAAAACACCAATGAGACCTTAAACTGCAACTCATTTCTTCTCTGACTTTGACCAAGGTTATTCAGTGGGGGAAAGAATGTCTAGTGACATTCAAATAATAACATTCCACAAACACCAAGGAGACCTTAAACTTGCAACTCATTTCTTCTCTGACTTTGAGCAGGTGGTTCAGTGGGGGGAAAGAATGTCTAGTAACATTCAAACTAATAACATTCCATAAGCTTACCAATGAGACCTTAAACTTGCAACTCATTTCTTCTCTGACTTTGACCACATGGTTCAGTGGGGGGAAAGAATGGCTAGTAACATTCAAACTAATAACATTCCACAAACACCAAGGAGACCTTAAACTTGCAACTCATTTCTTCTCTGACTTTGACCAGGTGGTTCAGTGGGGGGAAAGAATGTCTAGTAACATCCAAACTAATAACATTCCACAAACACCAAGGAGACCTTAAACTTGCAACTCATTTCTTCTCTGACTTTGACCAGGTGGTTCAGTGGGGGAAAGAATGTCTAGTAACATTCAAACTAATAACATTCCATAAACACCAATGAGACCTTAAACTTGCAACTCATTTCTTCTCTGACTTTGACCACATGGTTCAGTGGGGGGAAGAATGTGTAACATTCAAACTAACATTCCACAAACACCAAGGAGACCTTAAACTTGCAACTCATTTCTTCTCTGATTTTGACCAGGTGGTTCAGTGGGGGGAAAGAATGTCTAGTAACATCCAAACTAATAACATTCCACAAACACCAAGGAGACCTTAAACTTGCAACTCATTTCTTCTCTGACTTTGACCAGGTGGTTCAGTGGGGAAGAATGTCTAGTAACATTCAAGCCAATAACATTCCACAAACACCAAGGAGACCTTAAACTTGCAACTCATTTCTTCTCTGACTTTGACCTGTTGGTTCAGTGGGTGGAAAGAATGTCTAGCAACATTCAAACTAATAACATTCCACAAACACCAAGGAGACCTTAAACTTGCAACTCATTTCTTCTCTGACTTTGACCAGGTGGTTCAGTGGGGGAAAGAATGGCTAGTAACATTCAAACTAATAACATTCCACAAACACCAAGGAGACCTTAAACTTGCAACTCATTTCTTCTCTGACTTTGACCAGGTGGTTCAGTTGGGGGAAAGAATGTATAGTAACATTCAAATAATAACATTCCATAAACAACAAGAGGAGAACTTAAACTTGCAACTCATTTCTTCTCTGACTTTGGAAGCCTGGTGGTCCAGTGGGGGAAGAATGTCTGGTAACATTCAAACTAATAACATTCCACAAACACCAAGGAGACCTTAAAAACTTCTGTCATTTCTTCTCTGACTTTGACCAAGGTGGTTCCAGTGGGGGAAAGAATGTCTAGTAACATTCAAACTAATAACATTCCACAAAAACTCAATGAAAGCTTAAACTTGCAACTCATTTCTTCTGACTTTGACCAATTGGTTCAGTGGGGGAAAGAATGGCTGGTAACATTCAAACTAATAACATTCCACAAACACCGAGGAGACCTTAAACTTGCAACTCATTTCTTCTCTGACTTTGACCAGGTGGTTCAGTGGAAAGAATGTCCTAGTAACATTCAAACTAACATTCCACAAACACCAAGGAGACCTTAAACTTGCAACTCATTTAACTGCTATTTTGACCATGTGGTTCAGTGGGGGAAAGAATGGCTGTGGCACAATTAAACTAATAACATTCCACAAACACCAAAGGAGACATAAACTTTGACTCATTTCTTCTCTGACTTTGACCAGGTTGTTTCAGTGGGGGAAAGAATGTCTGAAAACATTCAAACTAATAACATTCCACAAACAACAAGATTGTAAAAACTTGCAACTCATTTCTTCTCTGACTTTGACCAAGTGGTTCAGTGGGGGAAAGAATGTCTAGTAGCATTCAAACTAATAACATTCCACAAACACCAAGGAGACCTTAAACTTGCAACTCATTTCTTCTCTGGCTTTGACCAGACGGACTTCAGTGGGGAAAGAATGGCTAGTAACATTCAAACTAATAACATTCCACAAACACCAAAGGCACTTAAACTTGCAACTCATTTCTTCTCTGACATTGTTGGGTAGTTAGTGGGGGGAAAGAATGTCTAAGTAACATTCAAACTAATAACATTCCCCAAACACCAAGGAGACCTTAAACTTGCAACTCATTTCTTCTCTGACTTTGACCAGGTGGTTCAGTGGGGGAAAATCATCTAGTAACATTGAAACTAATAACATTCCACAAACACAAGGAGACCTTAAACTTTTAAACTCATTTCTTCTGACTTTGACCAGGTGGTTCAGTGGGGAAAGAATGTCTAGTAACATTCAAACTAATAACATTCCACAAAAACACCAATGAGACCCATAGCTTTGCAACTCATTTCTTCTCTGACTTTGACCAGGTTGTTCGAGTAGGGGGGAAAGAATGTCTGAAAGCAGCATTCAAACTAATAACATTCCACAAACACCAGGAGACATAAACTTGCAACTCATTTCTTCTCCTGACTTTGACCAGGTGGTTCAGTGGGGAAAGAATGTCTAGTAACAGAAAATTCAAACTAATAACATTCCACAAACACCAAGGAGACCTTAAACTTGCAACTCATTTCTTCTCTGACTTTGACCAGGTGGTTCAGTGGGTGGAAAGAATAGTAGTAACATTCAAACTAATAATTTCCTAAAGCACAAGGAGACCTTAACACAACTCATTTCTTCTCTGACTTTGACCAGGTTAGACAGTGGGGGAAAAGAATGTCTAGTAACATCCAAAGAATAACATTCCACAAACACCAAGGAGACCTTAAACTTGCAACTCATTTCTTCTCTGACTTTGACCAGGTGGTTCAGTGGGGGGAAGAATGTCTATTAACATTCAAACTAATAACATTCCACAAAAACACCAATGAGAGCTTAAACTCTTTTTGCAACTCATTTCTTCTCTGACTTTGACCAGGTGGTTCAGTGGGGAAAGAATGGCTAGTAACATCTGAACTAATAACATTCCACAAACACCAAGGAGACCTTAACCTGGGTAACTCATTTCTTCTCTGACTTTGACCAGGTGGTTAAGTGGGGGGAAAGATTTGTCTAGTAACATTCAAACTAATAACATTCCACAAACACCAAGGAGACCTTAAACTTGCAACTCATTTCTTCTCTGACTTTGACCAGGTGGTTCAGTGGGGCTAAAGAATGTCTAGTAACATCCAAACTAATAACATTCCACAAACACCAAGGAGACCTTAAACTTGCAACTCATTTCTTCTCTGACTTTGACCAGGTGGTTCAGTGGGGGGAAAGAATGTCTAGAAACATTCAAACTAATAACATTCCACAAACAACAAGGACCTTAAAACTTGCAACTCATTTCTTCTCTGACTTTGACCAGGTGGTTCAGTGGGGGAAGGAATGTCTAGTAGCATTCAAACTAATAACATTCCACAAACACCAAGGAGACCTTAAACTTGCAACTCTCATTTCTTCTGGCTTTGACCAGGCGGTTCAGTGGGGGAAAAGAATGGCTAGTAACATTCAAACTAATAACATTCCACAAACACCAAGGAGACCTTAAACTTGGCAACTCATTTCTTCTCTGACATTGACCAGGTGGTTCAGTGGGGGGGAAAGAATGTCTATAAATATTCAAACTAATAACATTCCACAAACAACAAGGAGACCTTAAACTTGCAACTCATTTCTTCTCTGACTTTGACCAGGTGGTTCAGTGGGGGAAAGAATGTCTAGTAGCATTCAAACTAATAACATTCCACAAACACCAAAGGAGACCTTCAAACTTGCAACTCATTTCTTCTCTGAGCTTTGACCAGGCGGTTCAGTGTGGGAAGAATGGCTATTAACATTCAAACTAATAACATTCCACAAACACCAAGGAGACCTTAAACTTGCAACTCATTTTCTTTCTCTGACATTGACCAGGTGGTTCAGTGGGGGAAAGAATGTCTAGTAACATTCAAACTAATAACATTCCACAAACACCAAGGAAACCTTAAACTTGCAACTCATTTCTTCTCTGACTTTGACAAGGTGGTTCAGTGGGGGAAAGAATGTCTAGTAACATCCAAACTAATAACATTCCACAAACACCAAGGAGACCTTAAACTTGCAACTCATTTCTTCTCTGACTTTGACCAGGTGGTTCAGGGGGGAAAGAATGTCAGTAACATTCAAACTAATAACATTCCACAAACACCAAGGAGACCTTAAACTTGCAACTCATTTCTTCTCTGACTTTGACCAGGTGGTTCAGTGGGGGGAAAGAATGTCTAGGCAACATTCAAACTAATAACATTCCACAAACACCAAGGAGACCTTAAACTTGCAACTCATTTCTTCTCTGACTTTGACCAGGTGGTCTGGTGGGGGGAAAGAATGTCTAGTAACATTCAAACTAATAACATTTCCCACAAAAACACCAATGAGACCTTAAACTTGCAACTCATTTCTTTCTCTGACTTTGACCAGGTTGTTCAGTGGGGGGAAAGAATGTCTAGTAACATTCAAACTAATAACATTCCACAAACACCAAGGAGACCTTAAACTTGCAACTCATTTCTTCTCTGACTTTGACCAGGTGGTTCAGTGGGGGGAAAGAATGTCTAGTAACATTCAACTAATAACATTCCACAAACACCAAGGAGAGACCTTAAACTTGCAACTCATTTCTTCTCTGACTTTGACCAGGTGGTTCAGTGGGTGGAAAGAATGGCTAGTAACATTCAAACTAATAACATTCCACACAAACACCAAGGAGACCTTAAACTTGCAACTCATTTCTTCTCTGACTTTGACCAGGTTGTTCAGTGGGGGAAAGAATGTCTAGTAACATCCAAACTAATAACATTCCACAAACACCAAGGAGACCTTAAACTTGCAACTCATTTCTTCTCTGACTTTGACCAGGTGGTTCAGTGGGGGGAAGAATGTCTATTAACATTCAAAAATCCAATAACATTCCACAAAAACACCAATGAGAGCTTAAACTTGCAACTCATTTCTCTGACTTTGACCAGGTGGTTCAGTGTGGGGAAAGAATGGCTAGTAACATTCAAACTAATAACATTCCACAAACACCAAGGAGACCTTAAACTTGCAACTCATTTCTTCTCTGACTTGGACCAGGTGGTTAAGTGGGGGAAAGATTGTCTAGTAACATTCAAACTAATAACATTCCACAAACACCAAGGAGACCTTAAACTTGCAACTCATTTCTTTTCTGACTTTGACCAGGTGGTTCAGTGGGGCGAAAGAATGTCTAGTAACATCCAAACTAATAACATTCCACAAACACCAAGGAGACCTTAAACTTGCAACTCATTTCTTCTCTGACTTTTACTCCAGGTGGTTCAGTGGGCCAAAGAATGTCTAGTAACATCCAAACTAATAACATTCCACAAACACCAAGGAGACCTTAAACTTGGCAACTCATTTCTTCTCTGACTTTGACCAGGTGGTTCAGTGCGGGGAAAGAATGTCTAGTAACATTCAAACTAATAACATTCCACAAACACCAAGGAGACCTTAAACTTGCAACTCAATTCTTCTCTGACGTTGACCAGGTGGTTCAGTGGGGGAAAGAATGTCTAGTGCACATTCAATCTAATAACATTCCACAAACACCAAGGAGACCTTAAACTTGCAACTCATTTCTTCTCTGACTTTGACCTGTTGTCTAGTGGGGGAAAGAATGTCTTTATAGCAACATTCAAACTAATAATATTCCACAAACACCAAGGAGACCTTAAACTTGCAACTCATTTCTTCTCTGACTTTGACCAGGTGGTTCAGTGTGGGAAAGAATGGCTAGTAACATTCAAACTAATAACATTCCACAAACACCAAGGAGACCTTAAACTTGCAACTCATTTCTTCTCTGACTTTGACCAGGTTGTTCAGTGGGGGGAAAGAATGTCTAGAAACATTCAAACTAATAACATTCCACAAACAACAAGGAGACCTTAAACTTGCAACTCATTTCTTCTCTGATTTTGACCAGGTGGTTTCAGTGGGGGGAAAGAATGTCTAGTAACATTCAAACTAATAAGATTCCACAAACACCAAGGAGACCTTAAACTTGCAACTCATTTCTTCTCTGACATTGACCAGGTGGTTCAGTGGGGGGGAAAGAATGTCTAGTAACATTTAAATTAATAACATTCCACAAACACCAAGGAGACCTTAAACTTGCAACTCATTTTTCTCTGACTTTGACAAGGTGGTTCAGTGGGGGAAAGAGTGTCACAGTAACATCCAAACTAATAACATTCACAAACACCAGGAGACCTTAAACTTGCAACTCATTTCTTCTCTGGCTTTGACCAGGTGGTTCAGGGGGGAAAGAATGTCTAGTAACATTCAAACTAGCAACATTCCACAAACACCAAGGAGACCTTAAACTTGCAACTCATTTCTTCTCTGAATTTGACCAGGTGGTTCAGTGGGGGAAAGAACAATCTAGTATTTGGTCAAACTAATAACATTCCACACACACCAAGGAGACCTTCAAACTTGCAACTCATTTCTTCTCTGACTTTGACCAGGTGGTTCAGTGGGAGGGAAAGAATGTCTAGTAACATTCAAACTAATAACATTCCACAAAAACACCAATGAGACCTTAAACTTGCAACTCATTTCTTCTCTGACTTTGACCAGGTTGTTCAGTGGGGAAAGAATGTCTAGTAACATTCAAACTAATAACATTCCACAAACACCAAGGAGACCTTAAACTTGCAACTCATTTCTTCTCTGACTTTGACCAGGTGGTTCAGTGGAAAGAATGTCTAGTAACATTCAAACTAATAACATTCCACAAACACCAAAGGACATAAACTTGGAACTCCCATTTCTTCTCTGACTTTGACCAGGTGGTTCAGTGGGTGGAAAGAATGGCTAGTAACATTCAAACTAATAACATTCACAAACACCAAGAGACCTTAAACTTGCAACTCATTTCTTCTCTGACTTTGACCAGGTTGTTCAGTGCGGGGAAGAATGCAGTAACATCCAAACTAATAACATTCCACAAACACCAAGGAGACCTTAAACTTGCAACTCATTTCTTCTCTGACTTTGACCAGGTAGTTCAGTGGGGGGAAGAATGTCTAGTAACATTCAAACTAATAACATTCCACAAAAGCAATGAGCTTAAACTTGCAACTCATTTCTTCTCTGACCTTGACCAGGTGGTTCAGTGGGGAAAGAATGACTGGTAACATTCAGGCCAATAACATTCACAAACACCAAGGAGACCTTCGCTTTTAATGTTTCTTCTCTGACTTTGACCAGGTGGTTCAGTGGGGGGGAAAGTTTGTCTAGTAACATTCAAACTAATAACATTCCACAAACACCAAAGAGGACCTTAAACTTTTTAACTCATTCTTCTCAGCTTTGACCAGGTGGTTCAGTGGGCGAAAGAATGTCTAGTAACATCCAAACTAATAACATTCCACAAACACCAAGGAGACCTTAAACTTGCAACTCATTTCTTCTCTGACTTTGACCAGGTGGTTCAGTGCGGGGAAAAGAATGTCTAGTAACATTCAAACTAATAACATTCCACAAACACCAAGGGAACCTTAAACTTGCAACTCAATTCTTCTCTGACGTTGACCAGGTGAGTTTGATGAGAAGAATGTCTAGTAACATTCAAACTAATAACATTTCACAAACACCAAGGAGACCTTAAACTTGCAACTCAATTCTTCTCTGACTTTGACCAGGTGGTTCAGTGGGGAAAGATGTCTAGTAACATTCAAACTAATAACATTCCACAAACACCAAGGGGCCTTAAACTTGCAACTCATTTCTTCTCTGACTTTGACCAGGTGGTTCAGTGGGGGAAAGAATGTCTAGTAACATTCAAACTAATAACATTCCACAAACGCAAGGAGACCTTAAACTTACCAACTCATTTCTTCTCTGACTTTGACCAGGTGGTTCAGTGGGTGGAAAGAATGGCTAGTAACATTCAAACTAATAACATTCCACAGACACCAAGGAGACCTTAAACTTGCAACTCATTTCTTCTCTGACTTTGACCAGGTTGTTCAGTGGGGGGAAAGAATGTCTAGTAACATCCAAACTAATAACATTCTAAACACAAGAGGCCTTAACTCATTTCTTCTCTGACTTTGACCAGGTGGTTCAGTGAGAGAATGTCTATTAACATTCAAACTAATAACATTCCACAAAAACAACAATGAGAGCCCAAACTTGCAACTCTGACTTCTTCTCTGACTTTGACCAGGTGGTTCAGTGGGGGGAAAGAATGGCTAGTAACATTCAAACTAATAACATTCCACAAACACCAAGGAGACCTTAAACTTGCAACTCATTTCTTCTCTGACTTTGACCAGGTGGTTAAGTGGGGAAAAGATTGTCTAGTAACATTCAAACTAATAACATTCCACAAACACCAAGGAGACCTTAAACTTACTGTCATTTCTTCTCTGACTTTGACCAGGTGGTTCAGTGGGCGAAAGAATGTCTGTTAACATCCAAACTAATAACATTCCACAAACACCAAGGAGACCTTAAACTTGCAACTCATTTCTTCTCTGACTTTGACCAGGTGGTTCAGTGCGGGGAAAGAATGTCTAGTAACATTCAAACTAATAACATTCCACACAAACACCAAGGAGACCTTAAACTTGCAACTCAATTCTTCTCTGACGTTGACCAGGTGGTTCAGTGGGGGAAAGGAATGTGTGTGTCTAATAACATTCCACAAACACCAAGGAGACCTTAAACTTGCAACTCATTTCTTCTCTGACTTTGACCTGTTGGTTCACTGGGGGAAAGAATGTCTAGCAACATTCAAACTAATAATATTCCACAAACACCAAGGAGACCTTAAACTTGCAACTCATTTCTTCTCTGACTTTGACCAGGTGGTTCACTGTGGGAAAGAATGGCTAATGCTATTCAAACTAATAACATTCCACAAACACCAAGGAGACCTTAAACTTGCAACTCATTTCTTCTCTGACTTTGACCAGGTTGTTCAGTGGAGGAAAAGAATGTCTAGAAACATTCAAACTAATAACATTCCACAAACAACAAGGAGACCTTAAACTTGCAACTCATTTCTTCTCACAATTTTGACCAGGTGGTTCAGTGGGGGAAAGAATGTCTAGTAGCATTCAAACTAATAACATTCCACAAACACCAAAAAGGACCTTAAACTTGCAACTCATTTCTTCTCTGACATTGACCAGGTGGTTCAGTGGGGGGAAGAATGTCTAGTAACATTTAAATTAATAACATTCCACAAACACCAAGGAAGTTGTAAACTTTACCTTTCATTTTTCTCTGACTTTGACAAGGTGGTTCAGTGGAAAAGGATGTCTAGTAACATCCAAACTAATAACATTCCACAAACACCAAAGGAGACCTTAAACTTACCCAGCTCATTTCTTCTCTGACTTTGACCAGGTGGTTCAGGGAAAGAGAATGTCTAGTAACATTCAAACTAATAACATTCCACAAACACCAAGGAGACCTTAAACTTGCAACTCACATTTTCTTCTCTGACTTTGACCAGGTGGTTCAGTGGGGGGAAAGAATGTCTAGTAACATTCAAACTAATAACATTCCACACACACCAAGGAGACAGCAAACTTGCAACTCATTTCTTCTCTGACTTTGACCAGGTGGTTCAGTGGGGGAAAAGAATGTCTAGTAACATTCAAACTAATAACGTTACAAAACATAAATAAGGACATGGCTTCTGTTTCATTTCTTCTCTGACTTTGACCAGGGTGTTAGTGGGGAAAAAATGTCTGAAAGTGACTCAAATAATAATGACCCACACAAACACAAGAGACCTCTAAACTGCATTATTTTCTTCTCTTCTGACTTTTGTTAGGTGGTTCAAGTGGAGGGGAAAGAATGTCTAGTAACATCCAAACTAATAAGATTCACAAAACACCAAGGAGATCCTTTAAAACTTGTAACCCTCTTTGTTTCTTCTCTGACTTTGACCAGGTTGTTCAGGGTGGGGTGGGGAAGAATGTCTAGTAACATTCAAAACTAATAACACATTTCCACAAAACACCAATGAGAGGCTTAAACTTCCAACTCATTTCTTCTCTGACCTTGACCAGGTGGTTCAGTGGGGGAAAGAATGGCTAGTAACATTCAAACTAATAACATTCCACAAACACCAAGGAGACCTTAAACTTGCAACTCATTTCTTCTCTGACTTTGACCAGGTGGTTCAGTGGGGGGAAAGTTTGTCTAGTAGCATTCAAACTAATAACATTC
Organism: Ascarosepion bandense; assembly: GCA_037127315.1. Lineage (NCBI taxonomy): Eukaryota > Metazoa > Mollusca > Cephalopoda > Sepiida > Sepiidae > Ascarosepion > Ascarosepion bandense. The sequence goes on along the minus strand of JBBBDQ010002799.1, from coordinate 13,020 downwards.
CACAAACACCAAGGGAGACCTTAAACTTTAACTCATTTCTTCTCTGACTTTGACCAGGTGGTTCAGTGGGGCGAAAGAATGTCTAGTAACATCCAAACTAATAACATTCCACAAACACCAAGGAGACCTTAAACTTGCAGCTCATTTCTTCTCTGACTTTGACCAGGTGGTTCAGTGGGGGGAAAGAATGTCTAGTAACATTCAAACTAATAACATTCCACAAACACCAAGAAGACCTTAAACTTGCAACTCAATTCTTCTCTGACTTTGACCAGGTGGTTCAGTGGGGGAAAGAATGTCTAGTAACATTCAAACTAATAACATTCCACAAACACCAAAGGAGACCTTAAACTTGCAACTCATTTCTTCTCTGACTTTGACCAGTTGGTTCAGTGGGGGAAAGAATGTCTAGCAGCATTCAAACTAATAACATTCCACAAACACCAAGGAGACCTTAAACTTGCAACTCATTTCTTCTCTGACTTTGACCAGGTGGTTCAGTGTGGGAAAGAATGGCTATTAGTAACATTCAAACTAATAACATTCCACAAACACCAAGGAGGATAACAAACTTGCAACTCATTTCTTCTCTGACTTTGACCAGGTTGTTCAGTGGGGGAAAGAATGTCTAGAAACATTCAAACTAATAACATTCCACAAACACCAAAGGGAGACCTTAAACTTGCAACTCATTTCTTCTCTGATTTTGACCAGGTGGTTCAGTGGGTGGAAAGAATGTCTAGTAACATTCAAACTAATAACATTCCACAAACACCAAGGAGACCTTAAACTTGCAACTCATTTCTTCTCTGACTTTGACCAGGTGGTTCAGGGGGAAAGAATGTCTAGTAACATTTACAAACTAATAACTTTCCACAAACACCAAGGAGACCTTAAACTTGCAACTCATTTCTTCTCTGACTTTGACCAGGTGGTTCAGTGCGGGGAAAGAATGTCTAGTAACATTCAAACTAATAACATTCCACAAACACCAAAGGAGACCTTAAACTTGCAACTCATTTCTTCTCTGACTTTTGTTGGGTGGTTCAGTGGGGGAAAGAATGTCTAGTAACATTCAAACTAATAACATTCCACAAAAACACCAATGAGACCTTAAACTTGCACCTCATTTCTTCTCTGACTTTGACCAGGTTGTTCAGTGGGGAAAAGATAATGATAGCATTCAAATAATAACGTTCAACTTGCAAGGAGACCTTGTAAACTTTGCAACTCATTTCTTCTCTGACTTTGACCAGGTGGTTCAGTGGGGAAAGAATGTCTAGTAACATTCAAACTAATAACATTCCACAAACACCAATGAGACCTTAAACTTGGCAACTCATTTCTTCTCTGACTTTGACCAGGTGGTTCAGTGGGGGAAAGAATGGCTGGTAACATTCAAACTAATAACATTCCACAAACACCAAGGAGACCCATGGCACAACTCATTTCTTCTCTGACATTATTGAGTGGTTCAGGGGGGGAAAGAATGTCTATTAACATTCAAACTATGCCTTCCACAAACACCAAGGAGAACTTAAACTTGCAACTCATTTCTTCTCTGACTTTGACCAGGTGGTTCAGTGGGGGAAAGAATGTCTAGTAACATTCAAACTAATAACATTCCACAAACACCAAGGAGACCTTAAACACACAACTCATTTCTTCTCTGACTTTGACCAGGTGGTTCAGTGGGGGGAAAGAATGTCTAGTAGCAGTCATTAACATTCCACAAAAACACCAATGAGACCTTAAACTTGCAACTCATTTCTTCTCTGACTTTGACCAGGTTGTTCAGTGGGGGGAAAGAATGTCTAGTAACATTCAAACAATAACATTCCACAAACACCAAGGGAGACCTTAAACTTGCAACTCATTTCTTCACTGACTTTGACCAGGTGGTTCAGTGGGGGGAAAGAATGTCTAGTAACATTCAAACTAATAACATTCCACAAACACCAATGAGACCTTAAACTTGCAAATCATTTCTTCTCTGACTTTGACCAGGTGGTTCAGTGGGGGGAAAGAATGGCTAGTAACATTCAAACTAATAACATTCCACAAACACCAAGGAGACCTTAAACTTGCAACTCATTTCTTCTCTGACTTTGACCAGGTGGTTCAGTGGGGGGAAAAATGGCTAGTAACATTCAAACTAATAACATTCCACAAACACCAAGGAGACCTTAAACTTGCAACTCATTTCTTCTCTGACTTTGACCAGGTGGTTCAGTGGGGGGAAAGAATGTCTAGTAACATTCAAACTAATAACATTCCACAAACATCAAGGAGACCTTAAACTTGCAACTCATTTCTTCTCTGACTTTGACCAGGTGGTTCAGTGGGGGGAAAGAATGTCAAGTAACATTCAAACTAATAACATTCCACAAACACCAAGGAGACCTTAAACTTGCAACTCATTTCTTCTCTGACTTTGACCAGGTGGTTCAGTGGGGGGAAAGTATGTCTAGTAACATTCAAACTAATAACATTCCACAAACACCAAGGAGACCTTAAACTTGCAACTCATTTCTTCTCTGACTTTGACCAGGTGGTCCAGTGGGGGGAAAGAATGTCTAGTAACATTCAAACTAATAACATTCCACAAACACCAAGGAGACCTTAAACTTGCAACTCATTTCTTCTCTGTCTTTGACCAGGTGGTTCAGTGGGGGAAAGAATGTCTAGTAACATTCAAACTAATAACATTCCACAAAAACACCAATGAGACCTTAAACTTGCAACTCATTTCTTCTCTGATTTTGACCAGGTTGTTCAGTGGGGGGAAAGAATGTCTAGTAACATTCAAACTAATAACATTCCACAAACACCAAGGAGACCTTAAACTTGCAACTCATTTCTTCTCTGACTTTGACCAGGTGGTTCAGTGGGAGGAAAGAATGTCTAGTATCATTCAAACAAATAACATTCCACAAACACCAAGGAGACCTTAAACTTGCAACTCATTTCTTCTCTGACTTTGACCAGGTGGTTCAGTGGGGGGAAAGAATGGCTAGTAACATTCAAACTAATAACATTCCACAAACACCAAGGAGACCTTAAACTTGCAACTCATTTCTTCTCTGACTTTGACCAGGTGGTTCAGTGGGGGGAAAAATGGCTAGTAACATTCAAACTAATAACATTCCACAAACACCAAGGAGACCTTAAACTTGCAACTCATTTCTTCTCTGACTTTGACCAGGTGGTTCAGTGGGGGGAAAGAATGTCTAGTAACATTCAAACTAATAACATTCCACAAACATCAAGGAGACCTTAAACTTGCAACTCATTTCTTCTCTGACTTTGACCAGGTGGTTCAGTGGGGGGAAAGAATGTCTAGTAACATTCAAACTAATAACATTCCACACACACCAAGGAGACCTTAAACTTGCAACTCATTTCTTCTCTGACTTTGACCAGGTGGTTCAGTGGGGGGAAAGAATGTCTAGTAACATTCAAACTAATAACATTCCACAAACACCAAGGAGACCTTAAACTTGCAACTCATTTCTTCTCTGACTTTGACCAGGTGGTCCAGTGGGGGAAAGAATGTCTAGTAACATTCAAACTAATAACATTCCACAAACACCAAGGAGACCTTAAACTTGCAACTCATTTCTTCTCTGACTTTGACCAGGTGGTTCAGTGGGGGAAAGAATGTCTAGTAACATTCAAACTAATAACATTCCACAAAAACACCAATGAGACCTTAAACTTGCAACTCATTTCTTCTCTGATTTTGACCAGGTTGTTCAGTGGGGGAAAGAATGTCTAGTAACATTCAAACTAATAACATTCCACAAACACCAAGGAGACCTTAAACTTGCAACTCATTTCTTCTCTGACTTTGACCAGGTGGTTCAGTGGGAGGAAAGAATGTCTAGTATCATTCAAACAAATAACATTCCACAAACACCAAGGAGACCTTAAACTTGCAACTCATTTCTTCTCTGACTTTGACCAGGTGGTTCAGTGGGGGGAAGAATGTCTAGTAACATTCAAACTAATAACATTCCACAAACACCAATGAGACCTTAAACTTGCAACTCAATTCTTCACTGACTTTGACCAGGTGGTTCAGTGGGGGGAAAGAATGTCTAGCAACATTCAAACTAATAGCATTCCACAAACACCAAGGAGACCTTAAACTTGCAACTCATTTCTTCTCTGACTTTGACCAGGTGGTTCAGTGGGGGGAAAGAATGTCTAGTAACATTCAAACTAATAACATTCCACAAACACCAAGGAGACCTTAAACTTGCAACTCATTTCTTCTCTGACTTTGACCAGGTGGTTCAGTGGGGGAAAGAATGTCTAGTAACATTCAAACTAATAACATTCCACAAAAACAACAATGAGACCTTAAACTTGCAACTCATTTCTTTTCTGACTTTGACCAGGTGGTTCAGTGGGGGGAAAGAATAGCTAGAAACATTCAAACTAATAACATTCCACAAAACACCAAGGAGACTTTAAACTTGCAACTCATTTCTTCTCTGATTTTGACCAGGTGGTTCAGTGGGGGAAAGAATGTCTAGTAACATTCAAACTAATAACATTCCACAAAAACACCAATGAGACCTTAAACTTGCAACTCATTTCTTCTCTGACTTTGACCAGGTGGTTCAGTGGGGGGAAAGAATGGCTAGTAACATTCAAACTAATAACATTCCACAAAACACCAAGGAGACTTTAAACTTGCAACTCATTTCTTCTCTGACTTTGACCAGTTGGTTCAGTGGGGGGAAAGAATGTCTAGTAACATTCAAACTAATAACATTCCACAAACACCAAGGAGACCTTAAACTTGCAACTCATTTCTTCTCTGACTTTGACCAGGTGGTCCAGTGGGGGGAAAGAATGTCTAGTAACATTCAAACTAATAACATTCCACAAAAACCAAGTAGACCTTAAACTTTCCACTCATTTCTTCTCTGACTATGACCAGGGGGTTCAGTGGGGGAAAGAATGTCTAGTAACATTCAAACTAATAACATTCCACAAAAACACCAATGAGACCTTAATCTTGCAACTTATTTCTTCTCTGACTTTGACCAGGTGGTTCTGTGGGGGAAAGAATATCTAGTAACATTCAAACTAATAACATTCCACAAAAACACCAAGGAGACCTTAAACTTGCAACTCATTTCTTCTCTGACTTTGACCAGGTGGTTCAGTGGGGGGAAAGAATAGCTAGTAACATTCAAACTAATAACATTCCACAAAACACCAAGGAGACTTTAAACTTGCAACACATTTCTTCTCTGATTTTGACCAGGTGGTTCAGTGGGGGAAAGAATGTCTAGAAACATTCAAACTAATAACATTCCACAAAAACACCAATGAGACCTTAAACTTGCAACTCATTTCTTCTCTGACTTTGACCAGGTGGTTCAGTGGGGGGAAAGAATGGCTAGTAACATTCAAACTAATAACATTCCACGAAACACCAAGGAGACTTTAAACTTGCAACTCATTTCTTCTCTGACTTTGACCAGTTGGTTCAGTGGGGGGAAAGAATGTCTAGTAACATTCAAACTAATAACATTCCACAAACACCAAGGAGACCTTAAACTTGCAACTCATTTCTTCTCTGACTTTGACCAGGTGGTCCAGTGGGGGGAAAGAATGTCTAGTAACATTCAAACTAATAACATTCCACAAAAACCAAGTAGACCTTAAACTTGCCACTCATTTCTTCTCTGACTATGACTAGGTGGTTCAGTGGGGGAAAGAATGTCTAGTAACATTCAAACTAATAACATTCCACAAAAACACCAATGAGACCTTAATCTTGCAACTCATTTCTTCTCTGACTTTGACCAGGTGGTTCAGTGGGGGAAAGAATATCTAGTAACATTCAAACTAATAACATTCCACAAAAACACCAATGAGACCTTAAACTTGCAACTCATTTCTTCTCTGGCTTTGACCAGGTGGTTCAGTGGGGGGAAAGAATGGCTAGTAACATTCAAACTAATAACATTCCACAAAACACCAAGGAGACTTTAAACTTGCAACTCATTTCTTCTCTGACTTTGACCAGTTGGTTCAGTGGGGGGAAAGAATGTCTAGTAACATTCAAACTAATAACATTCCACAAACACCAAGGAGACCTTAAACTTGCAACTCATTTCTTCTCTGACTTTGACCAGTTGGTTCAGTGGGGGAAAGAATGTCTAGTAACATTCAAACTAATAACATTCCACAAACACCAAGGAGACCTTAAACTTGCAACTCATTTCTTCTCTGACTTTGACCAGGTGGTTCAGTGGGGGGAAAGAATGTCTAGTAACATTCAAACTAATATCATTCCACAAACACCAAGGAGACCTTAAACTTGCAACTCATTTCTTCTCTGACTTTGACCAGGTGCTTCAGTGGGGGGAAAAATGTCTAGTAACATTCAAACTAATAACATTCCACAAAAACACCAATGAGACCTTAAACTTGCAACTCATTTCTTCTCTGACTTTGACCAGGTGGTTCAGTGGGGGGAAAGAATGTCTAGTAACATTCAAACTAATAACATTCCACAAACACCAAGGAGACCTTAAACTTGCAACTCATTTCTTCTCTGACTTTGACCAGGTGGTTCAGTGGGGGGAAAGAATGTCTAGTAACATTCAAACTAATAACATTCCACAAACACCAAGGAGACCTTAAACTTGCAACTCATTTTTTCTCTGATTTTGACCAGGTTGGTTCAGTGGGGGGAAAGAATGTCTAGTAACATTCAAACTAATAACATTCCACAAACACCAAGGAGACCTTAAACTTGCAACTCATTTCTTCTCTGACTTTGACAAGTTGGTTCAGGGGGGAAAGAATGTCTAGCAACATTCAAACTAATAACATTCCACAAACACCAAGGAGACCTTAAACTTGCAACTCATTTCTTCTCTGACTTTGACCAGGTGGTTCAGTGGGGGAAAGAATGGCTAGTAACATTCAAACTAATAACATTCCACAAACACCAAGGAGACCTTAAACTTGCAACTCATTTCTTCTCTGACTTTGACCAGGTGGTTCAGTGGGGGGAAAGAATGTCTAGTAACATTCAAACTAATAACATTCCACAAACACCAAGGAGACCTTAAACTTGCAACTCATTTCTTCTCTGACTTTGACCAGGTGGTTCAGTGGGGGAAAGAATGTCTAGTAACATTCAAACTAATAACATTCCACAAACACCAAGGAGACCTTAAACTTGCAACTCATTTCTTCTCTGACTTTGACCAGGTGGTTCAGTGGGGGGAAAGTATGTCTAGTACCATTCAAACAAATAACATTACACAAACACCAAGGAGACCTTAAACTTGCAACTCATTTCTTCTCTGACTTTGACAAGGTGGTTCAGTGGGGGGAAAGAATGTCTAGTAACATTCAAACTAATAACATTCCACAAACACCAAGGAGACCTTAAACTTGCAACTCATTTCTTCTCTGGCTTTGACCAGGTGGTTCAGTGGGGGAAAGAATGGCTAAGTAACATTCAAACTAATAACATTCCACAAACACCAAGGAGACCTTAAACTTGCAACTCATTTCTTCTCTGACTTTGACCAGGTGGTTCAGTGGGGGGAAAGAATGTCTAGTAACATTCAAACTAATAACATTCCACAAACACCAAGGAGACCTTAAAATTGCAACTCATTTCTTCTCTGACTTTGACCAGGTGGTTCAGTGGGGGGAAAGAATGTCTAGTAACATTCAAACTAATAACATTCCACAAACACCAAGGAGACCTTAAACTTGCAACTCATTTCTTCTCTGACTTTGACCAGGTGCTTCAGTGGGGGGAAAGAATGTCTAGTAACATTCAAACTAATAACATTCAACAAACACCAAGGAGACCTTAAACTTGCAACTCATTTCTTCTCTGACTTTGACCAGGTGGTTCATTGGGGGGAAAGAATGTCTAGTAACATTCAAACTAATAACATTCCACAAACACCAAGGAGACCTTAAACTTGCAACTCATTTCTTCTCTGACTTTGAACAGGTGCTTCAGTGGGGGGAAGGAATGTCTAGTAACATTCAAACTAATAACATTACACAAACACCAAGGAGACCTTAAACTTGCAACTCATTTCTTCTCTGACTTTGACCAGGTGGTTCAGTGGGGGGAAAGAATGTCTAGTACCATTCAAACAAATGACATTCCACAAACACCAAGGAGACCTTAAACTTGCAACTCATTTCTTCTCTGACTTTGACAAGGTGGTTCAGTGGGGGAAAGAATGTCTAGTAACATTCAAACTAATAACATTCAACAAACACCAAGGAGACCTTAAACTTGCAACTCATTTCTTCTCTGACTTTGGCCAGGTGGTTCAGTGGGGGGGAAGAATGTCTAGTAACATTCAAACTAATAACATTCCACAAACACCAATGAGACCTTAAACTTGCAACTCAATTCTTCTCTGACTTTGACCAGGTGGTTCAGTGGGGCGAAAGAATGTCTAGTAACATCCAAACTAATAACATTCCACAAACACCAAGGAGACCTTAAACTTGCAACTCATTTCTTCTCTGACTTTGACCAGGTGGTTCAGTGGGGGGAAAGAATGTCTAGTAACATTCAAACTAATAACATTCCACAAACACGAAGGAGACCTTAAACTTGCAACTCATTTCTTCTCTGATTTTGACCAGTTGGTTCAGTGGGGGGTAAGAATGTCTAGCAACATTCAAACTAATAACATTCCACAAACACCAAGGAGACCTTAAACTTGCAACTCATTTCTTCTCTGACTTTGACCAGGTGGTTCAGTGGGGGAAAGAATGTCTAGTAACATTCAAACTAATAACATTCCACAAACACCAAGGAGACCTTAAACTTGCAACTCATTTCTTCTCTGACTTTGACCAGGTTGATCAGTGGGGGGAAAGAATGTCTAGTAACATTCAAACTAATAACATTCCACAAACACCAAGGAGACCTTAAACTTGCAACTCATTTCTACTCTGACTTTGACCAGGTGGTTCAGTGGGGGGAAAGAATGTCTAGTAACATTCAAACTAATAACATTCCACAAACACCAAGGAGACCTTAAACTTGCAACTCATTTCTTCTCTGACTTTGACCAGGTGGTTCAGTGGGGGGAAAGAATGTCTAGTAACATTCAAACTAATAACATTCCACAAACACCAAGGAGACCTTAAACTTGCAACTCATTTCTTCTCTGACTTTGACCAGTTGGTTCAGTGGGGGGAAAGAATGGCTAGCAAATTGCAAACTAATAACATTCCACAAACACCAAGTAGACCTTAAACTTGCAACTCATTTCTTCTCTGACTTTGACCAGGTGGTTCAGTGGGGGGAAAGAATGTCTAGTAACATTCAAACTAATAACATTCCACAAACACCAAGGAGACCTTAAACTTGCAACTCATTTCTTCTCCTACTTTGTCCAGGTGGTTCAGTGGGGGAAAGAATGTCTAGTAACATTCAAACTAATAACATTCCACAAACACCAAGGAGACCTTAAACTTGCAACTCATTTCTTCTCTGACTTTGACCAGGTGGTTCAGTGGGGGGAAAGAATGTCTAGTAACATTCAAACTAATAACATTCCACAAACACCAAGGAGACCTTAAACTTGCAACTCATTTCTTCTCTGACTTTGACCAGGTGGTTCAGTGGGGGGAAAGAATGGCTAGTAACATTCAAACTAATAACATTCCACAAACACCAATGAGACCTTAAACTTGCAACTCATTTCTTCTCTGACTTTGACCAGGTGGTTCAGTGGGGGGAAAGAATGGCTAGTAACATTCAAACTAATATCATTCCACAAACACCAAGGAGACCTTAAACTTGCAACTCATTTCTTCTCTGACTTTGACCAGGTTGTTCAGTGGGGGGAAAGAATGTCTAGTAACATTCAAACTAATAACATTCCACAAACATCAAGGAGACCTTAAACTTGCAACTCCTTTCTACTCTGACTTTGACCAGGTGGTTCAGTGGGGGGAAAGAATGTCTAGTAACATTCAAACTAATAACATTCCACAAACACCAAGGAGACCTTAAACTTGCAACTCCTTTCTTCTCTGACTTTGACCAGGTGGTTCAGTGGGGGGAAGAATGTCTAGTAACATTCAAACTAATAACATTCCACAAACACCAATGAGACCTTAAACTTGCAACTCAATTCTTCTCTGACTTTGACCAGGTGGTTCAGTGGGGGGAAAGAATGTCTAGTAACATTCAAACTAATAACATTCCACAAAAACCAAGGAGACCTTAAACTTGCAACTCATTTCTTCTCTGATTTTGACCAGGTGGTTCAGTGGGGGGAAAGAATGTCTAGTAACATTCAAACTAATAACATTCCACAAACACCAAGGAGACCTTAAACTTGCAACTCATTTCTTCTCTGACTTTGACCAGGTGGTTCAGTGGGGGGAAAGAATGTCTAGTAACATTCAAACTAATAACATTCCACAAACACCAAGGAGACGTTAAACTTGCAACACATTTCTTCTCTGACTTTGAACAGTTGGTTCAGTGGGGGGAAAGAATGTCTAGCAACATGCAAACTAATAACATTCCACAAACACCAAGGAGACCTTAAACTTGCAACTCATTTCTTCTCTGACTTTGACCAGGTGGTTCAGTGGGGGAAAGAATGGCTAGTAACATTCAAACTAATAACATTCCACAAACACCAAGGAGACCTTAAACTTGCAACTCATTTCTTCTCTGACTTTGACCAGGTGGTTCAGTGGGGGGAAAGAATGTCTAGTAACATTCAAACTAATAACATTCCACAAACACCAAGGAGACCTTAAACTTGCAACGCATTTCTTCTCCTAATTTGACCAGGTTGTTCAGTGGGGGAAAGAATGTCTAGTAACATTCAAACTAATAACATTCCACAAAAACACCAATGAGACCTTAAACTTGCAACTCATTTCTTCTCTGACTTTGACCAGGTGGTTCAGTGGGGGGAAAGAATGGCTAGAAACATTCAAACTAATAACATTCCACAAACACCAAGGAGACCTTAAACTCGCAACTCATTTCTTCTCTGACTTTGACCAGGTGGTTCAGTGGGGGGAAAGAATGTCTAGTAACATTCAAACTAATAACATTCCACAAACACCAAGGAGACCTTAAACTTGCAACTCATTTCTTCTCTGACTTTGACCAGGTGGTTCAGTGGGGGGAAAGAATGTCTAGTAACATTCAAACTAATAACATTCCACAAACACCAATGAGACCTTAAACTTGCAACTCATTTCTTCTCTGACTTTGACCAGGTGGTTCAGTGGGGGGAAAGAATGGCTTGTAACATTCAACTTAATAACATTCCACAAACACCAAGGAGACCTTAAACTTGCAACTCATTTCTTCTCTGACTTTGACCAGGTGGTTCAGTGGGGGGAAAGAATGTCTAGTAACATTCAAACTAATAACATTCCACAAACTATCATGAGACCTTAAACTTGCAACTCATTTCTTCTCTGATCTTTGACCAGGTGGTTCAGTGGGGCGAAAGAATGTCTAGTAACATCCAAACTCATAACATTCCACAAACACGAAGGAGACCTTAAACTTGCAACTCATTTTCTGACTTACCCAGGTGGTTCAGTGGGGGAAAGAATGTTCTAGTACATTCAAATCCATAACATTCACAAACACCAAGGAGACTCAAACTTGCAACTCATTTCTTCTCTGACTTTGACCAGGTGGTTCAGTGGGGGGAAAGAATGTCTAGTAACATTCAAACTAATAACATTCCACAAACACCAATGAGACCTTAAACTTGCAACTCATTTCTTCTCTGACTTTGACCAGGTGGTTCAGTGGGGAAAGAATGGCTAGTAACATTCAACTTAATAACATTCCACAAACACGAAGGAGACCTTAAACTTGCAACTCATTTCTTCTCTGACTTTGACCAGGTGTGGTTCAGTGGGGAAAGAATGTCTAGTAACATTCAAACTAATAACATTCCACAAACACCAAGGAGACCTTAAACTTGCAACTCATTTCTTCTGACTTTAATTCAGTGGTTCAGGGGAAGAAGAAATTCAGTAACATCCAAACTAATAAACATACCACAAACACCAAGGAGACCTCAAACTTGCAACTCATTTCTTCTCTGACTTTGACCAGGTGTCTAGTGGGGGAAAGAATGTCTAGTGATTCAAAACTAATAAATATTTACACAAACACCTAGGAGACCTTAAACTTGCAACTCATTTCTTCTCTGATTTTGACCAGTTGGTTCAGTGGGGGAAAGAATGTCTAGCAACATTCAAACTAATAACATTCCACAAACACCAAGGAGACCTTATCTTGCAACTCATTTCTTCTCTGACTTTGACCAGGTGGTTCAGTGGGGGAAAGAATGTCTAGTAACATTCAAACTAATAACATTCCACAAACACCAAGGAGACCTTAAGCTTGCAACTCATTTCTTCTCTGACTTTGACCAGGTTGTTCAGTGGGGGGAAAGAATGTCTAGTAACATTCAAACTAATAAATATCCTCCACAAACACCAAGGAGACTCTAAACTTGCAACTCATTTTTTCTCTGATTTTGACCACAGGTGGTTCAGTAAAAAGAATGTCTAGTAACATTCAAACTAATAACATTCCCCACAAACACTGCTGAGACCTTAAACTTGCAACTCATTTCCTTTTCCTCCTACTTGTCCAGGTGGTTCAGTGGGGGAAAGAATGTCTAGTAACATTCAAACTAATAACATTCCACAAAAACACCAATGAGACCTTAAACTTGCAACTCATTTCTTCTCTGACTTTGACCAGGTGGTTCAGTGGGGGAAAGAATGGCTAGAAACATTCAAATAATAACATTCCACAAACAACAAGGAGAACTTAAACTTGCAACTACTTTCTCTGATTTTGACCAGTTGGTTCAGTGGGGGAAAGAATGTCTAGCAACATTCAAACTAATAACATTCCACAAACACCAAGGAGACCTTATCTTGCAACTCATTTCTTCTCTGACTTTGACCAGGTGGTTCAGTGGGGGAAAG
>JBBBDQ010002798.1:0-16136 GCA_037127315.1 Ascarosepion bandense | reverse complement strand
GCTCTCGTAAAATAAAACTTATGCAGTGTTTTATCTTTCTGTATTTTACTTAAAAAAGATGTACTATAATTTTTATCATTTAGAGATATTTTAAAAACAAATCTAGCTGATTTTGAAAAGTTTTTAACTGTTTTTATTTTATTGTTATTCGCTTTCAGATTTTACATATTCACATAAAGGATAAAGTGTATGCAGAGTGTTCTTCTACATGCAGAACCTCCTGCCATGATATTGAATATGTGCCAGATCAGTGTGAAGAGAAATGTGTTTCTGGTTGCGCATGTCGAAAGGGCACTTTTGAAAATAGGGCTGGTAGTTGTGTATCAATTTTAAATTAAACATTCATATATTTATAAACTTGAGAGCAACAAAAAGAAAAAAAAATTAAGTTGAAGTTGAGTAAAGTATTAAGAAACTGGACAATTTTGCTAGAAACAAGGAAGAGAGTACTGGATTGCTATGTGTTGTCAGTTCTTCAACAATTGATTGTTTTAAAATTTAATACATTTATCTAATTGGTTGTGTGATCTCTGTTCATAATGCTTACTAAATAACTATATTGTTTGGAAATTTAATATTTTCATATGATAAGGATTTATGATATTCTAAATCTTACATCTTGCATAAAATATATATATATATATATATATATATATATATATATATATGAGCGATATTAGAATTATGTATGAAGCTGATAATTTCTGTTGTTGTAGTGACCTTAAAGTACGCATATAATAACTAGAAAAATGTTGCTGAGTTTGGAACTTTCATTGTTGTTGCATTAATTAGCCTATGTTGTCATAAAAAATGACAGTATATATTATTAAGTCCTTTTATGCATGAACCTTTAAACATTTCCCTCATTTATTATATTAATATATAGTAATTCATATAGAGCTTTTTTTTTTAGTTAATGAGAGTAGAAAATGACCACCCATTTCATGTCCAGTAGAATCTTATATTAATACTAGTTAGCACATACTGTAAAAATGACAGTATATTTTGTTAATTCATTATTATTATGAGAAGGTTTTTATATGTAAGTCTTTAAGTGTATTTTTGCAATTACTGTTGTATTTGTCTCTTTTATGGAGTCAGTCTTTTCACCGCCCAAACTTCATAAAAATCTTTGAAGAATTTACCATTAAAGACACTGCTACCTGGCTTCACCAATGCATGGAAGATAACTTCATTGCAGCAAAAAGCTACAGACATTACAGACAAAATATACAAAAATACACTTGGTATATTAAATAGTAAGATATGACACATATTTTCTTGATTGACTCTTGAAAATCTTTTTGGAGATTAATGGATATATCATCCATTTTATATCATTAAAAACACTAATGCCGAGTCAGTTTACTAAATCATTATAGATTTGTGTTTGTGCCTGGTTTATTCTAGCTTAAAATGTTATTCCATAAATATTATGATTGAGGAAATTAAAAGAACTTTTACTCCACGAAAGATTAAAAGATTTGACTTAAAGCGTGAAACTAATTTGTGAATATGAACTCATCTCTTCAGGGTATTGCAATTTCATTTGAGATAAATGCATTTTGTTTTATATTATTTTATGTTTACAAAAATTGAGAAATTTGTACTGAGAAAGATACAATAACAAATTGTGCACCCAAGTGGTAAACTACCAAATACTCATTGTAAAGCAACCGGTTTATACTGTACAAGAGTGTCACTGAGAGATTAGTCTACTGCAATATACACTACCATATACACTCCTTGCTAATCAGTAGCTATGACTCTCATATAACAGATGGACTCATCCATCCTACTGTACCAGAAGGGCATCAGGATATTCCACTACAACACCCGCTCTTAGATAAAAAGCAACACTTCAGTTTCCACTTTAAATATATCCGTTTCACGTACACCCATGAACGCACCCCAGAAATTGGAAAAATAGAAAAGACAACGCGGCTCATTAGCCAATAAAAGAAAAGCACAGAAAAAAGATCATAGGTCAAAGATCGGGTTCTAACAACCCGGTGTAAAGTCATTTCGGAATTTTCTCGAAATTGGTCGATAAGTATCGCCATGAGCATCACCAGGAATTTGTGTACACTTGGACTAATAGGTGCAGCTGGACTTCGGTGTGGCATTCTAGCTACCTTGATCAAGTTCTAGTTAAGAGAGTCAACGTAGGATTATTAGTCTGTCCAGTTTTTCATTCTGTAGTTTATTCGAATCATAGGCACATCTAGTTCGTGTAAACTTAGATAAGCCTAAGGCCCGGATTAGCTGGCTACTGGTAATTGTGCGCATCGTTGTTTGGTGAAGAGATATCTAGGACCAGCTGCTAGCAATGATGCAGCAGGAACTGATGAGGCGGTCGTCGGTAATAAATAGTGGGGTTTATTGAAACTTAAACCGAGGTTGTTTGCTGCTGATTACAGTCGTCGACTCAGTCTAATTAGGCTAGCAGTACAAACGGCATGCGAGGCAAAGTTTTATCAGGCGATTAAATTACTTTGAGCTGAGCTGACCTCATTGCTTTTCAAGAAAGATGGAGCGCTTGTGGTTAGGGCAAGGTTAAAGAGAATGTAACTTGAAGCAAAAAATATGAGCCACTGAACTGTGTGTAGAGAAAGCTATAAATCAAATAGAAATCCAGTCTGCATCCAAGATGCATATTGCGTGCGTTACATTGTCGGATTATGATTACAAACGTGCGCATATGCAAGGGTTTTCGTGAACTACTTTCAGGTTTTGTTTACCAAGGAGTACAGTCTCTACTCAGTTCGATGCCTATTTCGCCGACTTTTCCCATCTCAAGGCAGATAGGTGTAAGGGTCCCGTTAGAGAGTCAAGAGATCTGGGAAGCGCTGAAACTGGTTGACCGGGACAAAACTCCGGGATCTTTTTTACAAACTGTACTTGAGGTAGTTACTCGTTCTTTTTTCCTTGCTGAAACTGATTTTCATCAACTGAATGAATCAGTGGTCTATACCTTAACGCTTTACTAGGGTGGGATCAAGTTACTATGCGAAAACAAGAATGATGGGAATGAGATAATTAATGTTGTGGGCATGTACCCACTGACACTTATAGACTCTTCCAGTCATTATTTAAACCATAAGTTTTATACTCTTAGGAAAGTAGTTCCGAGAGCAGCCCGTTAAATACAATATGTTAAACCTATTATCCGTTGTCCGAGTTATTCTTTCGTGGCCCCACTATCGGATCCACATCAATTAACTTTCGGCCTCTGACGATATTAAATATAGAGTTGAAGATTTTAGCCAAGATCTTAGCAAACCGTCTGCAGGATGTCCTGTCTTGTTTGATTGTCTCTGAGCAGACATCTGCTGTGAAGGGTAGGACTATTCAGGATAACCTTCATGTGGTACGCTTGATCATCAATCGGCAGTGAAGTCGTGCTATTTAATTTAGATCAGTCCAAGGCTTTCGATAGTGCTGATCATCATTTTCTGGAGTCTGTACATTCACACTTTGATCCGACTTCTGTGTGTTTTCCCCGCTGCACTAGTCAAAGTAATTTGGTACGATCGGAGTCTTTCATACTATCCCGCTCCATTCATCAAGGTTGTTGGCTTTCATCTTTGCTTTACGTTCTTAAGTTGGAGCCTTTCCGTCGCAAGTTAAAAACGAATCCGGTCCTACGTGAAGTCTCTTCACCTATGCTGATGCTGTTTCGCTTCTTGTGTCAAGCTTGACAAAGTCGGCAAAGAGACCAGAGGGTACAAGGCATAGAGAGAAGAAAATGCAATAGACCCTGACTTCAATCATGTCACTGAGAGATTAGTCTACTGCAATATACACTACCATATACACTCCTTGCTAATCAGTAGCTATGACTCTCATATAACAGATGGACTCATCCATCCTACTGTACCAGAAGGGTATCAGGATATTCCACTACAACATCCCCTCTTAGATAATTTATTTTCCATAATGGGAAAAAAATTCTCTTCAATATTTTTGGGGTTTGAGGTCTGAACTTAACCTTTGAAGTGGTTTCCTTTCCCTAATTCTCTTTCTTTTCACACCTTTCTGAACAGCAGCTTCATGTTTTTTTGAGGAACTGGCACCTGGAAAGTATCATAAAGTACCTACATCAGTATTTCCTTGGTGTCTTTCACAATATCATTTGTGTATCTTGGTTGCAATTGGTTTACATGCCTTTTGCACTCAAATCCATTGTTTTTCTCAATGTACATTACTCTACCAAGTTTCTTCCCGATCATACCATCTTCCCAAAATGATTTTCCAGCTCTATAGAACTTGAAAAATATTTTGTCTCCAGTCCGATAGGTTCTCACTTCATTGTTTTTCACTTCAGAAGTTTTCTTTACACGACTGGCCAACAGCCTATCAAACACGGATCTTATTTTTCTGACAAGCATTAGTTCAGCAGGTGACAGTCCAAGATCCAGGATTGGATTAAGTGTGATTCTGTATACAGCTAGAAACTTCTGTATAGTATCATTGTTTGTATCCATTCCTTGATTTTTCATAAGTGCTTTCTTAAAGGTATCCATGAATCTCTCTTGTTGGCCGTTAGACCTCAAGTGATATACAGTGGTAGTTACATGACTTATTGCCAAAGATCTACAGAAAATCTTGAATTAATGTCTAGTGAACTGCATACTGTTATCGGTAATCAGAGTTTCTGGAACCTCAAATCTAGAAAATAGTTCATTCTGCACATTTATTGTGGTACCTGCTGCTGGATGCTTTCATTTTACCACGTGTAGCCTTGACCATGGCAAATCCATCTTCGGCTACAGTTGTATTTTAATAGCTCGTGCCTTTGATGCCAGTTGACATCTTCTACACTGTTTAATTGTATGTTCAACGTCTCTGTCTGTATTTGGCTGGTATGTAAATCTGCACATCAAGGATTTCATTCTTGAAATATCTCAATGGCCTACATGAAATTCCTTAAGAATTTTCTTTTGTAAAGAGTGGGCTATCACAACTCCATACAATAGTATTTGTCTACACATTGAAAATCGAGATATATTTGCTCGCCTTTTGTTATTCGTGTTTTCCCATCACTAATTTTTTGTCTTGTGAATAAAAATGTTGTTCTCAAGTCAGCATTTGCTTGTCTTCCAGTATTACCAGTAACTTCTCTTTTTCCAATCTTTTCTTTTTTTCAATTGGAGTAGATAAATGTAAACTGTCGCTTGATTCACACTCCCACCCTTGTCTCTCGAACAGGTGAAGAAGGCTCATCCTTTGTTCCTTGTTTAGGATGTGGTTTCAGCTTTCTCTTTTCCAATCTTTTCACTCCTATGGCCCCCAACCCCCTGCTCTTCAGTTACCGCCTTGCTCGGGGTGATATGATTAAAAAAAAAAAAATTGTCTTATGCAATAACACTGAAATCTTATTCTCTTCTCACAATGCTGCAATAACAGTCACTTTCAATGGCTCTGAACATTTAGGTATCAACCTTGAAAGAACATCAACTTGTACCAATTGTTTTAAAGACAAGAATTCCATTTTGAAATAATTAGTCAATATTATGGTCCAACATTTATTCACTGCATGTATTGGTATACCTTTTCAAAACAAAATTTGATAACAACAGTTTGTCATCTACTTGAAGCATAAATTTGAATTGGCTGTAATTTTTTCTTCCAGCAGCACTGCCCTAGATGCATGTGTTATCAGTTTCATCAATTCATCCCTGAACCTGTGCAAGATTACGGTCCCAATTCTACGATCACTTGTGTCAAATGCCATGATAATCTCCTTTTTGTAATCAAAATGTGCTAATGACAAGTCTGCCTATAAACATTCTTTAATTTCATGGAATGCCTTTTCACATTTTTCAGACCAATACCATCTAACGTTTTTCTTTAGCAATTCATTTAATGGAGCTCTTAATTCATACAACTAAATACCATAATAGTTCGCCAGCCCCAGAATTGCCTGTAACTCATTTATATTTGTTGGTCACGGCATATTCCTGATTGTGTCCACTCTTTTACCATGCTGATCAATTATCTTACCCAAATATTTACTTTGTTGCATAAAAATTTCCCATTTATGACTGCTCAACTAAAATCTATACTCCTGAATCCTTCTGAACACCATTCTAATGTGCTTGACATGTTTTTACATCCTGGCTTCTTACCAGAATATCATCTAAACAGGCTGTAGCAAAATCTAAACTAGCCAACATAGTGTCCATCAGGTTTGGTGCAATTTTTAACCCAAATGGTAAATGGTTTAGTTTAAAAAAGGTCCTTGTGGGTGATCACTAGCAATTTTGAACATTCTTTCTCAACTCTTAGTTGTAAATATGCGTCTGAAAGATCAATTTTTGAGAAAATCTTATCAACCTTTCAATTTTGCAAATGTAACTTTTGGTGGTGATAATGGATAGGTAAGCTTTTTTTTATACAATCATTTAACTGTTTTAAAATCAGCACAGACTTTAATGTTTTTGTTTTTCTTCTTTATGTAAACTGTCGGAGTTGCCCACTCCAAATAATCAACTTTTGTCAAAACACTTATCTTTTCCAAGAGTTCTAACTCATCAATTATGCTTAAATGGTACCATCAATTATGCACACAGTAAATATGAAGAAGTTATCTGCCCAAAGAACCAAATATTTAATAAAATGT
This sequence comes from Ascarosepion bandense, assembly GCA_037127315.1. Taxonomy (NCBI): domain Eukaryota; kingdom Metazoa; phylum Mollusca; class Cephalopoda; order Sepiida; family Sepiidae; genus Ascarosepion; species Ascarosepion bandense. The sequence continues at coordinate 9,511 of JBBBDQ010002798.1, read as the reverse complement.
GACTTGGGTTTTAATTTCTCAAGTAAGCTGACAGGCAAGATGTAGTTTAACTTTACCATAGCAAAGTTGTACCTGTTCAGACAAACTTTTGATTGGACCTGATGTAAGTTGGATTTTTTCTTATCTCTGAAGAAATATTTTAATAATATTTTATTATTAAAGAATAATAAAAATAATAAAATTACAGGTTATTTTTTTTATCTTTAAGTTTCAGATCAAATTTATCTAGGTGATATTTTATTTTTAACACAGGTGATTTGCAACTGGAATATGAATGTTTTGATGCTAAATTTGCTTATAAATACATTTGATGGTACAAAGAATATATTGCTGTTGAACTTAAAATGTTTCCTTGTCTGCTGCTACGCATGTCCTCTGATTGTGTTGCGTATACATATATGCTTATGTATGAATGTGTGTGTTCACCAAATTGATGTATTTTTTTCTTAAATTTTCTCTTTTAAGGGAGCGACCATTATTTTTATTCTTTCTTTTAGATCTTTGTGAATCTCATTCGTGTAAAATCCTTCATAAAATAAAGGCAGAAGCTGATGATGGGTCACCTGAAATAACGTCTGCTTTAATTTTTCTTAATATATATATATATATATATAAATTGTGATAATGTTTAGTGCCAAGGTTGTTGTTGTTGTTCAGCCCTGATGAGTGAGTGACCATAACAGTGTCCTTACAAAACTTTGATGTCGGCATGAAACTGGTCAGTTAAAGAGACAAACTCATTGTACTTATATAAATATTAGTTGTGAAATTTAAGCTGTTAACCCATAGTGACTATGTTAAGTTCTTGTTTTTAACTTTGAGAAGAGTCCTTAACATTTGAAATATTTGAGACATTAGAATATCTTATTTGTATACTTGATGTTGATATCATGACATTTTGTTTGATCCATTCTCTAGATTATGTCAGAGATATTCTTTATAGAAAGATATGAAACCTCCATTTTTAATGATGAAAAGATAAAACAAAAAAATTGATGCTAGTATACCAACCACATCAATCTATTACAGTAGCACAAGCTACAATATGCTGGCCACACAATTAACCACATAATTTTGAAAACACAAGAAAAAAAATAATGTATTGAAATTTGCCATTTTGTTGTTTTTTTTTATTCCTAAAAAGAGATTTCCTTTTTTTTTTTTTTTTTTTTTTTTTTTAAAAATCTATGATGAAGAATATACAACTGGTCAGGGTAAGATTAATAATGAAATAGTGATGATAAAATTACTTATTTCCATACAGGAAACATTTGGCATTCATTGACTAAACAGTGAATTTTTCTGGAAATTAGATTTCTCAAATGTACAGTTAGTATTCTTTTAAGGACTAATTTCAAACATTTTTTTTGATTGGGTATAAAGTTACCTTGTTCATTATATAATTATTTTCTTTTATAGCTACATGTGAACTCAGTTTTGTTGCCTCCGATACTAAATTTATCATAACTGATCCATTCACCAATGTGTCCAAAGTGTTTAGAATTTACTGAATGGTCAGTTTATCAATAAATCAGCTAAAATATTGTCTTAACAACATATAAAAAAGCTATATCAGTTTAGTAATTTGAATGCATTGTCTATGACTATATTGTAAATTCTTATAAAATAAATTTCTATAATTGTCTATAATGTTACAATAAATTCTTATAATTCTATATTAATTTCTGCCTGAATTTCTGGGATGAGAAACTATCATTATTTATATTTGGATTAATTTTCTTGTCTTTAGGATCAAAATAAAGACAAAATTATTAGTCTGATTGTAAATAATGCAAATATTGTTGATAAAAATAGTCCATCTAACTTATTAGTTAGATAGACTATATATTTTTTTTTTTTAAAGAAAAAATTTTATAATTTGTATTTTTTCAAAATGTAAGTTTAGAAAATGTATGCCTCACTTGATTTTTTTTGTTATACCAGGGGACATGTGTGAATCCTTCAAAATGTCACTGTCATTATGGACCATCATGGAAGGCATGTGGAATGACAATAAAAATTGTTTGCAAAGAACTGTAAGAATTGTGAAATTTTGAATAGAAGTTTTAGAAGAAGCACCTTTCTTTATCAGATATCAACTTCATCTTTATATATAATTTTTGATCATGAAGAGAAAATGTTTGGTTTTAATATCAGATAGTGTTCCAAAAAATGAAAATAATCTCAATGCTATGAGATGTCTTTAGACTATTTGTTCATATGACATTACTGAAAATATTTTTCTCTTTTCATAATATATGTTATATAATAAAATAAAAACTATTATAAAAATTTATTTATGGAGATGTGTTGTTCTAACCTCTTGTTTGCTAATAATTTCTTAAAACTGAAGTCAGTATTTTATTCTTTATTGATTTATCATGTTTGAGGTTTGTCTGTTATTTATAGAAAGCAGATTCTTTTTTTTTATTTACCATAACGTTAAACCTCCACATACTTGATTTAAAAAAATACATTCTTGAGCCTATTCTAAAATGTGTGTCATGGTATCTACAGCACTAACATGTTTTCTGTATTTGGTGGGAGGCTCTTGTACTTTTATTCTTGTTATTCTCTCTGCCACTGCAGGACAGATTTTCATTTCATTATTCTTTCACACTTTATTAAAACAATATAAAAAAAATTGTAGGAAAAATTCATTTTTAGCAATCTGGAATGAATAAAAATTGAAAATTTTCCTTTTATTAAGCAATCACCATTCCACCAAGTAGTATTACAAACGAGGGAATTGTTAAGGAATTATGAAACATGACAAGTCTGTAACTAAATATCAACATTTTTACATTAACATACTACCAAAATAATTTGAATGTACTCATTTTATGCCAGTAACATATTAATGGGTTTTTGAAGCTTAATTGAATTTATTTACTGTAAAGTAATTTTGATCAACTGAATAGCTAAAAATAATAATAAAAAAAAAGATTTTTCTGATCGTTAAATAACATATTAAAAATGGAATGTATAAAAGTTATGAATTATGAAGAGTATCATAAATTAGCCAATTTAGGATTTTTCCCCCGGTGTTACTTATCATTTAAGACATGCCTTACTATAAATGTATCTTTAAAACAAAATATATCAAGATTTCAGTGGATTAATCAATGGTTACATTTATTGGAATAGTAGATTTCAAGCAATATGCCACAATTTCCCAATGAAAGACTGGGTTTTTATATATCTACATACATCAATAGATGAATGATAAAAATGTATTCAGAATAAATATTTGTTAACATAATTTTTTGTTTTTGTTAATACTTCTCTATAAATTACATGAAATGAATATTATACAGTGAAAGTTTCATATCAAAATTCAACTGGTGATTATATTTCAAGCCTAATACAACATTAAAAGAACTTGTTTCTAGATACTTTCACAAACAGCGCCAAACATTTAGTTTTAATTTATAACTGAAATGTAAGCCTGAAGTTATATTTTACCAATAGTGATTAATTGTATGTAAAAATCATACATTTTATAATTTGTGAAATTTCTAGATAAAACATAAAATGAGTTAACAAGATTATGCAATGCTTTGTTATAAATTGTACATTTCAATGAAATAATTTTTAAAAATATCTTGAATTTTCTTCATGATAAATAATTTTACTTAGAACTTTATACATTTTAAACCCTTTTTTCTATATGCAATCTCATATTATTTGTGTATTTTACTACTAATTTATTGGAAGTGTTAAACATTTTTTTAAAGAGATTAATAATAATGAAGTTTATCAGTAGCGTACTATTTAGAAGTAAATTTTATGCAACAATTCAGTTTAAATTCTTGATTATAAATATCTAGACAAATCTCGGTTTTGTGCAAATTGTTTTTGATTTTTGAATTTCATAGAAAAGCACTTGACTTTATTTTAGGAAATGTAAAAGTGGAATATGGAAAGATGAAAATGTCAAAGATTGTCCAGGTAAGCATTTCTGATAAGTGTTGCAGGAGAGTTTAGCAATTTATCTCATGCTATTTTATTGACTGAACTGTACATTTCAGTTTAAAGTAAATTATAAACTTTTATTAGGAAGAATCAAGTTTTTTCTCTTAATATTTGAAAATATTGTTTTAATAGATTTAGAAGGAAACCCAAAGTTACTATTTACGTGGAGGACCATTTAGATTAACTATGAGTCCCTTAATAAAACCTGGCAGAAATTTTCAACATCCTCCATATAAATTAATTCAACACATACATGAATTAGCAGACTAATAATGATTATAATTTTATATATACAGTTAAAACGATTGAGATATAAAACCAGCAATCTAAGTTGATAGAATTTATAGTTTCTTAAGTAAAGGAAATGCTTTATGTGAAAGGAATGTCCTTTGAAATGTTTGAATTTAAATAAAACTATTTATGTATAAATTATAATGGATTTACACACACATATATGAGAGAGAATTCCATTATAATTTCAACTGTGCTGTCTTTGGGTGTCCTTGTCAGTAAAAGTGAGTAGATGATTGACAAGTTAATTGAAGTTGCCAGTTGTAAAGCAGATCCTGAAGCAAATACATTTACTACTTTTTGATTATTGACTTTGCTTATATTTCTTTCTAGAGGCTCCAAACTTAGAACTTTTGAAAATTAAAATAAAACATTCTGATTGGTTCATTATTTTTTCTCTTTATCACATTGTATGGTTCTTTGCTCCATCCATAGAGAACCATTTCAGTAAAACCAATTTTAAAATTTACAAAAGCAAGAGCACTGACCGGTAGTTGAGGTTGTGTCCATGACAGATTGTCATTTTGGCAATATTCATTCTGCCCTCTCACCACATCAGAATTCAGCCATGTAAATGCAAGGTATTAACAATATAATTATCTGGGGAAACTGATTTATTTTTTTATTTCTGGCTATGTGTATTTCTTACATGTTAAGGGCAAACTTTATTTAAATATTTGGCAACCTTCCTAGAGTTGGTGTTTCATTGAAATTACCCAGCCTCCTGTGCTGTAATAAGGTTAATTGGAGCAGATAGGCTCACTTATTCCTCAGCCTGCACTCCTTCCATGTTTATTGAATAGGGGTAAAGGAATACCCCTTGTTCCTTGTTTAGGATATTGTTCATGGGTTCTTTCTTCCAAAGCCATAATGAGGAATTAGAAATTTGCCCAAAACATCACACTGCCTACACAAAAGTTGTTGTTTTCACTACAATCCATTCAGGATAACAGCACAAAGTGAATTTTATAGAATCATCCAAATCTTTCTGAATCCTGTGCACTGTCCTCAGATTGACACCCAAACTCACTGAAATGTTCATATTGGAGCTTCCAGCATGAATGCCAAGCAGTACAGCATGCCGTTTCCAAATTTCTGGCAGAGCAAATTGTATCATGGTGCCTCTTTTTCTCATAGATGGTACCCTACTCTATTGTGCAGTTGACAAAATCAAAAACAATGTGCATATGTGAAATTAAAAATATAAAATAGCAACAATTTATCCATTGCACCCTGTATATATAAGTTGAAATTTATGGGTGGGGAAGAAGATGGTCAAAAGTTTTTTTTTTTCTTAAGCTTTTGGATGTTTTATGCTTTCTAATTAATGTAACACCCCAGCGGACCGTCCTAACAATTTCTCCAGCGGCCGTTCTCCACGCTGTGATGTTTGTCGGGAGTTTGTTGAAAATGTCGGAGCCTCAAGCTGGGGGTACAAGATTGAACTATAAGGAACAAACTTCCACAACTTTGATGAGTTGAAAGGATGCTTTATTTTGTTTAGAGTTAGCCTTTTCGGTTGGGGCAGGCGAATGTGACACACAGCTCTAACTCTAATTAATGGAGATCAACAAATCCGAACGGAGATACTTACTTCAAGCACGCACCCTGCTGAACTCACTTTAAACTCGCTAACTTCTATTTATTTCAAATGAATCCGGAAATGCTTTAGACCACCGTTGATAAACATTGGCGACTAAGTCTTAAATTTCAGTTATCTTTTTTTTTTTATCTTAATAAAGCTTCCGCCAGAAAATTCTTAATGTGTGGTCAAGATACAGTAAAAGACAGCCTTTGACCTGGTCATTCGAAAACCAACCTCCTGAACTTTATCTCCTGAACTTATCTCTTTATCACATTAAATCACTGAGTCAAGAGTCAAATATTTAGCGGAAGAGCGGTAGGATTTAAAACAGTAATCAGATACCCTTGTCTCTTCCACAATTTTCCTCATAAAAGAAAAAGCATTTATTTATTTATTTTTTCCTCTTCTTTTCCACTTTTGTTAAATATGTTTTTAAACTATTTTCTATTCTTAACCATTTTCTATTTTAATCTATTATAATAAAATACATATATGCCTAGTTATCGTGTCACATTACCTCCCCCAACGGATCTTGTCATTTATGTCAATAAATTACAATAAACAAAAAAAAACATGACACGATGCTTCTCATGTCGGCACTTCATCACCACAAAAATTATTTTGATTCCCCAGGGATATTCTCCTCCTCTCCACAACCATCAACTATGAAATTTCTCATTAATCCATACAATTTCTTTGTATTTCCCCAACCCATTTTTCTTTTTATTTCAACAACCAATTCCTCAATTTTTGTCTTCGTAGCTGGTGGCATCAATGAATCCACGCAGTTGGTTTATCGCTACGTATGAGGGTCAATTCTTTGTTAATGAACACCTTTTTCAACTTAGTGTTTTGCTTTCCGCTTTACTTCCTCCCTTTTATTCCTGGAAGAGACTCCACTCTTCCTTAATTCATCTCCTGTTACCATTTTCCAGCCACAAGTCTCTGGGCCTTTCCTGCATCCCCCCCAATGAAACCTTATGATGGAAGTGGAAGTTTGCTGAGGACGTCCCCTCCCAATGGGGTAATGGCGCCCGACAAAATGATTGAAGTATAGTTTACACAATAAATTCAAGAGAGGGGTGTTTCCACCCGCTCCCCCAAAGAAAAAAGAAATTAAAAGAAAAATTAATTAACACAAGGTGACAAAATAGTCATAACTCTGAGCAAATCTATAAATATAGGAGCGATGTAACTGCTCCTCATTATCAGTCTCTTTTAAAGTTCTCCAGACATAGTCCATTTTCCCTTCTTTCTCTTTTAAACAAAAACAAAAAAAAGTAAATAAATGTTCCTAAAATGTCTTTGTTTTTCTCAAAAATATTTTTTTCATCATCCTTTTTTTTTCTTCTTTCAAACAAAACAAAAAAAAGTAAATAAATGTTTCTAAAATGTTTGTTTTTCCTCAAAAAAAAATTTTGTTCACCATCATCCTTTTTTTTATTTTTCCAAAACATATTTTTGTCGTTGTTTCTCTCTCATTTTTTTTAACATAATAACACACACTATTCTTTTTACTTTTACCTACTTTTTTTTCAAACAGTCCTTTTTCATTCTTCTCTTTTTTTTTCACACCGTTTGCATTGTTTCTATCTCTTTTTCTTTTTTCAAAATTCATACCTTTTTATCGCAAAAGTCACACATTTTTTTTCCAATCCATTTTTTTTTATACACGCACAGTTGTTTCTTGCTCTCTCCCTTCCTCTTTTGTCCAATTTTTTTTTTTCGTACACATCTATTTTCTCATTATCAATCTCTTTTTCAACCAAACATATTCCATTTTCCTTTCTTTTTTTTTCTTTTAAACAGAACAACAAAAAAAGTCAATAAATGTTTCTAAGATGTTTGTTTTTCTCAAAAATAAAAATTTTTTTCCATCATCCTTTTTATATTTTTTAACACATTTTTGTCATTGTTGAACACACCCACTTAGTTTTTCTCTCTCTCACTTTTTTTTTTCATATATAGTACTTTTTTTTTTTTAAGCACCCATTCACTGTTTGAGTTGTTTCTATCTCCCTTTTCCTTTCTCTTCAAAATTCCTACTTTTTCTCTCAAAGTACTCACACTTTTTTCCATCAGTTCATTGTACTTTTTTTTTCTTTTTTTTTTTTTTTTACACAGTTGTTTCTTGCTCTCTCTCTTCCTCTTACTTTTTAATTTTTTTTTTTAATTTTATTTTAAGCACTCACATTTTTCTTTATGTGCATGCTCCTGGAACGCCCTGTCCATTAGAAGGAAGAGGAATATGGAATATCAGTTCTTTCTTTCATTTTCTTTTTTTTTTAAACCTCCAATCGTACAGTCGATAGTTGCAACCATTCCTCTGCCTGGGTCCCTTTCTCAGGACCAGTTTCAGGGTTCTCTGTCCCTTGGGTCTCCGTGGTTTCAACAGACAATCCACCCTTTTTGCTATTCAGTCCTCTCACTGGCATAATTTTCCTACATCTTTTTAACCACTGCCTTCCCCAAACTACTTGGATTATTATTATTATTATTATCCCCACCAAAACACATCCCCCAACTGATAACAAGGCTACGGATTTAGTGGTCCAACTCCCCTGGGGGAGAACTTCCCCGTCTAGTGTCTTTAGTTGATCAACTAAGTCTTGTAAATTAATTCGTTCTATTTTTTCTAATAGTTGTGGGAGTTTCCTTGCAGTAACATTCAACGACATTCTAACGAGAGGTTTCCACAAGTCTGTCCAACAAGCTGATGTGATGTTTGAGAGAACGAGGAAAGAATCTCTAGATTCAAATTTCTCTTCCGCTTGGTAAAAAGGCGGAAGTGTGATAGATGTACCGAAAGCTATGCACCCCATAGGTAAGCTTATGATAGATAGGAGCGGAGTGGCTGTGAGGGTTAGTGTTGGCCTCCCTTTGCATACCTGGGTCAAATCTAACTTTGTCTCCAACGCTATCACCCACACCCTGTCTGACAAGCCTATGGCTTGTGGTATCAATTTGCTTTTTGATACCTCTATGTTGCAGGTTCGTTTAATCTCCCCCTTGTTCCCATTAAATAACCCAAGCAAACAGGTTTGATGCTCTCCAGTGCCATATATAGGACTCCTTGAGGAGCATGTTCCCAGCATGTCTATTCTGCATTTCTCCGCTTCCGCTGCAGTGAGCAGCATGAACTTGGTCCTAGCTAGGTTCAAGGCTATATATTCTGCTTCTATCTTATATTTAGCAATTACTCCTAGCTCCTGTTTTGTTCCAGGGTAAGGGGATGGGTAAATTAATTGCCTGGAAAACTTCAAATATACTCCCTCTGTTTAATAGCAGTATTGGTACTAAGGCTAACAACTTATCGTTTTCTATCAGCGTAACACAACCCAGGGAGCTATAGTAGTGCCATAATTCCATATTGGGATCAGTGGGCAACTGAAGCTGATGAGGAAGTTCAGTCTGAATCCCCAGCAATATATCTCTGAGATGACCGGGAGTTACAATACTAGGTGACAGATGTCCTAGGGAGAGCATGTCTAATTGAGCACCAACATGCTCGAGAGACAACTGCAAGGACTGCAAGGCCTGTTGCAATCTGTTGATGGCCATGAGCAATTGTAGAAATTGTGCCACAAAGCCCCCGAGTTCCTGCAGCTCGGCCGACATGGAATGGGTCACTTGGCCCAATTCATTCTGTATGTCTAGTAC
>JBBBDQ010002797.1:0-70340 GCA_037127315.1 Ascarosepion bandense | reverse complement strand
TTCTCGCAATTAAACATTAAATTACATAGGAGCAGCAAGTTTAATTATTTTAAATTTCATCTTCATGTGTCCATATTACAGTACAAATATTTATTTGTAAATAATATAAAGGAATGCCAATTATTAATATGAGATTCTTTATTCATTCTTCTAGCAATTAAACATTAAATTACATCTGAGCAGCAAGTTTAATTATTTTTAAATTTCATCTTCATGTGTCAATATTAAAGTACAAATATTTATTTGTAAATAATATAAAGGAATGCCAATTGTTAATATTAGATTCTTTATTCATTCTTCTAGCAATTAAAGTTTAAATTACATATGAGCTGCAAGTTTAATTATTTTTAAATTTCATCTTCATGTGTCCATATTACAGTACAAATATTTATTTGTAAATAATATAAAGGAATGCCAATTATTAATATTAGATTCTTTATTCATTATTCTTGCAATTAAACTTTAAATTACATATGAGCAGCAAGTTTAATTATTTAAATTTCATCTTCATGTCAATATTGTGTAAATATTTATTTGTAAATAATATAAAGGAATGCCAATTATTAATATGAGATTCATTATTCATTCTTCTTGCAATTAAACATTAAATTCCATATGAGCAGCAAGATTAATTATTTTTAAATTTCATCTTCATGTGTCAATATTACAGTACAAATATTTATTTTTAAATAATATAAAAGAATGCCAATTATTAATATGAAATTCTTTATTCATTCTTCTCGCAATTAAACATTAAATTACATATGAGCAGCAAGTTTAATTATTTTTAAATTTCATCTTCATGTGTCAAAATTACAATAAAAGTATTAATTTGTAAATAATATAAAGGAATGCCAATTATTAATATTAGATTCTTTATTCATTCTTCTTGCAATTAACCATTAAATTCCATATGAGCAGCAAGTTTAATTATTTTTAAATTTCATCTTCATGTGTCCCTATTACAGTACAAATATTTATTTCTAAATAATATAAAGGAATGCCAATTATTAATATGAAATTCTTTATTCATTCTTCTCGCAATTAAACATTAAATTACATAGGACAGCAAGTTTAATTATTTTAAATTTCATCTTCATGTGTCCATATTACAGTACAAATATTTATTTCTAAATAATATAAAGGAATGCCAATTATTAATATGAGATTCTTTATTCATTCTTCTCGCAATTAAACATTAAATTACATAGGAGCAGCAAGTTTAATTATTTTAAATTTCATCTTCATGTGTCCATATTACAGTACCAATATTTATTTGTAAATAATATAAAGGAATGCCAATTATTAATATGAGATTCTTTATTCATTCTTCTCGCAATTAAACATTAAATTACAAATGAGCAGCAAGTGTAATTAGTTTGAAATTCCATCTTAATATGTCAATGATCCAGTAAAAATATTTCAGTTATTATTATGAAAATCTTTATTAACTCATCTATCAAATAAACAGTAAGTTGCAAATGAAAAACTACTTTGAATGTTTATAAATTCCATGTTAATATGTCCACAGTCCAGCAAAGAAAATATTTTATAATCAATAAAAAGGAATAACAAATATTTCTATGTTCCTCTTCAACTATTCCTAATGAAATTACATATGAGCAGCAAGTTTAATTATTTTTAAATGACATCTTAACAAGTCCACATTCTAGTAAAATTATGTATTTATAAACAGTACGAAGGAATACAAGTTATTCTTATGAGAATCTTAATCAATCTTCCAGCTAAGAAAGATTAAGTCACATATGATCAACCAGTTTAATTATTTTTAAGACCCATCCGAACATGTCCTGATTCCATTTCAACGGGTTTTTTCTAAAGATTAACATCGAATTAAAAATACAGACTATTTAAACTGAGTGTGTATAACATTTTCTCTCCACAAATGTCTATTAAGTTAAATAGGAATATCAAGAATTTTATTTTTAAAAAAATGTAAAACCTTCAATTCTTAAGTTTTGAAATTTAAATTCTATTTATTTATAAATATAAATAAAGCTTTCGTAATATGAACGAAGACAAAAGATCATGTCTACATCTATAAGCTGAGAAAATATTTAAATTGATCGGACGATTAAACTCGTCTTTGTTATTTTTATTAAGTAGTTTCTGGCCTTTTAACACCTTTTAATCGAAGCGTTAATTTCTGACAAAAGATACGACCAGAAATCTGGTTTTATCAGACTTGTTATTCTCTCTTTGTAATTTAAAAAATTAAATTAAAAAACGAAAAAAAAAAAAAAAAAAAATGGCGGTAAAGTCCATTCTTTTTTGTAACTTCCGGTTTCTAACAGTTACTCTCTCACTCACTCACCCCTCTCTTGATTTGTCAACACGACTCTATTTTTCTCTCTCTATGTATTCAGTCCTTTTAAAGCTGAATTTACTTAAATTGAAATCTGGAAGAGAAATAATATTGGTAAATTAAACTAAAAAATAGTTTTAAAACTAATAAAACCAAATAAATATCCCTTTTAAAATTCGAAATTTAATTTTTTTATCAATATCCTTAAATTATACTATAATTGGAAACGAATTAAAGGTTTCTATTGGACTTCAATGGTTGGTGATCGACTTTCGATTTCTATTCGTTAATACATTATAATTAAATTAGTAAACGATAATCGAATTGGAAAGGAATCCATTTACAGCTTTAATATAACTGAATGGCGTGGGGACCGATTTTCTACTGTTATTCACCAATAAGCTTATCGCTTGTGAGAATTAATCGCTCCTACTTGAAAAGTAAATAATAATAATAAAAAACAGAAACAAGTATAAAATCGATCCACCTTAGTTAATTTTAAAACGATATTTGAATTCTAATCGTTTCGGATTACGTTTACGTGTTTTAAAGATATGAAGAACAGATTATTTACTTAGCAACAATATAAAACGGAGCTACCTCATTTAATTTTAAATTAAGATTTAAATTTAATTCGTTTCCTAATACGTTTACGCGTTTTGATGCTAGGGGGATCAATCTATTACTTAACAACAATAGAAAACAGATCCCCCGCATTTAATTTTCTAACGTAATATTTAATACCGTTCGTTTCTTAATATGTTTACGCGTTTCGATGCCAGGGGGATCAATCTATTACTTAACAACAATAGAAAACAGATCCCCCGCATTTAATTTTCTAACGTAATATTTAATACCGTTCGTTTCTTAATATGTTTACGCGTTTCGATGCCAGGGGGATCAATCTATTACTTAACAACAATAGAAAACAGATCCCCCGCATTTAATTTTCTAACGTAATATTTAATACCGTTCGTTTCTTAATATGTTTAAGTGTTTCGATGCCAGGGGGATCAATCTATTACTTAACAACAATAGAAAACAGATCCCCCGCATTTAATTTTCTAACGTAATATTTAATACCGTTCGTTTCTTAATATGTTTAAGTGTTTCGATGCCAGGGGGATCAATCTATTACTTAACAACAATAGAAAACAGATCCCCCGCATTTAATTTTCTAACGCAATATTTAATACCGTTCGTTTCTTAATATGTTTACGCGTTTCGATGCCAGGGGGATCAATCTATTACTTAACAACAATAGAAAACAGATCCCCCACATTTAATTTTCTAACGTAATATTTAATACCGTTCGTTTCTTAATATGTTTACGCGTTTCGATGCCAGGGGGATCAATCTATTACTTAACAACAATAGAAAACAGATCCCCCACATTTAATTTTCTAACGTAATATTTAATACCGTTCGTTTCTTAATATGTTTACGCGTTTCGATGCCAGGGGGATCAATCTATTACTTAACAACAATAGAAAACAGATCCCCCACATTTAATTTTCTAACGTAATATTTAATACCGTTCGTTTCTTAATATGTTTAAGTGTTTCGATGCCAGGGGGATCAATCTATTACTTAACAACAATAGAAAACAGATCCCCCGCATTTAATTTTCTAACGTAATATTTAATACCGTTCGTTTCTTAATATGTTTACGCGTTTCGATGCCAGGGGGATCAATCTATTACTTAACAACAATAGAAAACAGATCCCCCAACTCTTTTAATTTTAAAAGAACATTCACTTCTATTCGCTAAGTACTACAATATTGCAAAGTCGGGGATCGATTCTGCATTAAAATCAATATATAAACTGATCCCTCACTTTGTTTTTACGCATTTATATTCTAGATTTATGACGGATGTTCGGAGCTTTAAATTATAATATCGGTGATCGATTCTATACAATAATCACTACATAAACTGATCCCTGACTATGTTACCATGTTGAACTCTGTTGGTATATAACATAAATTTGGGGGATCGATTCTTTATTATAATCAATACATAAACCGATCCCTTTCTTCGTGTCCGTGAGGATATGTTTTCATATAGAAAAGTGGGGGATCGATTCTCTATTATAATCATTACTTAAACTGATCCCTCAATTTGTGGTCGTGTTTTTTTTTATGTTTTTACGTTAGATTTACGGCCGGATGTTCAGGGTTTTTGTTCCGATAAAGTGAGGGATTGACTCTGTATTATAATCTATACAAAAAATGATCCCCGACTTTGTGACCATGACGGTGTGATCGATCCTATGTTATAATCAGTACATAAACTGATCCCCGACTTTATGACCATTCATGGGGTGATCGATTCTTTATTGTAATCAATACAGAAACTGATCCCCGACTTTGTGACCATGACGGGGTGATCCATTCTTTATTATAATCAATACATAAACTGATCCCCGACTTTGTCGCCATGATGAATCGTTGTTAGTATATAATATAAAAGTCGGGGATTGATTCTTTATTATAATAATTAGATAAACTGATCCCTAACTTTGTGACCATGATTGACTGATGTTACTGCATAATTTTGAGGTCGGGGATCGATTCTACATTAAAATCAATACATAAACTGAACCCTCACTTTGTTTTTACGCATTTATATTCTAGAGTTATGACGGATTTTCGGAGCTTTAAATTATAAAATGGGGGATCGATTCTATACAATAATCACTACATAAACTGATCCCTGACTATGTTACCATGTTGAGCTCTGTTGGTATATAATATAAATTTGGGGGATCTATTCTATATTATAATCAATACAAAAACTCATCCCCGCCTTTGTGACCATAAAGGGGTGATCGATTCTTTATTGTAATCAATACATAAACTGATCCCCGACTTTGTCACCATGATGAATCCTTGTTAGTATATAATATAAAAGTCGGGGATAGATTCTGTATTATAATGAATAGATAAACTGATCCCTCACTTTCTGACCATGATGGACTGATGTTACTACATAATGCAAAGTCGGGGATCGATTCTGTATTAAAATCAATACCTAAACTGAACCCTCACTTTGTTTTTACGCATTTATATTCTACATTTATGACGGATGTTTGGAGCTTTAAGTTATAAAATCGGATATCGATTCTATACAATAATCAGTACATAAACTGATCCCTGACTAGCATTCAAGCATTTCCATGTGACGGAGGCGTTGCTTTACTTCCTTAGCGATTGATTATAGGACAGAGTAAATTGTTGAAAGTCAAGTCTGTCTGTCTGTCTGACTGTCTGTCTGTCTATCTATCTATCTATCTATCTATCTATCTATCTATCTATCTATCTATCTATCTATCTATCTATCTGTCTGTGAAAACATTACTAATTAAATTATTTAATGAAATCAAGTTTTACTGATCAAAGTTTATCTGACGCCAGGTTCCGTTCTTAGGAACACAAAATATATTGTGGCATAAGGCCAATAAAAAACACAACGTCAATAACTCTATCTATCTATCTATCTATCTATCTATCTATCTATCTATCTATCTATCTATCTATCTATCTATCTATCTAACTATCTATCTATCTATCTATCTATAAAGTGTAAATAAATTAATTTCTAAAATTTTAGGTCAACTCTATTAAATTTTTTAAAAAAAATAACGAAAATTTATTCTCAAGAGCTGCCAACCCGTGGAAGTTGTGGAGCGTCAAGACCGCTTTGAAATATTTATATATTTTTTTTTATTTAAAGTATACATTACTTATGAATAAAGAAATAATCCGACAATTTATTAAACGCACCCTACGTTGTCATGGAAACGGAAGGGACTTGGCAAATTGCTAACGGCGTCGTCATGGAAACGACCTGAAGACGGCAATTTACTTACCGACAATGAAAGAATATTTTGGGGTTTTTTTTTTATGGTTTTTGTGTCAAAAAAAAAAAAGGCATGAAACAAAACATTTCGGGAAAAAACCGTTCCGTTTGCAAGAAGGTGAATTTATTATTACAATGTTATTTAAAGGTCGATTAGAAATTTCATTGAAAGTTTAATTAAAAAAAACAAGAGGAATTTACATTTGCATAATACATATAAGACAGCCGTTTGTCTTTACGGGTCACCGGCCTTGTTTGGGGGGGGGGAGGACGGAGGTGAGGCGGTGGTGGGGTGGTGTGATTCATTCTATCTTCTTCTCTTTCTTCTTATGCTTTATTCAAATCTAACCTGTGTGTATCAAATTTTCCAAGCCTTCTTTCTGCATCAAATGTTCCCACAAACTACGTCTCTCTATCTTTTACATGTTCATCAGGATCAATGTATCTTTTTCGTTTCCGTCCTTTTCGAAAACATAGTCGTTTCTCACGGTCCCGATCCATAACATCCGCATCGTCCTTCTGTAGAGCCACGTTTAAGTGAATTCAAATTTTTTCCCTTCATCTTTGATGACATTGTTCATCACTCAGTTCCATATTAAAAACACAGACATCACAAGTCAATACATAAACACTTCTTCTTCTTCTTCTTCTTCTTCTTCTTCTTCTTCTTCTTCTTCTTCTCTTAAGCCATATGTAAACTAGTGGACGTAATGGTTGACGATTAAAAGCTGGCGAAGGTCCTAGTTGCTAATTAATATGACCATCTAATTAGCCGTGGATCTCCACGTCTTTCACTTCTTTACAGTTTTAGTGTCGTCCTTACCAATTTCGTTGAAAAAAATCCATTGACCGAGACTCTCTACATGGGTTCCGCCTTCCCATAATTTTAGGCCAACCATCTTTTGGTTAATGTTCAGCGTGAAAAACGAACATGAAAAGCAGGCCGGTCACGTCTCTCCACATGGATATCTAATTTTTTGACATCGTGCACGGTCGTATCTCTGAGATCGTCCATTTGTAGTCTCAAACATGTTCACGTTGCTCCACATCTTCCTATTTTAAATTGCCGCATTACTTCACGCACCCACACATGCACTCGCTCTCGCACCCGGATGCACATACCGTTGCTCCGGCACATGCGCATTCACTCTCGCACTCACTCTCGCACCAGGATGCACTTACCCTTGATCCGGCACATGCGCATTCACTCTCGCACCCACACATGCACTCGCTCTCGCACCCGGATGCACATACCGTTGCTCCGGCACATGCGCATTCACTCTCGCACTCACTCTCGCACCAGGATGCACTTAGCCTTGATCCGGCACATGCGTATTCACTCTCGCACCCACACATGCACTCGCTCTCGCACCCGGATGCACAAGCGCATTCACTCTCACAGTTGCGTAAAACATAGTATGGCACAAGGTCTTAGGGTTAGGGTTAGGGTTAGGGTTAAGGCTAGGGTTAGGGTTAGGGTTAGGGTTATTGGTTAGGGTTAGGGTTAGGTTTATGGCTAGGGTTAGGGTTAGTGTTATTGGTTAGGGTTAGGGTTAAGGCTAGGGTTAGGGTTATTGGTTAGGGTTAGGGTTAGGGTTAAGGCTAGGCTTAGGGTTAGGGTTAGGGTTATTGGTTAGGTTTTAGTTGTTTTGGTTAGGGTTAGGGTTAG
This sequence comes from Ascarosepion bandense, assembly GCA_037127315.1. NCBI lineage: Eukaryota > Metazoa > Mollusca > Cephalopoda > Sepiida > Sepiidae > Ascarosepion > Ascarosepion bandense. The sequence continues at coordinate 62,482 of JBBBDQ010002797.1, read as the reverse complement.
GGTTATTGGTTAGTGTTTAGTGGTTAGGGTTAGTGTTAGGGTTATTGTTTATGGTTAGGGTTAGGTTTCGGTTTTAGGGTTAGGGTCATTGGTTAGGGTTAGGGTTAGGGTTACGGTTAGGGTTATTGGTTAGGGTTTAGTGGTTAGGGTTAGGGTCAGGTTTATTGTTTAGGGTTAGGGGTTAGGGTTCAGTTTTAGGGTTAGGGTCATTGGTTAGGGTTAGGGTTAGGGTTATTGGTTAGGGTTTAGTGGTTAGGGTTAGGGTTAGGGTTATTGTTTAGGGTTAGGGTTAGGGTTATTGGTTAGGGTTAGGGTCATTTGTTAGGGTTAGGGTGTAGTGGTTAGGGTTAGGGTTAGGGTTATTGTTTAGGGTTAGGGTTAGGGTTAGGGTAATGGGTTAGACAACGATTTCTTCATTAATTAATAAATACCCATATTAACAAAAAAAATTTTATGTCTACATTCGTCGTTTTTAATTTTTAAGAAAAAGTCTTGTTGGAACAAAAACAGAATCAAGTTCGCGATATGAATTGAGATCGCCAGAAAGCGCGACTTTGCGTCCGACTTTCGTCCAACAACGGCAACGCGATCGACTCAGGGGCTAATGCTGACAACCCGATCGCGTGCTGGAACACGCTGCAAGGCGGCTTCTCGATATAGGTCAATGTTTCATTCATGCACTTGTACATAATTTCTTTTGAAGTCGGCCGGACGATTTGAAAGAGATTGTCAAGATCGAGTGCGCCAGTGACTCATTTCGGCCAGGTGTGTACAGCTATCTTCAGTTACTGAAAACACAATATATAGTATGGCACAAGGCTAATACAAAAAATAAAATATAGTCTGTCTATATATAAAAATAAGTGCTTAATATTTTAAATTAAATCAAGTTTTATTAATCAGTTTTTTCTGCCGACGCGTTCCGTTCTTTGAAACATCTTATATACTATTGCACAATTCCAAGACAAAAAAAAACAAAGTCAGGTCTGTCTGTCTGTCTGTCTGTCTATCTGTCTATCTATCTATCTATCTATCTATCTATCTATCTATCTATCTATCTATCTATCTATCTGTCTGTCTGTCTGTGAAAACATTACTAATTAGTTATTTAATGATATCAAGTTTTACTGATCAAAGTTTATCTGACGCCATGTTCCGTTCTTTGAAACACAAAATATATTATGGCACAAGGCCAATAAAAAAAAAAATCTATAATTCTATCTATCTATCTATCTATATATCTATCTATATTTAAAGTGTAAATAAATTAATGTCTAAAATTTTAGTTCAACTTTATTAAAGTTTTAAAAATAAAAAAAAAGATTTATTCTCAAAAGCTGCCAACCCGTGGAAGATGTGGAGCGTCAAGACCGCTTTGAAATATTTGTATATTTTTTTATTTAAATTATACATTACTTATTATGAATAAAGGAATAATCCGACAATTTATTAAACGCACCCTACGTTGTCATGGAAACGGAAGGGACTTGGCAAATTGCAAACGGCGTCGTCATGGAAACGACCTGAAGACTGGAATTTACTTACCGTCAATGAAAGAATCTTTTGGGGGTTTTTTTTATGGTTTTTTGTCAAAAAAAAAAAAGGCATGAAACAAAACAATCCGGAAAAACCGTTCCGTTTGCAAAAGAGCTGAATTTATTTCAATGTTATTCAAAGGTTGATTTGAAATTTCGTTGAAAGTTTAATTAAAAACAAAAAAAACAAGAGGAATTTACATTTGCATAATACATATAAGACAGCCGTTTGTCTTTACGGGTCACCGGCCTTGGTTGGGGGGGGGGGAGGACGGAGGTGAGGTGGTGGTGGTGCTGTGATTCATTCTATGTTCTTGTCTTTCTTCTTATTCTTTATTCAAATCTAACCTGTGTGTATCAAATTTTCCAAGCCTTCTTTCTGCATCAAATGTTCCCACGAACTACGTCTCTCTATCTTTTACATGATCATCAGTATCAATGTATCTTTTTCGTTTCCGTCCTTTTCGAAAACATAGTCGTTTTTCACAGTCCCGATCCATAACATCCGCATCGTCCTCCTGTAGAGCCACGTTCCAGTGAATTCAAATTTATTTCCTTCATATTTGATGACAGTGTTCAGCACTCAGTTCCAAATTAAAAAGACAGACATCACAAGTCAATACATAAACACTTCTTCTTCTCTTAAACCATATGTAAACTAGTTGACGTAATGGCTGACGATTAAAAGCTGGCGAAGGTCCTAGTTGCTCATTAATATGTATATCGAATTAGTCGTGGCTCTCCGCGTCTTTCACTTCTTTGCAGATTTAGTGTCGTCCTCATACGTCACTTCTAATCAATTTAGTTGCAAAAAAATCCATTGACTGAGACTCTCTACATGGGTTCCGCCTTCCATTATTTTTTGTTAAACCATCTTTTTTCGTTTTACTGTTTTCGAATAAATATTATCGGTCGTGACATGATTGTCCGAGTGTGTCGAATGGCTGGCACTTAATTGTCCGATAAAACAAGCGATTACAAGATGAACCCTTGCTCTGTTAGTGCTTTAAGTCGGAAGCAAATTGTGGCCCTCGCCTATAAAGAGGAAATATATGTAATAGGTACATCGCGAAAAACAAAAAGAACAAAAAAACCACGAGAAAAAAAAACATGTCATAAAATGTTATAATAATTGCCTATATCAATCGGCATAGCATTCAAGCTTTTTCATGTGACGGAGGTGTTGCTTCACTTCCATATCGATTGATTACTGCCCAGAGTGAAGCTTTGGAAAAATAAGTGTGTATAACAGTTTCTCTACACATGTCTGTTAAGTAAAATAGGAGTCTCCCGTAGTTTATTTTAAACGTTAATTAATAAAATAAATGCAAGTTTTCAAAATCCGTTAACAACAACAACAACAACAACAACAACAACAAAAAACATGTCATTCAATGACATAATAAGTGCCTGTAGCAATCAGCGTTGCATTCAAGCATTTCCATGTGACGTATGTGTTCATTTATGTCCATATCGATTGATCATAGCCCAGAGTGAATTATCGAAAAACTAAGTGTGTATAACAGTATCTGTAAACATGTCTATAAAGTTAAATAAGAATCTCAAGAAGTTTATTTTAAACGTTAATTTAAAAGAAAATTTAAAACCTTTAATTCTTAATTTTTGAAATTTAAATTCGATTTATTTATAAAAATAAATATACAGCTTTCGTAATAAGAACGAAGACACCAAATCTTGGCTACGTCTCCCAGCTGAGGAAATATTTAAATTGATCGGACGATTATCCTCGTCTTTGTTATTTTTAATAACTAGTTATTGCCGTTTTAATATTACGAACAAGTTATTTTTTTTTAACACCTGTTAATCGAACCGTTAATTTTTGACAAAAGATGAGATAAGAAAATTGGTTTTTTCAGAGTTTTTATTATGTCTGTAATTTAAAAAATACAAATTAAAAATAAATAAATTTAAATGAAATTAAAGTCCATTTTTGCTACTTCCGGTTTCCAGCAGTTACACTCTCACTCACCCCTCTCTTTATTTATCTCCATAACTCTATTTTTCTCTCTCTATGTATGTAATGCACGCCAAGGGGGAATAATGAAGAACCTTTAAAGATGATTGACTAAAATTGACTTCCGGGATAAATAAACAGTAAATTACATGTCCAAACTAGTTTGTTTATTTTTAAATTAAGTCTTGATATGTCAGTATTTAAGTACGGTTATTTATTTATAAACAATATACAGGAATAAAAGGTGTTTTTTTATTGGATTCTAAGTTCGTTCAACTAGTAAATAAACAGTAACTTCATGTGAGGAACAACTTTAATTGTTGTTGAATTCCATCTTAATATGTCCATGGTCGAGTTAAAAATATTTCTTTATTTACAATATAAAGGAATATATATTAATTTGAATGAGAATCTTTATTCATTATTCAAGCGAGTAAATATTAAATTACACATGAAGAAGTACTTTAAATAATTTTAAATTCCATCTTAATATGTCCATTACTACAGTAACATTTATTTTTTTACAAATAATATAAAGGAATGCCAATTATTAATATGAGATTCTTTATTCATTCTTCTAGCAATTAAACATTAAATTACATATGAGCAGCAAGTTTAATTATTTTTAAATTTCATCTTCATGTGTCAATATTAAAGTACAAATATTTATTTCTAAATAATATAAAGGAATGCCAATTATTAATATGAGATTCTTTATTCATTCTTCTAGCAATTAAAGTTTAAATTACATATGAGTTGCAAGTTTAATTATTTTTAAATTTCATCTTCATGTGTCAATATTAAAGTACAAATATTTATTTCTAAATAATATAAAGGAATGCCAATTATTAATATTAGATTCTTTATTCATTCTTCTTGCAATTAAACTTTAAATTACATATGAGCAGCAAGTTTAATTATTTTTAAATTTCATCTTCATGTGTCAATATTAAAGTACAAATATTTATTTGTAAATAATATAAAGGAATGCCAATTATTAATATGAGATTCTTTATTCATTCTTCTAGCAATTAAAGTTTAAATTACATATGAGCAGCAAGTTTAATTATTTTTAAATTTCATCTTCATGTGTCAATATTAAAGTACAAATATTTATTTGTAAATAATATAAAGGAATGCCAATTATTAATATGAGATTCTTTATTCATTCTTCTAGCAATTAAAGTTTATATTACATATGAGCTGCAAGTTTAATTATTTTTAAATTTCATCTTCATGTGTCAATATTAAAGTACAAATATTTATTTCTAAATAATATAAAGGAATGCCAATTATTAATATTAGATTCTTTATTCATTATTCTTGCAATTAAACTTTAAATTACATATGAGCAGCAAGTTTAATTATTTTTAAATTTCATCTTCATGTGTCCATATTACAGCACAAATTATTACTTGTAAATAATAGAAAGGAATGCCAATTATTAATATGAGATTCTTTATTCATTCTTCTAGCAATTAAACATTAAATTACATAGGAGCAGCAAGTTTAATTATGTTTAAATTTCATCTTCATGTCTCCATATTACAGTACAAATATTTATTTTTAAATAATATAAAAGAATGCCAATTATTAATATGAAATTCTTTATTCATTCTTCTAGCAATTAAAGTTTAAATTACATATGAGCTGCAAGTTTAATTATTTTTAAATTTCATCTTCATGTGTCCATATTACAGTACAAATATTTATTTGTAAATAATATAAAGGAATGCCAATTATTAACATGAGATTCTTTATTCATTCTTCTTGCAATTAAACATTAAATTACATAGGAGCAGCAAGTTTAATTATGTTAAAATTTCATCTTCATCTCTCCATATTACAGTACAAATATTTATTTTTAAATAATATAAAAGAATACCAATTATTAATATGAAATTCTTTATTCATTCTTCTAGCAATTAAAGTTTAAATTACATATGAGCTGCAAGTTTAATTATTTTTAAATTTCATCTTCATGTGTCCATATTACAGTACAAATATTTATTTGTAAATAATATAAAGGAATGCCAATTATTAATATGAGATTCTTTATTCATTCTTCTTGCAATTAAACATTAAATTACATAGGAGCAGCAAGTTTAATTATGTTAAAATTTCATCTTCATGTCTCCATATTACAGTACAAATATTTATTTTTAAATAATATAAAAGAATACCAATTATTAATATGAAATTCTTTATTCATTCTTCTCGCAATTAAACATTAAATTACATCTGTGCAGCAAGTTTAATTATTTTTAAATAACATCTTAATAAGTACACATTCTAGTAAAAATATGTATAGAAACCAGCGTAGCATTCAAGCATTTTCGTGTCAAGGAGGTGTTGGTTTACTTCCATATCGATTGATTACAGCCCAGAGTGAAGGTTTGAAAAACTAAGTGTGTCTAACAGTTTCTCTACACATGTCTATTAAGTTGTATAGTTATCATGTGAAGTTTATTCTAAAATTTAATTTAAAAAATAAATGCAAGTTTTCAAAATCCGTTAACAACAACAGAAAATTTAATAAAAACGTGTCATTCAATGATATAATATGTGCCTATAGCAATCAGCGTAGCATTCAAGCATTTCCTTGTGACGGAGGTGTTGCTTTACTTCCGTATCGATTGATTTCGGTCCGAAGTGAAGGTTTGAAGAACTAAGTGTGTATAACATTGTCTGTACACATGTCTATTCAGTTAAGTAGGAATCTCAAGAAGTTTATTTTGAAAGGTAATTTAAAGGAAAATTTAAAAAACTTAATTCTTAATTTTTGAAATTTAAAATCGATTTATTTAAAAAAAATTAAGAAAGCTTTCGTAATAGGAACGAAGACAGATTATGATTTTTACATCTCTAAGCTGATTAAATGTTTACATTAATCGGACGACTATCCCCGTCTTTGTTATTTATAATAACTAGTTTTTGCAGTTTTAATATTACGGACAAGTAATGTTTTTTAACACCTTTTAATCAAACCGTCAATTTTAGACAAAAGATACGATGATAAATTTGGTTTTATCAGCCTTCTTATTCAGTCTGTAATTTTAAAAATAAAATTAAAAATAAATAAATTTAAATGAAATTAAAGTCCATTTTTGCTACTTCCGGTTTCCAGCAGTAACACTCTCACTCACCCCTCTCTTTATTTATCTCCATAACTCTCTTTTTCTCTCTCTATGTATGTAATGCAGGCCAAGGGGAAATAACGAAGCCCCTTTACAGCTGATTGACTTAAAATGACTTCCGGAATTTAAATAATATTGGTAAATTAAACAAAAAAATGGTTTTAAAATTAATAAAACCAAATGAATATGCGTGTAAAATTCGAAAATTGATTTTTATATCGATATTCTAAAATTAAAATGAAATTAATGCCGTTCGTTTCTTGCTATGTAGACGTGTTTTCATGCTAGAGAGAATCAGTTTATTACTTAACAACAATATAAAACAGATCCCCCAACTCTTTTAATTGTAAAAGGACATTGACTTCTATTCGCTAAGTGTGTATAACAGTTTCTCTACACATATCTATTAAGTTAAATAGGAAGGTCACGAAGTTTATTTTAAAAGTTACATAATAAAATAAATGCAAGCTATCAACATCCGTTCACAACAACAACAACAACAACAACAACAACAACAAAAAAAAAAAACATGTGATTCAATGATATAATAAATGCCTATAGCAATCAGCGTAGCATTCAAGCATTTTCATGTGACGGATGTGTTCCTTTATGTCCATATCGATTGATTATAGCCCAGAGTGAATTATCGAAAAACTAAGTGTGTATAACAGTTTCTGTACACATGTCTATTAAGTTAAATAGGAATATCATGAAGTTTATTTTAAAAGTTAATTAATAAAATAAATGCAAGTTTTCAAAATCCGTTAACAACAACAACAACAACAACAACAACAACAACAACAACAACAACAACAAAAAACATGTCATTCAATGACATAATAAGTGCCTGTAGCAATCAGCGTTGCATTCAAGCATTTCCATGTGACGTATGTGTTCATTTATGTCCATATCGATTGATCATAGCCCAGAGTGAATTATCGAAAAACTAATTGTGTATAACAGTATCTGTAAACATGTCTATAAAGTTAAATAAGAATCTCAAGAAGTTTATTTTAAACGTTAATTTAAAAGAAAATTTAAAACCTTTAATTCTTAATTTTTGAAATTTAAATTCGATTTATTTATAAAAATAAATATACAGCTTTCGTAATAAGAACGAATGCACCAAATCTTGGCTACATCTCCCAGCTGAGGAAATATTTAAATTGATCGGACGATTATCCTCGTCTTTGTTATTTATAATAACTAGTTATTGCCGTTTTAATATTACGAACAAGTTATTTTTTTTTAACACCTGTTAATGGAACCGTTAATTTTTGACAAGAGATAAGATAAGAAAATTGGTTTTTTCAGAGTTTTTATTATGTCTGTAATTTAAAAAATACAAATTAAAAATAAATAAATTTAAATGAAATTAAAGTCCATTTTTGCTACTTCCGGTTTCCTCCAGTCACTCTCTCACTCACTCACCCCTCTCTTCATTTGTCTACATGACTCTCTTTTTCTCTCTCTATGTATGTAATGCACGCCAAGGGGAATAATGAAGAACATTTAAAGATGATTGACTAAAATTGACTTCCGGAATAAATAAACAGTAAATTACATGTCCAAACTAGTTTGTTTATTTTTAAATTAAGTCATGATATGTCCGTATTTAAGTACGGTTATTTATTTATAAACAATATACAGGAATAAAAGGTGTTTTTTATTGGATTCTAAGTTCGTTCAACTAGTAAATAAACAGTAACTTCATGTGAGGAACTACTTTAATTGTTGTTGAATTCCATCTTAATATGTCCATGGTCCAGTTAAAAATATTTCTTTATTTACAATATAAAGGAATATATATTAAGTTGAATGAGAATCTTTATTCATTATTCAAGCGAGTACACATTAAATTACACATGAAGAAGTACTTTAATAATTTTAAATTCCATCTTAATATGTCCATTACTACAGTAACATTTATTTTTTTACAAATAATATAAAGGAGTGCCAATTCTTAATATGAGATTCTTTATTCATTCTTCTAGCAATTAAACTTTAAATTACATATGAGCAGCAAGTTTAATTATTTTTAAATTTCATCTTCATGTGGCAATAATAAAGTACAAATATTTATTTGTAAATAATATAAAGGAATGCCAATTATTAATATTAGATTCTTTATTCATTCTTCTTGCAATTAAACATTAAATTCCATATGAGCAGCAAGTTTAATTATTTTTAAATTTCATCTTCATGTGTCAATATTACAGTACAAATATTTATTTTTAAATAATATAAAAGAATGCCAGTTATTAATATGAAATTCTTTATTCATTCTTCTCGCAATTAAACATTAAATTACATAGGAGCAGCAAGTTTAATTATTTTAAATTTCATCTTCATGTGTCCATATTACAGTACAAATATTTATTTGTAAATAATATAAAGGGATGCCAATTATTAATATGAGATTCTTTATTCATTCTTCTAGCAATTAAACATTAAATTACATAGGAGCAGCAAGTTTAATTATTTTAAATTTCATCTTCATGTGTCCATATTACAGTACAAATATTTATTTGTAAATAATATAAAGGGACGCCAATTATTAATATGAGATTCTTCATTCATTCTTCTAGCAATTAAACATTAAATTACATATGAGCAGCAAGTCTGATTTTTTTAAATTTCATCTTCATGTGTCAATATTACAATAAAAGTATTTATTTGTAAATAATATAAAGGAATGCCAATTATTAATATTAGATTCTTTATTCATTCTTCTTGGAATTAAACATTAAATTCCATATGAGCACCAAGTTTAATTACTTTTAAATTTCATCTTCATTTGTCAATATTAAAGTACAAATATTTATTTGTAAATAATATAAAGGAATGCCAATTATTAATATTAGATTCTTTATTCATTCTTCTTGCAATTAAGCATTAAATTCCATATGAGCAGCAAGTTTAATTATGTTTAAATTTCATCTTCATGTCTCCATATTACAGTACAAATATTTATTTTTAAATAATATAAAAGAATACCAATTATTAATATGAAATTCTTTATTCATTCTTCTCGCAATTAAACATTAAATTACATCTGAGCAGCAAGTTTAATTATTTTTAAATAACATCTTAATAAGTACACATTCTAGTAAAAATATGTATAGAAACCAGCGTAGCATTCAAGCATTTTCGTGTCAAGGAGGTGTTGGTTTACTTCCATATCGATTGATTACAGCCCAGAGTGAAGGTTTGAAAAACTAAGTGTGTCTAACAGTTTCTCTACACATGTCTATTAAGTTGTATAGTTATCATGTGAAGTTTATTCTAAAATTTAATTTAAAAAATAAATGCAAGTTTTCAAAATCCGTTAACAACAACAGAAAATTTAATAAAAACGTGTCATTCAATGATATAATATGTGCCTATAGCAATCAGCGTAGCATTCAAGCATTTCCTTGTGACGGAGGTGTTGCTTTACTTCCGTATCGATTGATTTCGGTCCGAAGTGAAGGTTTGAAGAACTAAGTGTGTATAACATTGTCTGTACACATGTCTATTCAGTTAAGTAGGAATCTCAAGAAGTTTATTTTGAAAGGTAATTTAAAGGAAAATCTAAAAAATTAATTCTTAATTTTTGAAATTTAAATTCGATTTTTTTAAAAAAAATTAAGAAAGCTTTCGTAATAGGAACGAAGACAGATTATGATTTTTACATCTCTAAGCTGATTAAATGTTTACATTAATCGGACGACTATCCCCGTCTTTGTTATTTATAATAACTAGTTTTTGCAGTTTTAATATTACAAACAAGTAATGTTTTTTAACACCTTTTAATCAAACCGTCAATTTTAGACTAAAGATACGATGATAAATTTGGTTTTATCAGCCTTCTTATTCTGTCTGTAAATTTAAAAATAAAATTAAAAATAAATAAAATGAATTGAAATTAAAGTCCATTTTTGCTACTTCCGGTTTCCAGCAGTTACACTCTCACTCACCCCTCTCTTTATTTATCTCCATAACTCTCTTTTTCTCTATGTATGTAATGCAGGCCAAGGGGAATAACGAAGACCCTTTACAGCTGATTGACTTAAATTGACTTCCGGAATTTAAATAATATTGGTAAATTAAACAAAAAAATCGTTTTAAAATTAATAAAACCAAATGAATATGCGTGTAAAATTCGAAAATTGATTTTTATATCGATATATTAAAATTAAAATAAAATTGGAAACGAATGAAAGGTTCTATTGGACCTAAAATGGTTGGTGATCGACTTTCGATTTGCGTTCGTTAATAGATTATAATTAGTAAACGATAATCGAATTGGAACAGGAATACATTTACAACTTTAATAAAACTCAAGTGGTGGGGACCGATTTTCTACTGTTATTCACTAATAAGCTCATCGCTTTTGAAAACTACTCGCTCGTGCTTAAAAAATAATAATAATAATAATAATAATAATAATAATAATAATAATAAAAGGAATCTGTTTAGTATAAAATCGACCCCCGTCATTTAAATTTAAAACAATATTTAATTCTGTTCGTTTCGTACTAGAGTAACGCATTCTAAAGCTAGGAAGATCAGATCATAACTTAGGACAAATATACAACGGATCCAACTCAGTTAATTTTAAATTAAGACTTAAATTTATTCGTTTCCTACTACGATTACGTGTTTCGATGTTAGGGGGATCAATTTATTACTTAACAACAATAGAAAACAGATCCCCCGCATTTAATATTCTAACATAATATATAATATCGTTCGTTTCTTACTATGTTTACGTGTTTTAATGCTAGCGAGAATCAGTTTATTACTTAACAACAATATAAAACAGATCCCCCAACTCTTGTAATTTTGAAAGAACATTGACTTCGATTCGCTAAGTAATGAGACGTGTATTTGATCGTAGGGGGGTGATTTGTTTGTTACTTGATAACAATAGAAAAACCGATCCCCCTCGACTACAGTCGTAAGAAATGTTTTAATTGTATTCGGTTCGTACTGTATAATTGTTTACTAATTGTATTGCGATTTGTTTTTCACGGGTCGATCTCCGGAATCTTTCGCTCGATCACTGAATATGGGTTATCCTTAAATTAATATGTATTCGTTTACCGGTTTTAGCAATACATTTATCATCTTTCGGGACATGATCGCCCCAGTCTAATGTATAATGGCTGGGCCCTAAATTGTCCGACTAAACAAGCGCCTATGAACACATATTCTGTTTGACCTTCAAGTTGGAAGCGAATTGTGGCCCTAGCCTATAAAGAAGAAAGAAATGTTATAGGTAGATCGAGAAATTAAAAAAAAAAACAAAAAAAACAAAAAAAACAATGTGATTCAATGATGTAATAAGCGCCTATAGCAATCAGCGTAGCATTCAAGCATTTTCATGTGACGGAGGTGTTGCTGTACTTCCATATCGATTGATTACAGCCCAGAGTGAAGGTTTGAAAACCTAAGTGTGTATAACAGTTTCTGTACACATGTCTATTAAGTTAAATTGGAATATCATGAAGTTTATTTTAAAAGTTAATTAATAAAATAAATGCAAGTTTTCAAAATCCGTTAACAACAACAACAACAACAACAACAAAAAACATGTCATTCAATGACATAATAAGTGCCTATAGCAATCAGCGTTGCATTCAAGCATTTCCATGTGACGGAGGTGTTCCTTTATGTCCATATCGATTGATCATAGCCCACAGTGAATTATCGAAAAACTAAGTGTGTATAACAGTATCTGTAAACATGTCTATAAAGTTAAATAAGAATCTCAAGAAGTTTATTTTAAACGTTAATTTAAAAGATAATTTAAAACCTTTAATTCTTAATTTTTGAAATTTAAATTCGATTTATTTATAAAAATTAAAAAAAAAGCTTTCGTAATATGAACGAAGACAACATATCATGTGTAAATCTCTAAGCTGAGGAAACATTTATATTGATCGGACGATTATCCTCGTCTTTGTTATTTTTAATAACTAGTTTCTGCCGTTTAAATATTACGAACAAGTTGTTTTCTTTTATTAACAACTTTTAATCGAACCGTTGATTTTTGACAAAAGATACGATAAGAAATGTGCTTTCATCAGACTTGATATTCTGTCTGTAATTTAAAAAATACAAATTAAAAATAAATAAATTTAAATGAAATTAAAGTCCATTTTGGCTACTTCCGGTTTCTTACAGTTACTCTCTCAGACACACCCCTCCCTCTATTTGTCTATATGACTCTCTTTTTCTCTCTCTATGTATGTAATGCACGCCAAGGGGGAATAATGAAGAACCTTTAAAGATGATTGACTAAAATTGACTTCCGGAAGAAAATAAACAGTAAATTACATGTCCAAACTAGTTTGTTTATTTTTCAAATTAAGTCTTGATATGTCAGTATTTAAGTACGGTTATTTATTTATAAACAATATACAGGAATAAAAGGTGTTTGTTATTGGATTCTAAGTTCGTTCAACTAGTAAATAAACAGTAACTTCATGTGAGGAACAACTTTAATTGTTGTTGAATTCCATCTTAAGATGTCCATGGTCCAGTTAAAAATATTTCTTTATTTACAATATAAAGGAATATATATTACTTTGAATGAGAATCTTTATTCATTATTCAAGCGAGTAAACATTAAATTACACATGAAGAAGTACTTTAAATAATTTTAAATTCCATCTTAATATGTCCATTACTACAGTAACATTTATTTTTTTACAAATAATATAAAGGAATGCCAATTATTAATATTAGATTCTTTATTCAATCTTCTTGCAATTAAACTTTAAATTACATATGAGCAGCAAGTTTAATTATTTTGAAATTTCATCTTCATGTGTCAATATTAAAGTACAAATATTTATTTGTAAATAATATAAAGGAATGCCAATTATTAATATGAGATTCTTTATTCATTCTTCTAGCAATTAAAGTTTAAATTACATATGAGCTGCAAGTTTAATTATTTTTAAATTTCATCTTCATGTGTCCATATTACAGCACAAATTATTACTTGTAAATAATAGAAAGGAATGCCAATTATTAATATGAGATTCTTTATTCATTCTTCTTGCAATTAAACATTAAATTACATATGAGTAGCAAGTTTAATTATTTTTAAATTTCATCTTCATGTGTCAATATTACAGTACAAATATTTATTTGTAAATAATATAAAGGAATGCCAATTATTAATATGAGATTCTTTATTCATTCTTCTAGCAATTAAAGTTTAAATTACATATGAGCTGCAAGTTTAATTATTTTTAAATTTCATCTTCATGTGTCCATATTACAGCACAAATTATTACTTGTAAATAATAGAAAGGAATGCCAATTATTAATGAGATTCTTTATTCATTCTTCTTGCAATTAAACATTAAATTACATATGAGCAGCAAGTTTAATTATTTTTAAATTTCATCTGCATGTGTCAAAATTACAATAAAAGTATTTTTTGTAAAAATTATAAAGGAATGCCAATTATTAATATTAGATTCTTTATTCATTCTTCTTGCAATTAACCATTATATTCCATATGAGCAGCAAGTTTAATTATTTTTAAATTTCATCTTCATGTGTCCATATTATAGTACAAATATTTATTTCTAAATAATATAAAGGAATGCCAATTATTAATATTAGATTCTTTATTCAATCTTCTTGCAATTAAACTTTAAATTACATATGAGCAGCAAGTTTAATTATTTTGAAATTTCATCTTCATGTGTCAATATTAAAGTACAAATATTTATTTGTAAATAATATAAAGGAATGCCAATTATTAATATGAGATTCTTTATTCATTCTTCTAGCAATTAAAGTTTAAATTACATATGAGCTGCAAGTTTAATTATTTTTAAATTTCATCTTCATGTGTCCATATTACAGCACAAATTATTACTTGTAAATAATAGAAAGGAATGCCAATTATTAATATGAGATTCTTTATTCATTCTTCTTGCAATTAAACATTAAATTACATATGAGTAGCAAGTTTAATTATTTTTAAATTTCATCTTCATGTGTCAATATTACAGTACAAATATTTATTTGTAAATAATATAAAGGAATGCCAATTATTAATATGAGATTCTTTATTCATTCTTCTAGCAATTAAAGTTTAAATTACATATGAGCTGCAAGTTTAATTATTTTTAAATTTCATCTTCATGTGTCCATATTACAGCACAAATTATTACTTGTAAATAATAGAAAGGAATGCCAATTATTAATATGAGATTCTTTATTCATTCTTCTTGCAATTAAACATTAAATTACATATGAGCAGCAAGTTTAATTATTTTTAAATTTCATCTGCATGTGTCAAAATTACAATAAAAGTATTTTTTGTAAAAATTATAAAGGAATGCCAATTATTAATATTAGATTCTTTATTCATTCTTCTTGCAATTAACCATTATATTCCATATGAGCAGCAAGTTTAATTATTTTTAAATTTCATCTTCATGTGTCCATATTACAGTACAAATATTTATTTCTAAATAATATAAAGGAATGCCAATTATTAATATGAGATTCTTTATTCATTCTTCTCGCAATTAAACATTAAATTACATAGGAGCAGCAAGTTTAATTATTTTAAATTTCATCTTCATGTGTCCATATTACAGTACAAATATTTATTTGTAAATAATATAAAGGGATGCCAATTATTAATATGAGATTCTTTATTCATTCTTCTAGCAATTAAAGTTTAAATTACATATGAGCTGCAAGTTTAATTATTTTTAAATTTCATCTTCATGTGTCCATATTACAGCACAAATTATTACTTGTAAATAATAGAAAGGAATGCCAATTATTAATATGAGATTCTTTATTCATTCTTCTTGCAATTAAACATTAAATTACATATGAGTAGCAAGTTTAATTATTTTTAAATTTCATCTTCATGTGTCAATATTACAGTACAAATATTTATTTGTAAATAGTATAAAGGAATGCCAATTATTAATATGAGATTCTTTATTCATTCTTCTAGCAATTAAAGTTTAAATTACATATGAGCTGCAAGTTTAATTATTTTTAAATTTCATCTTCATGTGTCCATATTACAGCACAAATTATTACTTGTAAATAATAGAAAGGAATGCCAATTATTAATATGAGATTCTTTATTCATTCTTCTTGCAATTAAACATTAAATTACATAGGAGCAGCAAGTTTAATTATGTTAAAATTTCATCTTCATGTCTCCATATTACAGTACAAATATTTATTTTTAAATAATATAAAAGAATACCAATTATTAATATGAAATTCTTTATTCATTCTTCTCGCAATTAAACATTAAATTACATCTGAGCAGCAAGTTTAATTATTTTTAAATAACATCTTAATAAGTACACATTCTAGTAAAAATATGTATAGAAACCAGCGTAGCATTCAAGCATTTTCGTGTCAAGGAGGTGTTGGTTTACTTCCATATCGATTGATTACAGCCCAGAGTGAAGGTTTGAAAAACTAAGTGTGTCTAACAGTTTCTCTACACATGTCTATTAAGTTGTATAGTTATCATGTGAAGTTTATTCTAAAATTTAATTTAAAAAATAAATGCAAGTTTTCAAAATCCGTTAACAACAACAGAAAATTTAATAAAAACGTGTCATTCAATGATATAATATGTGCCTATAGCAATCAGCGTAGCATTCAAGCATTTCCTTGTGACGGAGGTGTTGCTTTACTTCCGTATCGATTGATTTCGGTCCGAAGTGAAGGTTTGAAGAACTAAGTGTGTATAACATTGTCTGTACACATGTCTATTCAGTTAAGTAGGAATCTCAAGAAGTTTATTTTGAAAGGTAATTTAAAGGAAAATTTAAAAAACTTAATTCTTAATTTTTGAAATTTAAAATCGATTTATTTAAAAAAAATTAAGAAAGCTTTCGTAATAGGAACGAAGACAGATTATGATTTTTACATCTCTAAGCTGATTAAATGTTTACATTAATCGGACGACTATCCCCGTCTTTGTTATTTATAATAACTAGTTTTTGCAGTTTTAATATTACGAACAAGTAATGTTTTTTAACACCTTTTAATCAAACCGTCAATTTTAGACTAAAGATACGATGATAAATTTGGTTTTATCAGCCTTCTTATTCTGTCTGTAAATTTAAAAATAAAATTAAAAATAAATAAAATGAATTGAAATTAAAGTCCATTTTTGCTACTTCCGGTTTCCAGCAGTTACACTCTCACTCACCCCTCTCTTTATTTATCTCCATAACTCTCTTTTTCTCTCTCTATGTATGTAATGCAGGCCAAGGGGAAATAACGAAGACACTTTACAGCTGATTGACTTAAATTGACTTCCGGAATTTAAATAATATTGGTAAATTAAACAAAAAAATCGTTATAAAATTAATAAAAACAAATGAATATGCGTGTAAAATTCGAAAATTGATTTTTATATCGATATGCTAAAATTAAAATAAAATTGGAAACGAATGAAAGGTTCTATTGGACCTGAAATGGTTGGTGATCGACTTTCGATTTGTGTTCGTTAATAGATTATAATTAGTAAACGATAATCGAATTGGAACAGGAATACATTTACAACTTTAATAAAACTTAAGTGGTGGGGACCGATTTTCTACTGTTATTCACTAATAAGCTCATCGCTTTTGAAAACTACTCGCTCGTGCTTAAAAAATAATAATAATAATAATAATAATAATAATAATAATAATAATAATAATAAAAGGAATCTGTTTAGTATAAAATCGACCCCCGTCATTTAAATTTAAAACAATATTTAATTCTGTTCGTTTCGTACTAGAGTAACGCATTCTAAAGCTAGGAAGATCAGATCATTACTTAGGAAAAATATACAACGGATCCAACTCAGTTAATTTTAAATTAAGACTTAAATTTATTCGTTTCCTACTACGATTACGTGTTTCGATGTTAGGGGGATCAATTTATTACTTAACAACAATAGAAAACAGATCCCCCGCATTTAATATTCTAACATAATATTTAATATCGTTCGTTTCTTACTATGTTTACGTGTTTTAATGCTAGCGAGAATCAGTTTATTACTTAACAACAATATAAAACAGATCCCCCAATTCTTGTAATTTTGAAAGAACATTGACTTCGATTCGCTACGTAATGAGACGTGTATTTGATCGTAGGGGGGTGATTTGTTTGTTACTTGATAACAATAGAAAAACCGATCCCCCTCGACTACAGTCGTAAGAAATGTTTTAATTGTATTCGGTTCGTACTGTATAATTGTTTACTAATTGTATTGCGATTAGTTTTTCACGGGTCAATCTCCGGAATCTTTCGCTCGATCACTGAATATGGGTTATCCTTAAATTAATATGTATTCGTTTACCGGTTTTAGCAATACATTTATCATCTTTCGGGACATGATCGCCCCAGTCTAATGTATAATGGCTGGGCCCTAAATTGTCCGATTAAACAAGCGCCTATGAACACATATTCTGTTTGACCTTCAAGTTGGAAGCGAATTGTGGCCCTAGCCTATAAAGAAGAAAGAAATGTTATAGGTAGATCGAGAAATTAAAAAAAAAAACAATGTGATTCAATGATGTAATAAGCGCCTATAGCAATCAGCGTAGCATTCAAGCATTTTCATGTGACGGAGGTGTTGCTGTACTTCCATATCGATTGATTACAGCCCAGAGTGAAGGTTTGAAAAACTAAGTGTGTATAACAGTTTCTCTACACCTGTCTATTTAGTTAAATGGGAATCTCATGAATTTTTTTTTTAAATTGATTAATATAATAAATGCAAGTTTTCTAAATCCGTTAACAACAACAACAAAAACAACAACAAAAAAAAAACCAAAAAACCAAAAAGAAAAACATGTCCTTCAATAATATAATAAGTGCCTATAGCAATCAGCGTAGCATTCAAGCATTTTCATGTAACGGAGATGTTGCTTTACTTCCATATAGATGGACTCCAACTCCGAGCGAAAGCTTTGAAGAAATAAATGCTTATAACAGTTTTACTACACATGTCTATTAATTTAAATCGGATTCTCATGAAGTTTATTTTAAAAGTTAAGTAATAAAATAGATGCAAGTTTTCAACATCCGTTCAAAACAACAACAACAAAAAAAACAAAACAAAAAAAAACATGTCAGTTAATGATATAATAAGTGCCTATAGCAATCAGCGTAGCATTCAAGCATTTTCATTCGACGGAGTTGTTGGTTTACTTCCGTATCGATTGATTACAGCCCAGAGTGAAGGTTTTAAAAACTAAGTGTGTATAACAGTTTCTCTACACATGTCAATGAAGTTAAATAGGTATCATATGAAGTTTATTCTAAAAGATAAATAATAAAATAAATGCAAGTTTTCAAAATCCGTTAACAACAACAAAATATTTAATAAAAACATGTCATTCAATGATATAATATGTGCCTATAGCAATCAGCGTAGCATTCAAGCATTTCAATGTGACGGAGGTGTTGCTCTACTTCCATATCGATTGATTTCGGTCCGGAGCGAAGGTTTGAAGAACTAAGTGTGTATAACATTGTCTGTACACATGTCTATTCAGTTAAGTAGGAATCTTAAGAAGTTTATTTTGAAAGGTAATTTAAAGGAAAATTTAAAAAACTTAATTCTTAATTTTTGAAATTTGAAATCGATTTATTTAAAAAAAAATTAAGCAAGCTTTCGTAATAGGAACGAAGACAAATTATGATTTTTACATCTCTAAGCTGAGTAAATGTTTACATTAATCGGACGACTATCCCCGTCTTTGTTATTTATAATAACTAGTTTTTGCAGTTTTAATATTACGAACAAGTAATGTTTTTTAACACCTTTTAATCAAACCGTCAATTTTAGACAAAAGATACGATGATAAATTTGGTTTTATCAGCCTTCTTATTCTGTCTCTAATTTTAAAAATAAAATTAAAAATAAATAAATTTAAATGAAATTAAAATCCATTTTTGCTACTTCCGGTTTCCAGCAGTTACACTCTCACTCACCCCTCTCTCTATTTGTCTATATGACTCTCTTTTTCTCTCTCTATGTATGTAATGCACGCCAAGGGGAATAATGAAGACCCTTTACAGCTGATTGACTTAAATTGACTTCCGGAATTTAAATAATATTGTTAAATTAAACATAAAAATCGTTTTAAAATTAATAAAACCAAATGAATATGCGTGTAAAATTCGAAAATTGATTTTTATATCGATATACTAAAATTAAAATAAAATTGGAAACGAATGAAAGGTTCTATTGGACCTAAAATAGTTTGTGATCGACTTTCGATCTGTAGTCTTTAATAAATTATAATTAGTAAACGATAATCGAATTGGAAAGGAATACATTGAAAGCTTTAATAAAACTGAGCGCGTGGGGACCGATTTTCTACTGTTATTCACTAATAAGCTCATCGCTCGTGAAAATTAATCGCTCGTACTTAAAAAATAATAATAGTAATAAAAGCAATCAGTTTAGTATAAAATCGATCCCCCTCATTTAATTTTAAAACAATATTTAATTCTATATGTTTCGTACTACTTTAACGTGTTCCAAAGCTAGGAAGATCAGATAATTAATTAGCAACAATATAAAACGGATCAATCTCATTTAATTTTAAATTAAGACTTAAATTTATTCGTTTCCTGCTACGTTTACGTGTTTCGACGATAGGGGGATCAATTTATTACTTACCAACAATAGAAAACAGATCCCCCGCATTTAAGTTTCTAACGTCATATTTAATGCCGTTCGTTTCTTGCTATGTAGACGTGTTTTAATGCTAGAGAAAATCAGTTTATTACTTAACAACAATATAAAACAGATCCCCCAACTCTTTTAATTGTAAAAGAACATTGACTTCTATTCGCTAAGTGTGTATAACAGTTTCTCTACACATATCTATTAAGTTAAATAGGAAGCTCATGAAGTTTATTTTAAAAGTTAATTTATAAAATAAATGCAAGCTATCAACATCCGTTCACAACAACAACAATAACAACAACAACAACAAAAAAACAAACAAACATGTGATTCAATGATATAATAAATGCCTATAGCTATCAGCGTAGCATTCAAGCATTTTCATGTGACGGATGTGTTCCATTATGTCCATATCGATTGATTATAGCCCAGAGTGAATTATCGAAAAACTAAGTGTGTATAACAGTTTCTGTACACATGTCTATTCAGTTACATAGGAATCTCAAGAAGTTTATTTTAAAAGGTAATTTAAAGGAAAACTTAAAATAGTTAATTCTTAATTTTTGAAATTTAAATTCGATTTATTTATTAAAATAAAAAAAAATATTTCGTAATATGAACGAAGACAAATATCATGTGTAAATCTCTAAGCTGAGGAAACATTTATATTGATTGGACGATTATCCCCGTCTTTGTTATTTTTAATAACTAGTTTCTGCCGTTTAAATATTACGAACATGTTGTTTTCTTTTATTAACAACTTTTAATCGAACCGTTGATTTTTGACAACAGATACGATAAGAAATGTGCTTTCATCAGACTTGATATTCTGTCTGTAATTTAAAAAATACAAATTAAAAATAAATTAAATAAAATGAAACTGAAGTCCATTTTTGCTACTTCCGGTTTCTTACAGTTACTCTCTCACACACACCCCTCCCTCTATTTGTCTATATGACTCTCTTTTTCTCTCTCTATGTATGTAATGCACGCCAAGGGGGAATAATGAAGAACCTTTAAAGATGATTGACTAAAATTGACTTCCGGGATAAATAAACAGTAAATTACATGTCCAAATTAGTTTGTTTATTTTTAAATTAAGTCTTGATATGTCCGTATTTAAGTACGGTTATTTATTTATAAACAATATACAGGAATAAAAGGTGTTTTTTTATTGGATTCTAAGTTCGTTCAACTAGTAAATAAACAGTAACTTCATGTGAGGAACAACTTTAATTGTTGTTGAATTCCATCTTAATATGTCCATGGTCCAGTTAAAAATATTTCTTTATTTACAATATAAAGGAATATATATTAATTTGAATGAGAATCTTTATTCATTATTCAAGCGAGTAAATATTAAATTACACATGAAGAAGTACTTTAAATAATTTTAAATTCCATCTTAATATGTCCATTACTACAGTAACATTTATTTTTTTACAAATAATATGAAGGAATGCCAATTATTAATATGAGATTCTTTATTCATTCTTCTAGCAATTAAAGTTTAAATTACATATGAGCAGCAAGTTTAATTATTTTTAAATTTCATCTTCATGTGTCAATATTAAAGTACAAATATTTATTTGTAAATAATATAAAGGAATGCCAATTATTAATATGAGATTCTTTATTCATTCTTCTAGCAATTAAAGTTTAAATTACATATGAGCTGCAAGTTTAATTATTTTTAAATTTCATCTTCATGTGTCAATATTAAAGTACAAATATTTATTTCTAAATAATATAAAGGAATGCCAATTATTAATATTAGATTCTTTATTCATTCTTCTTGCAATTAAACTTTAAATTACATATGGGCAGCAGGCTTAATTATTTTTAAATTTCATCTTCATGTGTCCATATTACAGTACAAATATCTATTTGTAAATAATATAAAGTAATGCCAATTACTAACATTAGATTCTTTAATCAAATTCTTCTAGCAATTAAACATTAAATTACATATGAGCAGCAAATTTAATTATTTTTAAATTTCATCATCATGTGTCTATATTGCAATATAAGTATTTATTTGTAAATAATATAAAGGAATGCCAATTATTAATATTAGATTCTTTATTCATTCTTCTTGCAATTAAACATTAAATTACATATGAGCAGCAAGTTTAATTATTTTTAAATTTCATCTTCATGTCTCCATATTACAGTACAAATATTTATTTTTAAATAATATAAAAGAATACCAATTATTAATATGAAATTCTTTATTCATTCTTCTCGCAATTAAACATTAAATTACATCTGAGCAGCAAGTTTAATTATTTTTAAATTTCATCTTCATGTGTCAATATTAAAGTACAAATATTTATTTGTAAATAATATAAAGGAATGCCAATTATTAATATGAGATTCTTTATTCATTCTTCTAGCAATTAAACTTTAAATTACATATGAGCAGCAAGTTTAATTATTTTTAAATTTCATCTTCATGTGTCAATATTAAAGTACAAATATTTATTTGTAAATAATATAAAGGAATGCCAATTATTAATATGAGATTCTTTATTCATTCTTCTAGCAATTAAAGTTTAAATTACATATGAGCTGCAAGTTTAATTATTTTTAAATTTCATCTTCATGTGTCCATATTACAGTACAAATATTTATTTGTAAATAATATAAAGGAATGCCAATTATTAACATGAGATTCTTTATTCATTCTTCTTGCAATTAAACATTAAATTACATAGGAGCAGCAAGTTTAATTATGTTAAAATTTCATCTTCATATCTCCATATTACAGTACAAATATTTATTTTTAAATAATATAAAAGAATACCAATTATTAATATGAAATTCTTTAGTCATTCTTCTCGCAATTAAACATTAAATTACATCTGAGCAGCAAGTTTAATTATTTTTAAATAACATCTTAATAAGTACACATTCTAGTAAAAATATGTATAGAAACCAGCGTAGCATTCAAGCATTTTCGTGTCACGGAGGTGTTGGTTTACTTCCATATCGATTGATTACAGCCCAGAGTGAAGGTTTGAAAAACTAAGTGTGTCTAACAGTTTCTCTACACATGTCTATTAAGTTGTATAGTTATCATGTGAAGTTTATTCTAAAATTTAATTTAAAAAATAAATGCAAGTTTTCAAAATCCGTTAACAACAACAGAAAATTTAATAAAAACGTGTCATTCAATGATATAATATGTGCCTATAGCAATCAGCGTAGCATTCAAGCATTTCCTTGTGACGGAGGTGTTGCTTTACTTCCGTATCGATTGATTTCGGTCCGAAGTGAAGGTTTGAAGAACTAACTGTGTATAACATTGTCTGTACACATGTCTATTCAGTTAAGTAGGAATCTCAAGAAGTTTATTTTGAAAGGTAATTTAAAGGAAAATTTAAAAAACTTAATTCTTAATTTTTGAAATTTAAAATCGATTTATTTAAAAAAAATTAAGAAAGCTTTCGTAATAGGAACGAAGACAGATTATGATTTCTACATCTCTAAGCTGATTAAATGTTTACATTAATCGGACGACTATCCCCGTCTTTGTTATTTATAATAACTAGTTTTTGCAGTTTTAATATTACGAACAAGTAATGTTTTTTAACACCTTTTAATCAAACCGTCAATTTTAGACTAAAGATACGATGATAAATTTGGTTTTATCAGCCTTCTTATTCTGTCTGTAATTTTAAAAATAAAATTAAAAATAAATAAATTTAAATGAAATTAAAGTCCATTTTTGCTACTTCCGGTTTCCTGCAGTTACACTCTCACTCACCCCTCTCTCTATTTGTCTATATGACTCTCTTTTTCTCTCTCTATGTATGTAATGCAGGCCAAGGGGAAATAACGAAGACCCTTTACAGCTGATTGACTTAAATTGACTTCCGGAATTTAAATAATATTGGTAAATTAAACAAAAAAATCGTTTTAAAATTAATAAAACCAAATGACTATGCGTGTAAAATTCGAAAATTGATTTTTATATCGATATACTAAAATTAAAATAAAATTGGAAACGAATGAAAGGTTCTATTGGACCTAAAATGGTTGGTGATCGACTTTCGATTTGTGTTCGTTAATAGATTATAATTAGTAAACGATAATCGAATTGGAACAGGAATACATTTACAACTTTAATAAAACTTAAGTGGTGGGGACCGATTTTCTACTGTTATTCACTAATAAGCTCATCGCTTTTGAAAACTACTCGCTCGTACTTAAAAAATAATAATAATAATAATTATAAAATGAATCTGTTTAGTATAAAATCGACCCCCCTCATTTAAATTTAAAACAATATTTAATTCTGTTCGTTTCGTACTAGAGTAATGCATTCTAAAGCTATGAAGATCAGATCATTACTTAGGACAAATATACAACGGATCCAATTCAGTTAATTTTAAATTAAGACTTAAATTTATTCGTTTCCTGCTACGTTTTCGTGTTTCGACGATAGGGGGATCAATTTATTACTTACCAACAATAGAAAACAGATCCCCCGCATTTAAGTTTCTAACGTCGTATTTAATGCCGTTCGTTTCTTGCTATGTAGACGTGTTTTAATGCTAGGGAGAATCAGTTTATTAATTAACAACAATATAAAACAGATCCCCCAACTCTTTTAATTGTAAAAGAACATTGACTTCTATTCGCTAAGTGTGTATAACAGTTTCTCTACACATATCAATTAAGTTAAATAGGAAGCTCATGAAGTTTATTTTAAAAGTTAATTAATAAAATAAATGCAAGCTATCAACATCCGTTCACAACAACAACAACAACAACAACAACAAAAAAAACAAACAAACAAACATGTGATTCAATGATATAATAAATGCCTATAGTCATCCGCGTAGCATTCAAGCATTTTCATGCGTCGGATGTGTTCCTTTATGTCCATATCGATTGATTATAACCCAGAGTGAATTATCGAAAAACTAAGTGTGTATAACAGTTTCTGTACACATGTCTATTAAGTTAAATTGGAATATCATGAAGTTTATTTTAAAAGTTAATTAATAAAATAAATGCAAGTTTTCAAAATCCGTTAACAACAACAACAACAACAACAACAACAACAACAACAACAACAACAACAACAACAACAACAACAACAACCACAACAAAAAACATGTCATTCAATGACATAATAAGTGTCTATAGCAATCAGCGTTGCATTCAAGCATTTCCATGTGACGGAGGTGTTGGTTTACTTCCATATCGATTGATTACAGCCCAGAGTGAAGGTTTTAAAAACTAAGTGTGTATAACAGTTTCTCTACACATGTCAATGAAGTTAAATAGGTATCATATGAAGTTTATTCTAAAAGTTAATTAATTAAAATAAATGCAAGTTTTCAAAATCCGTTAACAACAACAAAATATTTAATAAAAACATGTCATTCAATGATATAATATGTGCCTATAGCAATCAGCGTAGCATTCAAGCATTTCCTTGTGACGGAGGTGTTGCTTTACTTCCATATCGATTGATTTCGGTCCGGAGTGAAGGTTTGAAGAACTAAGTGTGTATAACATTGTCTGTACACATGTCTATTCAGTTAAGTAGGAATCTCAAGAAGTTTATTTTGAAAGTTAATTTAAAGGAAAATTTAAAAAACTTAATTCTTAATTTTTGAAATTTAAAATCGATTTATTTATAAAAATAAATATACAGCTTTCGTAATATGAACGAAGACACCATATCTTGTCTACATCTCCCAGCTGAGGAAATATTTAAATTGATCGGACGATTATCCACGTCTTTGTTATTTTTAATAACTAGTTATTGCCGTTTTAATATTACGAACAAGTTATTCTTTTTTTTAACACCTGTTAATCGAACAGTTAATTTTTGACAAGAGATAAGATAAGAAAATTGGTTTTTTCAGAGTTTTTATTCTGTCTGTAATTTAAAAAATAAAATTAAAAATAAATAAATTTAAATGAAATTAAAGTCCATTTTTGCTACTTCCGGTTTCCAGCAGTTACACTCTCACTCACCCCTCTCTTTATTTATCTCCATAACTCTCTTTTTCTCTCTCTATGTATGTAATGCAGGCCAAGGGGGAATAATGAAGACCTTTTACAGCTGATTGACTTAAATTGACTTCCGGAATGTAAATAATATTGGTAAATTAAACAAAAAAAATCGTTTTAAAATAAATAAAACCAAATGAATATGCGTGTAAAATTCGAAAATTGATTTTTATATCGATATACTAAAATTAAAATAAAATTGGAAACGAATGAAAGGTTCTATTGGACCTAAAATGGTTGGTGATCGACTTTCGATTTGTGTTCGTTAATAGATTATAATTAGTAAACGATAATCGAATTGGAACAGGAATACATTTGCAACTTTAATAAAACTTAAGCTGTGGGGACCGATTTTCTACTGTTATTCACTAATAAGCTCATCTCTTTTGAAAACTACTCGCTCGTACTTCAAAATAATAATAATAATAATAATAAAAGGAATCTGTTTAGTATAAAATCGATCCCCCTCATTTAATTTTAAAACAATATTTAATTCTATATGTTTCGTACTACTATAACGTGTTCTAAATCTAGGAAGATCAGATAATTAATTAGCAACAATATAAAACGGATCAATGTCATATAATTTTAAATTAAGAATTAAATTTATTCGTTTCCTACTACGATTACGTGTTTCGGTGTTAGGGGGATCAATTTATTACTTAACAACAACAGAAAACAGATCCCCCGCATTTAATATTCTAACATAATATTTAATATCGTTCGTTTCTTACTATGTTTACGTGTTTTAATGCTATCGAGAATCAGTTTATTACTTAACAACAATATAAAACAGATCCCCCAACTCTTGTAATTTTGAAAGAACATTGACTTCGATTCGCTAATTAATGAGACGTGTATTTGATCGTATGGGGGGTGATTTGTTTGTTACTTGATAACAATAGAAAAACCGATCCCCCTCGACTACAGTTGTAAGAAATGTTTTAATTGTATTCGGTTCGTACTGTATAATTGTTTACTAATTGTATTGCGATTTGTTTTTCACGGGTCGATCTCCGGAATCTTTCGCTCGATCACTGAATATGGGTTATCCTTAAAATAATATGTATTCGTTTACCGGTTTTAGCAATACATTTATCATCTTTCGGGACATGATCGCCCCAGTCTGTGTAATGGCTGGGCCCTAAATTGTCCGATTAAACAAGCGCCTATGAACACATATTCTGTTTGACCTTCAAGTTGGAAGCGAATTGTGGCCCTAGCCTATAAAGAAGAAAGAAATGTTATAGGTAGATCGAGAAATTAAAAAAAAAAACCAAAAAAAAAAAAAAAAACAATGTGATTCAATGATGTAATAAGCGCCTATAGCAATCAGCGTTAGCATTCAAGCATTTTCATGTGACGGAGGTGTTGCTGTACTTCCATATCGATTGATTACAGCCCAGAGTGAAGGTTTGAAGAACTAAGTGTGTATAACAGTTTCTCTACACATGTCTATTTATTTAAACGGGAATCTCATGAATTTTTTATTTTAAATTGATTAATATAATAAATGCAAGTTTTCTAAATCCGTTAACAACAACAACAAAAACAACAAAAAAAAAACAAAACCAAAAACCAAAAAGCAAAACATGTCCTTCAATAATATAATAAGTGCCTATAGCAATCAGCGTAGCATTCAAGCATTTTCATGTAACGGAGATGTTGCTTTACTTCCATATAGATGGATTCCAGCTCCGAGCGAAAGCTTTGAAGAAATAAATGCGTATAACAGTTTTACTACACATGTCTATTAATTTAAATCGGATTCTCATGAAGTTTATTTTAAAAGTTAAGTAATAAAATAGATGCAAGTTTTCAACATCCGTTCAAAACAACAACAACAAAAAAAACAAAACAAAAAAAAACATGTCAGTTAATGATATAATAAGTGCCTATAGCAATCAGCGTAGCATTCAAGCATTTTCATTCGACGGAGTTGTTGGTTTACTTCCATATAGATTGAGTACAGCCCGGAGTGAAGGTTTTAAAAACTAAGTGTGTCTAACAGTTTCTCTACACATGTCAATGAAGTTAAATAGGTATCATATGAAGTTTATTCTAAAAGATAATTAATAAAATAAATGCAAGTTTTCAAAATCCGTTAACAACAACAACAACAACAACAACAAAAAACATGTCATTCAATGACATAATAAGTGCCTATAGCAATCAGCGTTGCATTCAAGCATTTCCATGTGACGGAGGTGTTCCTTTATGTCCATATCGATTGATCATAGCCCACAGTGAATTATCGAAAAACTAAGTGTGTATAACAGTATCTGTAAACATGTCTATAAAGTTAAATAAGAATCTCAAGAAGTTTATTTTAAACGTTAATTTAAAAGATAATTTAAAACCTTTAATTCTTAATTTTTGAAATTTAAATTCGATTTATTTATAAAAATTAAAAAAAAAGCTTTCGTAATATGAACGAAGACAACATATCATGTGTAAATCTCTAAGCTGAGGAAACATTTATATTGATCGGACGATTATCCTCGTCTTTGTTATTTTTAATAACTAGTTTCTGCCGTTTAAATATTACGAACAAGTTGTTTTCTTTTATTAACAACTTTTAATCGAACCGTTGATTTTTGACAAAAGATACGATAAGAAATGTGCTTTCATCAGACTTGATATTCTGTCTGTAATTTAAAAAATACAAATTAAAAATAAATAAATTTAAATGAAATTAAAGTCCATTTTGGCTACTTCCGGTTTCTTACAGTTACTCTCTCAGACACACCCCTCCCTCTATTTGTCTATATGACTCTCTTTTTCTCTCTCTATGTATGTAATGCACGCCAAGGGGGAATAATGAAGAACCTTTAAAGATGATTGACTAAAATTGACTTCCGGAAGAAAATAAACAGTAAATTACATGTCCAAACTAGTTTGTTTATTTTTCAAATTAAGTCTTGATATGTCAGTATTTAAGTACGGTTATTTATTTATAAACAATATACAGGAATAAAAGGTGTTTGTTATTGGATTCTAAGTTCGTTCAACTAGTAAATAAACAGTAACTTCATGTGAGGAACAACTTTAATTGTTGTTGAATTCCATCTTAAGATGTCCATGGTCCAGTTAAAAATATTTCTTTATTTACAATATAAAGGAATATATATTATTTTGAATGAGAATCTTTATTCATTATTCAAGCGAGTAAACATTAAATTACACATGAAGAAGTACTTTAAATAATTTTAAATTCCATCTTAATATGTCCATTACTACAGTAACATTTATTTTTTTACAAATAATATAAAGGAATGCCAATTATTAATATTAGATTCTTTATTCAATCTTCTTGCAATTAAACTTTAAATTACATATGAGCAGCAAGTTTAATTATTTTGAAATTTCATCTTCATGTGTCAATATTAAAGTACAAATATTTATTTGTAAATAATATAAAGGAATGCCAATTATTAATATGAGATTCTTTATTCATTCTTCTAGCAATTAAAGTTTAAATTACATATGAGCTGCAAGTTTAATTATTTTTAAATTTCATCTTCATGTGTCCATATTACAGCACAAATTATTACTTGTAAATAATAGAAAGGAATGCCAATTATTAATATGAGATTCTTTATTCATTCTTCTTGCAATTAAACATTAAATTACATATGAGTAGCAAGTTTAATTATTTTTAAATTTCATCTTCATGTGTCAATATTACAGTACAAATATTTATTTGTAAATAATATAAAGGAATGCCAATTATTAATATGAGATTCTTTATTCATTCTTCTAGCAATTAAAGTTTAAATTACATATGAGCTGCAAGTTTAATTATTTTTAAATTTCATCTTCATGTGTCCATATTACAGCACAAATTATTACTTGTAAATAATAGAAAGGAATGCCAATTATTAATATGAGATTCTTTATTCATTCTTCTTGCAATTAAACATTAAATTACATATGAGCAGCAAGTTTAATTATTTTTAAATTTCATCTGCATGTGTCAAAATTACAATAAAAGTATTTTTTGTAAAAATTATAAAGGAATGCCAATTATTAATATTAGATTCTTTATTCATTCTTCTTGCAATTAACCATTATATTCCATATGAGCAGCAAGTTTAATTATTTTTAAATTTCATCTTCATGTGTCCATATTACAGTACAAATATTTATTTCTAAATAATATAAAGGAATGCCAATTATTAATATTAGATTCTTTATTCAATCTTCTTGCAATTAAACTTTAAATTACATATGAGCAGCAAGTTTAATTATTTTGAAATTTCATCTTCATGTGTCAATATTAAAGTACAAATATTTATTTGTAAATAATATAAAGGAATGCCAATTATTAATATGAGATTCTTTATTCATTCTTCTAGCAATTAAAGTTTAAATTACATATGAGCTGCAAGTTTAATTATTTTTAAATTTCATCTTCATGTGTCCATATTACAGCACAAATTATTACTTGTAAATAATAGAAAGGAATGCCAATTATTAATATGAGATTCTTTATTCATTCTTCTTGCAATTAAACATTAAATTACATATGAGTAGCAAGTTTAATTATTTTTAAATTTCATCTTCATGTGTCAATATTACAGTACAAATATTTATTTGTAAATAATATAAAGGAATGCCAATTATTAATATGAGATTCTTTATTCATTCTTCTAGCAATTAAAGTTTAAATTACATATGAGCAGCAACTTTAAATATTTTAAATTTCATCTTCATGTGTCCATATGACAGTACATATATTTATTTGTAAATAATATAAAGGAATGCCAATTATTAATATGAGATTCTTTATTCATTCTTCTAGCAATTAAACTTTAAATTACATATGAGCAGCAACTTTAATTATTTTTAAATTTCATCTTCATGTGTCAATATTAAAGTACAAATATTTATTTGTAAATAATATAAAGGAATGCCAATTATTAATATTAGATTCTTTATTCATTCTTCTTGCAATTAACCATTAAATTCCATATGAGCAGCAAGTTTAATTATGTTTAAATTTCATCTTCATGTCTCCATATTACAGTACAAATATTTATTTGTAAATAATATAAAAGAATACCAATTATTAATATGAAATTCTTTATTCATTCTTCTCGCAATTAAACATTAAATTACATCTGAGCAGCAAGTTTAATTATTTTTAAATAACATCTTAATAAGTACACATTCTAGTAAAAATATGTATAGAAACCAGCGTAGCATTCAAGCATTTTCGTGTCACGGAGGTGTTGGTTTACTTCCATATCGATTGATTACAGCCCAGAGTGAAGGTTTTAAAAACTAAGTGTGTCTAACAGTTTCTCTACACATGTCTATTAAGTTGTATAGTTATCATGTGAAGTTTATTCTAAAATTTAATTTAAAAAATAAATGCAAGTTTTCAAAATCCGTTAACAACAACAAAAAATTTAATAGAAACGTGTCATTCAATGATATAATATGTGCCTATAGCAATCAGCGTAGCATTCAAGCATTTCCTTGTGACTGAGGTGTTGCTTTACTTCCATATCGATTGATTTCGGTCCGGAGTGAAGGTTTGAAGAACTAAGTGTGTATAACATTGTCTGTACACATGTCTATTCAGTTAAGTAGGAATCTCAAGAAGTTTATTTTGAAAGGTAATTTAAAGGAAAAATTAAAAAACTTAATTCTTAATTTTTGTAATTTAAATCTGATTTTTTTAAAAAAAATTAAGAAAGCTTTCGTAATAGGAACGAAGACAGATTATGATTTTTACATCTCTAAGCTGATTAAATGTTTACATTAATCGGACGACTATCCCCGTCTTTGTTATTTATAATAACTAGTTTTTGCAGTTTTAATATTACGAACAAGTAATGTTTTTTAACACCTTTTAATCAAACCGTCAATTTTAGACTAAAGATACGATGATAAATTTGGTTTTATCAGCCTTCTTATTCTGTCTGTAATTTTAAAAATAAAATTAAAAATAAATAAATTTAAATGAAATTAAAGTCCATTTTTGCTACTTCCGGTTTCCTGCAGTTACACTCTCACTCACCCCTCTCTCTATTTGTCTATATGACTCTCTTTTTCTCTCTCTATGTATGTAATGCAGGCCAAGGGGAAATATCGAAGACCCTTTACAGCTGATTGACTTAAATTGACTTCCGGAATTTAAATAATATTGGTAAATTAAACAAAAAAATCGTTTTAAAATTAATAAAACCAAATGACTATGCGTGTAAAATTCGAAAATTGATTTTTATATCGATATACTAAAATTAAAATAAAATTGGAAACGAATGAAAGGTTCTATTGGACCTAAAATGGTTGGTGATCGACTTTCGATTTGCGTTCGTTAATAGATTATAATTAGTAAACGATAATCGAATTGGAACAGGAATACATTTACAACTTTAATAAAACTCAAGTGGTGGGGACCGATTTTCTACTGTTATTCACTAATAAGCTCATCGCTTTTGAAAACTACTCGCTCGTGCTTAAAAAATAATAATAATAATAATAATAATAATAATAATAATAATAATAATAAAAGGAATCTGTTTAGTATAAAATCGACCCCCGTCATTTAAATTTAAAACAATATTTAATTCTGTTCGTTTCGTACTAGAGTAACGCATTCTAAAGCTAGGAAGATCAGATCATTACTTAGGAAAAATATACAACGGATCCAACTCAGTTAATTTTAAATTAAGACTTAAATTTATTCGTTTCCTACTACGATTACGTGTTTCGATGTTAGGGGGATCAATTTATTACTTAACAACAATAGAAAACAGATCCCCCGCATTTAATATTCTAACATAATATTTAATATCGTTCGTTTCTTACTATGTTTACGTGTTTTAATGCTAGCGAGAATCAGTTTATTACTTAACAACAATATAAAACAGATCCCCCAATTCTTGTAATTTTGAAAGAACATTGACTTCGATTCGCTACGTAATGAGACGTGTATTTGATCGTAGGGGGGTGATTTGTTTGTTACTTGATAACAATAGAAAAACCGATCCCCCTCGACTACAGTCGTAAGAAATGTTTTAATTGTATTCGGTTCGTACTGTATAATTGTTTACTAATTGTATTGCGATTAGTTTTTCACGGGTCAATCTCCGGAATCTTTCGCTCGATCACTGAATATGGGTTATCCTTAAATTAATATGTATTCGTTTACCGGTTTTAGCAATACATTTATCATCTTTCGGGACATGATCGCCCCAGTCTAATGTATAATGGCTGGGCCCTAAATTGTCCGATTAAACAAGCGCCTATGAACACATATTCTGTTTGACCTTCAAGTTGGAAGCGAATTGTGGCCCTAGCCTATAAAGAAGAAAGAAATGTTATAGGTAGATCGAGAAATTAAAAAAAAAAACAATGTGATTCAATGATGTAATAAGCGCCTATAGCAATCAGCGTAGCATTCAAGCATTTTCATGTGACGGAGGTGTTGCTGTACTTCCATATCGATTGATTACAGCCCAGAGTGAAGGTTTGAAAAACTAAGTGTGTATAACAGTTTCTCTACACCTGTCTATTTAGTTAAATGGGAATCTCATGAATTTTTTTTTTAAATTGATTAATATAATAAATGCAAGTTTTCTAAATCCGTTAACAACAACAACAAAAACAACAACAAAAAAAAAACCAAAAAACCAAAAAGAAAAACATGTCCTTCAATAATATAATAAGTGCCTATAGCAATCAGCGTAGCATTCAAGCATTTTCATGTAACGGAGATGTTGCTTTACTTCCATATAGATGGACTCCAACTCCGAGCGAAAGCTTTGAAGAAATAAATGCTTATAACAGTTTTACTACACATGTCTATTAATTTAAATCGGATTCTCAGGAAGTTTATTTTAAAAGTTAAGTAATAAAATAGATGCAAGTTTTCAACATCCGTTCAAAACAACAAAAAAAAAAAAAAAAAATGTCATTTAATGATATAATAAGTGCCTATAACAATCAGCGTAGCATTCAAGCATTTTCATTTGACGGAGTTGTTGGTTTACTTCCATATCGATTGATTACAGCCCAGAGTGAAGGTTTTAAAAACTAAGTGTGTCTAACAGTTTCTCTACACATGTCTATTAAGTTGTATAGTTATCATGTGAAGTTTATTCTAAAAGATAATTAATAAAATAAATGCAAGTTTTCAAAATCCGTTAACAACAACAAAATATTTAATAAAAACATGTCATTCAATGATATAATATGTGCCTATAGCAATCAGCGTAGCATTCAAGCATTTCAATGTGACGGAGGTGTTGCTCTACTTCCATATCGATTGATTTCGGTCCGGAGTGAAGGTTTGAAGAACGAAGTGTGTATAACATTGTCTGTACACATGTCTATTCAGTTAAGTAGGAATCTCAAGAAGTTTATTTTGAAAGGTAATTTAAAGGAAAATTTAAAAAACTTAATTCTTAATTTTTGAAATTTAAATTCGATTTTTTTAAAAAAATTAAGAAAGCTTTCGTAATAGGAACGAAGACAGATTATGATTTCTACATCTCCAAGCTGATTAAATGTTTACATTAATCGGACGACTATCCCCGTCTTTGTTATTTATAATAACTAGTTTTTGCAGTTTTAATATTACGAACAAGTAATGTTTTTTAACACCTTTTAATCAAACCGTCAATTTTAGACAAAAGATACGATGATAAATTTGGTTTTATCAGCCTTCTTATTCTGTCTGTAATTTTAAAACTAAAATTAAAAATAAATAAAACGAATTGAAATTAAAGTCCATTTTTGCTACTTCCGGTTTCCAGCAGTTACACTCTCACTCACCCCTCTCTTTATTTCTCTCCATAACTCTCTTTTTCTCTCTCTATGTATGTAATGCAGGCCAAGGGGAAATAACGAAGACCCTTTACAGCTGATTGACTTAAAATGACTTCCGGAATTTAAATAATATTGGTAAATTAAACAAAAAAATCGTTTTAAAATTAATAAAACCAAATGAATATGCGTGTAAAATTCGAAAATTGATTTTGATATCGATATACTAAAATTAAAATAAAATTGGAAACGAATGAAAGGTTCTATTGGACCTAAAATGGTTGGTGATCGACTTTCGATTTGTGTTCGTTAATAGATTATAATTAGTAAACGATAATCGAATTGGAACAGGAATACATTTACAACTTTAATAAAACTTAAGTGGTGGGGACCGATTTTCTACTGTTATTCACTAATAAGCTCATCGCTCGTGAAAATTAATCGCTCGTACTTAAAAAATAATAATAGTAATAAAAGCAATCAGTTTAGTATAAAATCGATCCCCCTCATTTCATTTTAAAACAATATTTAATTCTATATGTTTCGTACTACTTTAACGTGTTCTAAAGCTAGGAAGATCAGATAATTAATTAGCAACAATATAAAACGGATCAATCTCATTTAATTTTAAATTAAGACTTAAATTTATTCGTTTCCTGCTACGTTTACGTGTTTCGACGATAGGGGGATCAATTTATTACTTACCAACAATAGAAAACAGATCCCCCGCATTTAAGTTTCTAACGTGATATTTAATGCCGTTCGTTTCTTACTATTTTCACGTGTTTTAATGCTAGAGAGAATCAGTTTATTAATTAACAACAATTTAAAACAGATCCCCCAACTCTTTTAATTGTAAAAGAACATTGACTTCTATTCGCTAAGTGTGTATAACAGTTTCTCTACACATATCTATTAAGTTAAATAGGAAGCTCATGAAGTTTATTTTAAAAGTTAATTAATAAAATAAATGCAAGCTATAAACATCCGTTCACAACAACAACAACAACAAAAAAACAAAAAAAACAAACAAACATGTGATTCAATGATATAATAAATGCCTATAGTCATCCGCGTAGCATTCAAGCATTTTCATGTGACGGATGTGTTCCTTTATGTCCATATCGATTGATTATAACCCAGAGTGAATTATCGAAAAACTAAGTGTGTATAACAGTTTCTGTACACATGTCTATTAAGTTAAATTGGAATATCATGAAGTTTATTTTAAAAGTTAATTAATAAAATAAATCCAAGTTTTCAAAAACCGTTAACAACAACAACAACAACAACAACAACAACAACAAAAAACATGTCATTCAATGACATAATAAGTGCCTATAGCAATCAGCGTTGCTTTCAAGCATTTCCATGTGACGGAGGTGTTCCTTTATGTCCATATCGATTGATCATAGCCCAAAGTGAATTATCGAAACACTAAGTGTGTATAACAGTATCTGTAAACATGTCTATAAAGTTAAATAAGAATCTCAAGAAGTTTATTTTAAACGTTAATTTAAAAGAAAATTTAAAACCTTTAATTCTTAATTTTTGAAATTTAAATTCGATTTATTTATAAAAATAAATATACAGCTTTCGTAATATGAACGAAGACACCATATCTTGTCTACATCTCCCAGCTGAGGAAATATTTAAATTGATCGGACGATTATCCACGTCTTTGTTATTTTTAATAACTAGTTATTGCCGTTTTAATATTACGAACAAGTTATTTGTTTTTAACACCTGTTAATGGAACCGTTAATTTTTGACAAAAGATAAGATAAGAAAATTGGTTTTTTCAGAGTTTTTATTATGTCTGTAATTTAAAAAATACAAATTAAAAATAAATAAATTTAAATGAAATTAAAGTCCATTTTTGCTACTTCCGGTTTCCTCCAGTCACTCTCTCACTCACTCACCCCTCTCTTCATTTGTCTACATGACTCTCTTTTTCTCTCTCTATGTATGTAATGCACGCCAAGGGGAATAATGAAGAACATTTAAAGATGATTGACTAAAATTGACTTCCGGAATAAATAAACAGTAAATTACATGTCCAAACTAGTTTGTTTATTTTTAAATTAA
Organism: Ascarosepion bandense; assembly: GCA_037127315.1. Classification (NCBI taxonomy): domain Eukaryota; kingdom Metazoa; phylum Mollusca; class Cephalopoda; order Sepiida; family Sepiidae; genus Ascarosepion; species Ascarosepion bandense. Next base: position 25,240 of record JBBBDQ010002797.1, on the reverse strand, counting down.
GTCATGATATGTCCGTATTTAAGTACGGTTATTTATTTATAAACAATATACAGGAATAAAAGGTGTTTTTTATTGGATTCTAAGTTCGTTCAACTAGTAAATAAACAGTAACTTCATGTGAGGAACTACTTTAATTGTTGTTGAATTCCATCTTAATATGTCCATGGTCCAGTTAAAAATATTTCTTTATTTACAATATAAAGGAATATATATTAAGTTGAATGAGAATCTTTATTCATTATTCAAGCGAGTACACATTAAATTACACATGAAGAAGTACTTTAAATAATTTTAAATTCCATCTTAATATGTCCATTACTACAGTAACATTTATTTTTTTACAAATAATATAAAGGAGTGCCAATTCTTAATATGAGATTCTTTATTCATTCTTCTAGCAATTAAACTTTAAATTACATATGAGCAGCAAGTTTAATTATTTTTAAATTTCATCTTCATGTGGCAATAATAAAGTACAAATATTTATTTGTAAATAATATAAAGGAATGCCAATTATTAATATTAGATTCTTTATTCATTCTTCTTGCAATTAAACATTAAATTCCATATGAGCAGCAAGTTTAATTATTTTTAAATTTCATCTTCATGTGTCAATATTACAGTACAAATATTTATTTTTAAATAATATAAAAGAATGCCAGTTATTAATATGAAATTCTTTATTCATTCTTCTCGCAATTAAACATTAAATTACATAGGAGAAGCAAGTTTAATTATTTTAAATTTCATCTTCATGTGTCCATATTACAGTACAAATATTTATTTGTAAATAATACAAAGGGATGCCAATTATTAATATGAGATTCTTTATTCATTCTTCTAGCAATTAAACATTAAATTACATAGGAGCAGCAAGTTTAATTATTTTAAATTTCATCTTCATGTGTCCATATTACAGTACAAATATTTATTTGTAAATAATATAAAGGGACGCCAATTATTAATATGAGATTCTTCATTCATTCTTCTAGCAATTAAACATTAAATTACATATGAGCAGCAAGTCTGATTTTTTTTAAATTTCATCTTCATGTGTCAATATTAAAGTACAAATATTTATTTGTAAATAATATAAAGGAATGCCAATTATTAATATGAGATTCTTTATTCATTCTTCTGGCAATTAAACAATAAATTACATATGAGCAGCAACTTTAAATATTTTAAATTTCATCTTCATGTGTCCATATGACAGTACATATATTTATTTGTAAATAATATAAAGGAATGCCAATTATTAATATGAGATTCTTTATTCATTCTTCTAGCAATTAAACTTTAAATTACATATGAGCAGCAACTTTAATTATTTTTAAATTTCATCTTCATGTGTCAATATTAAAGTACAAATATTTATTTGTAAATAATATAAAGGAATGCCAATTATTAATATTAGATTCTTTATTCATTCTTCTTGCAATTAACCATTAAATTCCATATGAGCAGCAAGTTTAATTATGTTTAAATTTCATCTTCATGTCTCCATATTACAGTACAAATATTTATTTTTAAATAATATAAAAGAATACCAATTATTAATATGAAATTCTTTATTCATTCTTCTCGCAATTAAACATTAAATTACATCTGAGCAGCAAGTTTAATTATTTTTAAATAACATCTTAATAAGTACACATTCTAGTAAAAATATGTATAGAAACCAGCGTAGCATTCAAGCATTTTCGTGTCAAGGAGGTGTTGGTTTACTTCCATATCGATTGATTACAGCCCAGAGTGAAGGTTTGAAAAACTAAGTGTGTCTAACAGTTTCTCTACACATGTCTATTAAGTTGTATAGTTATCATGTGAAGTTTATTCTAAAATTTAATTTAAAAAATAAATGCAAGTTTTCAAAATCCGTTAACAACAACAGAAAATTTAATAAAAACGTGTCATTCAATGATATAATATGTGCCTATAGCAATCAGCGTAGCATTCAAGCATTTCCTTGTGACGGAGGTGTTGCTTTACTTCCGTATCGATTGATTTCGGTCCGAAGTGAAGGTTTGAAGAACTAAGTGTGTATAACATTGTCTGTACACATGTCTATTCAGTTAAGTAGGAATCTCAAGAAGTTTATTTTGAAAGGTAATTTAAAGGAAAATTTAAAAAACTTAATTCTTAATTTTTGAAATTTAAATTCGATTTATTTAAAAAAAATTAAGAAAGCTTTCGTAATAGGAACGAAGACAGATTATGATTTCTACATCTCTAAGCTGATTAAATGTTTACATTAATCGGACGACTATCCCCGTCTTTGTTATTTATATTGACTAGTTTTTGCAGTTTTAATATTACGAACAAGTATTGTTTTTTAACACCTTTTAATCAAACCGTCAATTTTAGACTAAAGATACGATGATAAATTTGGTTTTATCAGCCTTCTTATTCTGTCTGTAATTTTAAAAATAAAATTAAAAATAAATAAATTTAAATGAAATTAAAGTCCATTTTTGCTACTTCCGGTTTCCTGCAGTTACACTCTCACTCACCCCTCTCTCTATTTGTCTATATGACTCTCTTTTTCTCTCTCTATGTATGTAATGCAGGCCAAGGGGAAATAACGAAGACCCTTTACAGCTGATTGACTTAAATTGACTTCCGGAATTTAAATAATATTGGTAAATTAAACAAAAAAATCGTTTTAAAATTAATAAAACCAAATGACTATGCGTGTAAAATTCGAAAATTGATTTTTATATCGATATACTAAAATTAAAATAAAATTGGAAACGAATGAAAGGTTCTATTGGACCTAAAATGGTTGGTGATCGACTTTCGATTTGTGTTCGTTAATAGATTATAATTAGTAAACGATAATCGAATTGGAACAGGAATACATTTACAACTTTAATAAAACTTAAGTGGTGGGGACCGATTTTCTACTGTTATTCACTAATAAGCTCATCGCTTTTGAAAACTACTCGCTCGTACTTAAAAAATAATAATAATAATAATTATAAAATGAATCTGTTTAGTATAAAATCGACCCCCCTCATTTAAATTTAAAACAATATTTAATTCTGTTCGTTTCGTACTAGAGTAATGCATTCTAAAGCTATGAAGATCAGATCATTACTTAGGAAAAATATACAACGGATCCAACTCAGTTAATTTTAAATTAAGACTTAAATTTATTCGTTTCCTGCTACGTTTACGTGTTTCGACGCTAGGGGGATCAATTTATTACTTACCAACAATAGAAAACAGATCCCCCGCATTTAAGTTTCTAACGTCATATTTAATGCCATTCGTTTCTTGCTATGTAGACGTGTTTTAATGCTAGGGAGAATCAGTTTATTACTTAACAACAATATAAAACAGATCCCCCAACTCTTTTAATCGTAAAAGAACATTGACTTCTATTCGCTAAGTGTGTATAACAGTTTCTCTACATATATCAGTTAAGTTAAATAGGAAGCTCATGAAGTTTATTTTAAAAGTTAATTAATAAAATAAATGCAAGCTATCAACATCCGTTCACAACAACAACAATAACAACAACAACAAAAAAACAAACAAACATGTGATTCAATGATATAATAAATGCCTATAGCTATCAGCGTAGCATTCAATCATTTTCATGTGACGGATGTGTTCCATTATGTCCATATCGATTGATTATAGCCCAGAGTGAATTATCGAAAAACTAAGTGTGTATAACAGTTTCTGTACACATGTCTATTCAGTTACATAGGAATCTCAAGAAGTTTATTTTAAAAGGTAATTTAAAGGAATACTTAAATTAGTTAATTCTTAATTTTTGAAATTTAAATTCGATTTATTTATAAAAATTAAAAAAAAAGCTTTAGTAATATGAACGAAGACAACATATCATGTGTAAATCTCTAAGCTGAGGAAACATTTATATTGATCGGACGATTATCCCCGTCTTTGTTATTTTTAATAACTAGTTTCTGCCGTTTAAATATTACGAACAAGTTGTTTTCTTTTATTAACAACTTTTAATCGAACCGTTAATTTTTGACAAAAGATACGATAAGAAATGTGCTTTCATCAGACTTGATATTCTGTATGTAATTTAAAAAAGTACAAATTAAAAATTAAATTAAATAAAATGAAACTGAAGTCCATTTTTGCTACTTCCGGTTTCTTTCAGTTACTCTCTCACACACACCCCTCCCTCTATTTGTCTATATGACTCTCTTTTTCTCTCTCTATGTATGTAATGCACGCCAAGGGGGAATAATGAAGAACCTTTAAAGATGATTGACTAAAATTGACTTCCGGGATAAATAAACAGTAAATTACATGTCCAAACTAGCTTGTTTATTTGTAAATTAAGTCTTGATATGTCCGTATTTAAGTACGGTTATTTATTTATAAACAATATACAGGAATAAAAGGTGTTTTTTTATTGGATTCTAAGTTCGTTCAACTAGTAAATAAACAGTAACTTCATGTGAGGAACAACTTTAATTGTTGTTGAATTCCATCTTAATAGGTCCATGGTCCAGTTAAAAATATTTCTTTATTTACAATATAAAGGAATATATATTAATTTGAATGAGAATCTTTATTCATTATTCAAGCGAGTAAATATTAAATTACACATGAAGAAGTACTTTAAATAATTTTAAATTCCATCTAAATATGTCCATTACTACAGTAACATTTATTTTTTTACAAATAATATAAAGGAATGCCAATTATTAATATGAGATTCTTTATTCATTCTTCTAGCAATTAAACTTTAAATTACATATGAGCAGCAAGTTTAATTATTTTTAAATTTCATCTTCATGTGTCAATATTAAAGTACAAATATTTATTTGTAAATAATATAAAGGAATGCCAATTATTAATAGGAGATTCTTTATTCATTCTTCTAGCAATTAAAGTTTAAATTACATATGAGCTGCAAGTTTAATTATTTTAAATTTCATCTTCATGTGTCCATATTACAGCACAAATTATTACTTGTAAATAATAGAAAGGAATGCCAATTATTAATATGAGATTCTTTATTCATTCTTCTTGCAATTAAACATTAAATTACATATGAGCAGCAAGTTTAATTATTTTTAAATTTCATCTTCATGTGTCAATATTACAGTACAAATATTTATTTTTAAATAATATAAAAGAATGCCAATTATTAATATGAAATTCTTTATTCATTCTTCTCGCAATTAAACATTAAATTACATATGAGCAGCAAGTTTAATTATTTTTAAATTTCATCTGCATGTGTCAAAATTACAATAAAAGTATTTTTTGTAAAAATTATAAAGGAATGCCAATTATTAATATTAGATTCTTTATTCATTCTTCTTGCAATTAACCATTATATTCCATATGAGCAGCAAGTTTAATTATTTTTAAATTTCATCTTCATGTGTCCATATTACAGTACAAATATTTATTTCTAAATAATATAAAGGAATGCCAATTATTAATATGAGATTCTTTATTCATTCTTCTCGCAATTAAACATTAAATTACATAGGAGCAGCAAGTTTAATTATTTTAAATTTCATCTTCATGTGTCCATATGACAGTACATATATTTATTTGTAAATAATATAAAGGAATGCCAATTATTAATATGAGATTCTTTATTCATTCTTCTGGCAATTAAACATTAAATTACATCTGAGCAGCAAGTTTAATTATTTTTAAATAACATCTTAATAAGTACACATTCTAGTAAAAATATGTATAGAAACCAGCGTAGCATTCAAGCATTTTCGTGTCACGGAGGTGTTGGTTTACTTCCATATCGATTGATTACAGCCCAGAGTGAACGTTTGAAAAACTAAGTGTGTCTAACAGTTTCTCTACACATGTCTATTAAGTTGTATAGTTATCATGTGAAGTTTATTCTAAAATTTAATTTAAAAAATAAATGCAAGTTTTCAAAATCCGTTAACAACAACAAAAAATTTAATAGAAACGTGTCATTCAATGATATAATATGTGCCTATAGCAATCAGCGTAGCATTCAAGCATTTCCTTGTGACGGAGGTGTTGCTTTACTTCCATATCGATTGATTTCGGTCCGGAGTGAAGGTTTGAAGAACTAAGTGTGTATAACATTGTCTGTACACATGTCTATTCAGTTAAGTAGGAATCTCAAGAAGTTTATTTTGAAAGGTAATTTAAAGGAAAAATTAAAAAACTTAATTCTTAATTTTTGTAATTTAAATCTGATTTTTTTAAAAAAAATTAAGAAAGCTTTCGTAATAGGAACGAAGACAGATTATGATTTTTACATCTCTAAGCTGATTAAATGTTTACATTAATCGGACGACTATCCCCGTCTTTGTTATTTATAATAACTAGTTTTTGCAGTTTTAATATTACGAACAAGTAATGTTTTTTAACACCTTTTAATCAAACCGTCAATTTTAGACAAAAGATACGATGATAAATTTGCTTTTATCAGCCTTCTTATTCTGTCTGTAATTTTAAAAATAAAATTAAAAATAAATAAAACGAATTGAAATTAAAGTCCATTTTTGCTATTCCGGTTTCCAGCAGTTACACTCTCACTCACCCCTCTCTTTATTTATCTCCATAACTCTCTTTTTCTCTCTCTATGTATGTAATGCAGGCCAAGGGGAAATAACGAAGACCCTTTACAGCTGATTGACTTAAATTGACTTCCGGAATTTAAATAATATTGGTAAATTAAACAAAAAAATCGTTTTAAAATTAATAAAACCAAATGACTATGCGTGTAAAATTCGAAAATTGATTTTTATATCGATATACTAAAATTAAAATAAAATTGGAAACGAATGAAAGGTTCTATTGGACCTAAAATGGTTGGTGATCGACTTTCGATTTGTGTTCGTTAATAGATTATAATTAGTAAACGATAATCGAATTGGAACAGGAATACATTTACAACTTTAATAAAACTTAAGTGGTGGGGACCGATTTTCTACTGTTATTCACTAATAAGCTCATCGCTTTTGAAAACTACTCGCTCGTACTTAAAAAATAATAATAATAATAATTATAAAATGAATCTGTTTAGTATAAAATCGACCCCCCTCATTTAAATTTAAAACAATATTTAATTCTGTTCGTTTCGTACTAGAGTAATGCATTCTAAAGCTATGAAGATCAGATCATTACTTAGGAAAAATATACAACGGATCCAACTCAGTTAATTTTAAATTAAGACTTAAATTTATTCGTTTCCTGCTACGTTTACGTGTTTCGACGCTAGGGGGATCAATTTATTACTTACCAACAATAGAAAACAGATCCCCCGCATTTAAGTTTCTAACGTCATATTTAATGCCATTCGTTTCTTGCTATGTAGACGTGTTTTAATGCTAGGGAGAATCAGTTTATTACTTAACAACAATATAAAACAGATCCCCCAACTCTTTTAATCGTAAAAGAACATTGACTTCTATTCGCTAAGTGTGTATAACAGTTTCTCTACATATATCAGTTAAGTTAAATAGGAAGCTCATGAAGTTTATTTTAAAAGTTAATTAATAAAATAAATGCAAGCTATCAACATCCGTTCACAACAACAACAATAACAACAACAACAAAAAAACAAACAAACATGTGATTCAATGATATAATAAATGCCTATAGCTATCAGCGTAGCATTCAAGCATTTTCATGTGACGGATGTGTTCCATTATGTCCATATCGATTGATTATAGCCCAGAGTGAATTATCGAAAAACTAAGTGTGTATAACAGTTTCTGTACACATGTCTATTCAGTTACATAGGAATCTCAAGAAGTTTATTTTAAAAGGTAATTTAAATGAATACTTAAATTAGTTAATTCTTAATTTTTGAAATTTAAATTCGATTTATTTATAAAAATTAAAAAAAAAGCTTTAGTAATATGAACGAAGACAACATATCATGTGTAAATCTCTAAGCTGAGGAAACATTTATATTGATCGGACGATTATCCCCGTCTTTGTTATTTTTAATAACTAGTTTCTGCCGTTTAAATATTACGAACAAGTTGTTTTCTTTTATTAACAACTTTTAATCGAACCGTTAATTTTTGACAAAAGATACGATAAGAAATGTGCTTTCATCAGACTTGATATTCTGTATGTAATTTAAAAAAGTACAAATTAAAAATTAAATTAAATAAAATGAAACTGAAGTCCATTTTTGCTACTTCCGGTTTCTTACAGTTACTCTCTCACACACACCCCTCCCTCTATTTGTCTATATGACTCTCTTTTTCTCTCTCTATGTATGTAATGCACGCCAAGGGGGAATAATGAAGAACCTTTAAAGATGATTGACTAAAATTGACTTCCGGGATAAATAAACAGTAAATTACATGTCCAAACTAGCTTGTTTATTTGTAAATTAAGTCTTGATATGTCCGTATTTAAGTACGGTTATTTATTTATAAACAATATACAGGAATAAAAGGTGTTTTTTTATTGGATTCTAAGTTCGTTCAACTAGTAAATAAACAGTAACTTCATGTGAGGAACAACTTTAATTGTTGTTGAATTCCATCTTAATAGGTCCATGGTCCAGTTAAAAATATTTCTTTATTTACAATATAAAGGAATACATATTAATTTGAATGAGAATCTTTATTCATTATTCAAGCGAGTAAATATTAAATTACACATGAAGAAGTACTTTAAATAATTTTAAATTCCATCTAAATATGTCCATTACTACAGTAACATTTATTTTTTTACAAATAATATAAAGGAATGCCAATTATTAATATGAGATTCTTTATTCATTCTTCTAGCAATTAAACTTTAAATTACATATGAGCAGCAAGTTTAATTATTTTTAAATTTCATCTTCATGTGTCAATATTAAAGTACAAATATTTATTTGTAAATAATATAAAGGAATGCCAATTATTAATAGGAGATTCTTTATTCATTCTTCTAGCAATTAAAGTTTAAGTTACATATGAGCTGCAAGTTTAATTATTTTAAATTTCATCTTCATGTGTCCATATTACAGCACAAATTATTACTTGTAAATAATAGAAAGGAATGCCAATTATTAATATGAGATTCTTTATTCATTCTTCTTGCAATTAAACATTAAATTACATATGAGCAGCAAGTTTAATTATTTTTAAATTTCATCTTCATGTGTCAATATTACAGTACAAATATTTATTTTTAAATAATATAAAAGAATGCCAATTATTAATATGAAATTCTTTATTCATTCTTCTAGCAATTAAACTTTAAATTACATATGAGCAGCAAGTTTAATTATTTTTAAATTTCATCTGCATGTGTCAAAATTACAATAAAAGTATTTTTTGTAAAAATTATAAAGGAATGCCAATTATTAATATTAGATTCTTTATTCATTCTTCTTGCAATTAACCATTATATTCCATATGAGCAGCAAGTTTAATTATTTTAAATTTCATCTTCATGTGTCCATATGACAGTACATATATTTATTTGTAAATAATATAAAGGAATGCCAATTATTAATATGAGATTCTTTATTCATTCTTCTAGCAATTAAACTTTAAATTACATATGAGCAGCAACTTTAATTATTTTTAAATTTCATCTTCATGTGTCAATATTAAAGTACAAATATTTATTTGTAAATAATATAAAGGAATGCCAATTATTAATATTAGATTCTTTATTCATTCTTCTTGCAATTAACCATTAAATTCCATATGAGCAGCAAGTTTAATTATGTTTAAATTTCATCTTCATGTCTCCATATTACAGTACAAATATTTATTTTTAAATAATATAAAAGAATACCAATTATTAATATGAAATTCTTTATTCATTCTTCTCGCAATTAAACATTAAATTACATCTGAGCAGCAAGTTTAATTATTTTTAAATAACATCTTAATAAGTACACATTCTAGTAAAAATATGTATAGAAACCAGCGTAGCATTCAAGCATTTCCTTGTGACGGAGGTGTTGCTTTACTTCCATATCGATTGATTTCGGTCCGGAGTGAAGGTTTGAAGAACTAAGTGTGTATAACATTGTCTGTACACATGTCTATTCAGTTAAGTAGGAATCTCAAGAAGTTTATTTTGAAAGGTAATTTAAAGGAAAAATTAAAAAACTTAATTCTTAATTTTTGTAATTTAAATTTGATTTTTTTAAAAAAAATTAAGAAAGCTTTCGTAATAGGAACGAAGACAGATTATGATTTTTACATCTCTAAGCTGATTAAATGTTTACATTAATCGGACGACTATCCCCGTCTTTGTTATTTATAATAACTAGTTTTTGCAGTTTTAATATTACGAACAAGTAATGTTTTTTAACACCTTTTAATCAAACCGTCAATTTTAGACTAAAGATACGATGATAAATTTGGTTTTATCAGCCTTCTTATTCTGTCTGTAAATTTAAAAATAAAATTAAAAATAAATAAAATGAATTGAAATTAAAGTCCATTTTTGCTACTTCCGGTTTCCAGCAGTTACACTCTCACTCACCCCTCTCTTTATTTATCTCCATAACTCTCTTTTTCTCTCTCTATGTATGTAATGCAGGCCAAGGGGAATAACGAAGACCCTTTACAGCTGATTGACTTAAATTGACTTCCGGAATCGTAATAATATTGGTAAATTAAACAAAAAAATCGTTTTAAAATTAATAAAACCAAATGAATATGCGTGTAAAATTCGGAAATTGATTTTTATATCGATATACTAAAATTAAAATAAAATTGGAAACGAATGAAAGGTTCTATTGGACCTGAAATGGTTGGTGATCGACTTTCGATTTGTGTTCGTTAATAGATTATAATTAGTAAACGATAATCGAATTGGAACAGGAATACATTTGCAACGTTAATAAAACTTAAGTGGTGGGGACCGATTTTCTACTGTTATTCACTAATAAGCTCATCGCTTTTGAAAACTACTCGCTCGTACTTAAAAAATAATAATAATAATAATAATAATAATAATAATAATAATAATAATAGGAATCTGTTTAGTATAAAATCGACCCCCCTCATTTAAATTTAAAACAATATTTAATTCTGTTCGTTTCGTACTAGAGTAACGCATTCTAAAGCTAGGAAGATCAGATCATTACTTAGGAAAAATATACAACGGATCCAACTCAGTTAATTTTAAATTAAGACTTAAATTTATTCGTTTCCTAATACGTTTACGTGTTTCGATGCTAGGGGGATCAATCTATTACTTAACAACAATAGAAAACAGATCCCCCGCATTTAATTTTCTAACGTAATATTTAATACCGTTCGTTTCTTAATATGTTTACGTGTTTCGATGCCAGGGGGATCAATCTATTACTTAACAACAATAGAAAACAGATCCCCCGCATTTAATTTTCTAACGTAATATTTAATACCGTTCGTTTCTTAATATGTTTAAGTGTTTCGATGCCAGGGGGATCAATCTATTACTTAACAACAATAGAAAACAGATCCCCCGCATTTAATTTTCTAACGTAATATTTAATACCGTTCGTTTCTTAATATGTTTACGCGTTTCGATGCCAGGGGGATCAATCTATTACTTAACAACAATAGAAAACAGATCCCCCGCATTTAATTTTCTAACGTAATATTTAATACCGTTCGTTTCTTAATATGTTTACGTGTTTCGATGCCAGGGGGATCAATCTATTACTTAACAACAATAGAAAACAGATCCCCCGCATTTAATTTTCTAACGTAATATTTAATACCGTTCGTTTCTTAATATGTTTAAGTGTTTCGATGCCAGGGGGATCAATCTATTACTTAACAACAATAGAAAACAGATCCCCCGCATTTAATTTTCTGACGTAATATTTAATACCGTTCGTTTCTTAATATGTTTACGCGTTTCGATGCCAGGGGGATCAATCTATTACTTAACAACAATAGAAAACAGATCCCCCACATTTAATTTTCTAACGTAATATTTAATACCGTTCGTTTCTTAATATGTTTACGCGTTTCGATGCCAGGGGGATCAATCTATTACTTAACAACAATAGAAAACAGATCCCCCGCATTTAATTTTCTAACGTAATATTTAATACCGTTCGTTTCTTAATATGTTTACGCGTTTCGATGCCAGGGGGATCAATCTATTACTTAACAACAATAGAAAACAGATCCCCCACATTTAATTTTCTAACGTAATATTTAATACCGTTCGTTTCTTAATATGTTTAAGTGTTTCGATGCCAGGGGGATCAATCTATTACTTAACAACAATAGAAAACAGATCCCCCGCATTTAATTTTCTAACGTAATATTTAATACCGTTCGTTTCTTAATATGTTTACGCGTTTCGATGCCAGGGGGATCAATCTATTACTTAACAACAATAGAAAACAGATCCCCCAACTCTTTTAATTTTAAAAGAACATTCACTTCTATTCGCTAAGTACTACAATATTGCAAAGTCGGGGATCGATTCTGCATTAAAATCAATATATAAACTGATCCCTCACTTTGTTTTTACGCATTTATATTCTAGATTTATGACGGATGTTCGGAGCTTTAAATTATAATATCGGTGATCGATTCTATACAATAATCACTACATAAACTGATCCCTGACTATGTTACCATGTTGAACTCTGTTGGTATATAACATAAATTTGGGGGATCGATTCTTTATTATAATCAATACATAAACCGATCCCTTTCTTCGTGTCCGTGAGGATATGTTTTCATATAGAAAAGTGGGGGATCGATTCTCTATTACAATCATTACATAAACTGATCCCTCAATTTGTGGGCGTGTTTTTTTTTATGTTTTTACGTTAGATTTACGGCCGGATGTTCAGGGTTTTTGTTCCGATAAAGTGAGGGATTGACTCTGTATTATAATCTATACAAAAACTGATCCCCGACTTTGTGACCATGACGGGGTGATCGATCCTATGTTATAATCAATACATAAACCGATCCCCGACTTTATGACCATTCATGGGGTGATCGATTCTTTATCGTAATCAATACAGAAACTGATCCCCGACTTTGTGACCATGAGGGGTGATCCATTCTTTATTATAATTATTACATAAACTGATCCCCGACTTTGTCGCCATGATGAATCGTTGTTAGTATATAATATAAAAGTCGGGGATTGATTCTTTATTATAATGAATAGATAAACTGATCCCTAACTTTGTGACCATGATTGACTGATGTTACTGCATAATTTTGAGGTCGGGGATCGATTCTACATTAAAATCAATACATAAACTGAACCCTCACTTTGTTTTTACGCATTTATATTCTAGAGTTATGACGGATTTTCGGAGCTTTAAATTATAAAATGGGGGATCGATTCTATACAATAATCACTACATAAACTGATCCCTGACTATGTTACCATGTTGAACTCTGTTGGTATATAATATAAATTTGGGGGATCTATTCTATATTATAATCAATACAAAAACTCATCCCCGACTTTGTGACCATAACGGGGTGATCGATTCTTTATTGTAATCAATACATAAACTGATCCCCGACTTTGTCACCATGATGAATCCTTGTTAGTATATAATATAAAAGTCGGGGATAGATTCTGTATATTAATGAATAGATAAACTGATCCCTCACTTTCTGACCATGATGGACTGATGTTACTACATAATGCAAAGTCGGGGATCGATTCTGTATTAAAATCAATACATAAACTGAACCCTCACTTTGTTTTTACGCATTTAGATTCTACATTTATGACGGATGTTTGGAGCTTTAAGTTATAAAATCGGATATCGATTCTATACAATAATCAGTACATAAACTGATCCCTGACTAGCATTCAAGCATTTCCATGTGACGGAGGCGTTGCTTTACTTCCTTAGCGATTGATTATAGGACAGAGTAAATTGTTGAAAGTCAAGTCTGTCTGTCTGTCTGTCTGTCTGTCTGACTGTCTGTCTATCTATCTATCTATCTATCTATCTATCTATCTATCTATCTATCTATAAAGTGTAAATAAATTAATTTCTAAAATTTTAGCTCAACTTTATTAAAGTTTTTAAAAACAAAAAAGAAAATTTCTTCTCAAGAGCTGCCAACCCGTGGAAGATGTGGAGCGTCAAGGCCGCTTTGAAATATTTATATATTTTTTTTTATTTAAAGTATACATTACTGATTATGAATAAAGAAATAATCCGACAATTTATTAAACTCACCCTACGTTGTCATGGAAACGGAAGGGACTTGGCCAATTGCTAAGGTCGGTCGTCATGGAAACGACCTGAAGACGGCAATTTACTTCACGACATTGAAAGGATATTTTTGGCTTTTTTTTTGTTTTTTGATGGTTTTTTGGTCAGAAAAAAAAAGGCATGAAACAAAACAATCCGGAAAAACCGTTCCGTTTGCAAGAAACTGAATTTATTATTTCAATGTTATTCAAAGGTTGATTTGAAATTTCGTTGAAAGTTTAATTAAAAACAAAAAAAAACAAGAGGAATTTACATTTGCATAATACAAATAAGACAGCCGTTTGTCTTTACGGGTCACCGGCCTTGGTTGGGGGGAAGGACGGAGGTGAGGTGGTGGTGGTGGTGGTGGTGGTGGTGATGTGATTCATTCTATCTTCTTCTCTTTCTTCTTATTCTTTATTCAAATCTAACCTGTGTGTATCAAATTTTCCAAGCCTTCTTTCTGAATCAAATGTTTCCCACGAACTACGTCTCTCTATCTTTTACATGATCATCAGGATCAATGTATCTTTTTCGTTTCCGTCCTTTTCGAAAACATTGTCGTTTTTCAAAGTCCCGACCCATAACATCCGCATCGTCCTTCTGTAGAGCCACGTTTAAGTGAATTCAAATTTTTTCCCTTCATCTTTGATGACATTGTTCATCACTCAGTTCCATATTAAAAACACAGACATCACAAGTCAATACATAAACACTTCTTCTTCTTCTTCTTCTTCTTCTTCTTCTTCTTCTTCTTCTTCTCTTAAGCCATATGTAAACTAGTGGACGTAATGGTTGACGATTAAAAGCTGGCGAAGGTCCTAGTTGCTAATTAATATGTTCATCGTATTAGTCGTGGCTCTCCACGTCTTTCACTTCTTTACAGTTTTAGTGTCGTCCTTACCAATTTCGTTGAAAAAAATCCATTGACCGAGACTCTCTACATGGGTTCCGCCTTCCTATAATTTTTGGCCAACCATCTTTTGGTTAATGTTCAGCGTGAAAAATGAACATGAAAAGCAGGCCGGTCACGTCTCTCCACATGGATCTCTAATTTTTTGACATCGTGCACGGTCGTATCTCTGTGAGATCGTCCATTTGTAGTCTCGAACATGTTCACGTTGCTCCACATCTTCCTATTTTAAATTGCCGCATTGCTTCACGCACCCACACATGCACTCGCTCTCGCACCCGGATGCACATACCGTTGCTCCGGCACATGCGCATTCACTCTCGCACTCACTCTCGCACCAGGATGCACTCTCGCACCCACACATGCACTCGCTCTCGCACCCGGATGCACATACCGTTGCTCCGGCACATGCGCATTCACTCTCGCACTCACTCTCGCACCAGGATGCACTCTCGCACCCACACATGCACTCGCTCTCGCACCCGGATGCATACCAGTTGCTCCGGCACATGCGCATTCACTCTCGCACTCACTCTCGCACCAGGATGCACTTACCCTTGATCCGGCACATGCGCATTCACTCTCGCACCCACACATGCACTCGCTCTCGCACCCGGATGCACATACCGTTGCTCCGGCACATGCGCATTCACTCTCGCACTCACTCTCGCACCAGGATGCACTTAGCCTTGATCCGGCACATGCGCAATCACTCTCGCACCCACACATGCACTCGCTCTCGCACCCGGATGCACAAGCGCATTCACTCTCACAGTTGCGTAAAACATAGTATGGCACAAGGTCTTAGGGTTAGGGTTAGGGTTAGGGTTAAGGCTAGGGTTAGGGTTAGGGTTAGGGTTATTGGTTAGGGTTAGGGTTAGGTTTATGGCTAGGGTTAGGGTTAGTGTTATTGGTTAGGGTTAGGGTTAAGGCTAGGGTTAGGGTTATTGGTTAGGGTTAGGGTTAGGGTTAAGGCTAGGCTTAGGGTTAGGGTTAGGGTTATTGGTTAGGTTTTAGTTGTTTTGGTTAGGGTTAGGGTTAGGGTTATTGGTTAGTGTTTAGTGGTTAGGGTTAGTGTTAGGGTTATTGTTTATGGTTAGGGTTAGGTTTCGGTTTTAGGGTTAGGGTCATTGGTTAGGGTTAGGGTTAGGGTTACGGTTAGGGTTATTGGTTAGGGTTTAGTGGTTAGGGTTAGGGTCAGGGTTATTGTTTAGGGTTAGGGGTTAGGGTTCAGTTTTAGGGTTAGGGTCATTGTTTAGGGTTAGGGTTAGGGTTATTGGTTAGGGTTTAGTGGTTAGGGTTAGGGTTAGGGTTATTGTTTAGGGTTAGGGTTAGGGTTATTGGTTAGGGTTAGGGTCATTTGTTAGGGTTAGGGTGTAGTGGTTAGGTTTAGGGTTAGGGTTATTGTTTAGGGTTAGGGTTAGGGTTAGGGTAATGGGTTAGACAACGATTTCTTCATTAATTAATAAATACCCATATTAACAAAAAAAATTTTATGTCTACATTCGTCGTTTTTAATTTTTAAGAAAAAGTCTTGTTGGAACAAAAACAGAATCAAGTTCGCGATATGAATTGAGATCGCCAGAAAGCGCGACTTTGCGTCCGACTTTCGTCCAACAACGGCAACGCGATCGACTCAGGGGCTAATGCTGACAACCCGATCGCGTGCTGGAACACGCTGCAAGGCGGCTTCTCGATATAGGTCAATGTTTCATTCATGCACTTGTACATAATTTCTTTTGAAGTCGGCCGGACGATTTGAAAGAGATTGTCAAGATCGAGTGCGCCAGTGACTCATTTCGGCCAGGTGTGTACAGCTATCTTCAGTTACTGAAAACACAATATATAGTATGGCACAAGGCTAATACAAAAAATAAAATATAGTCTGTCTATATATAAAAATAAGTGCTTAATATTTTAAATTAAATCAAGTTTTATTAATCAGTTTTTTCTGCCGACGCGTTCCGTTCTTTGAAACATCTTATATACTATTGCACAATTCCAAGACAAAAAAAAACAAAGTCAGGTCTGTCTGTCTGTCTGTCTGTCTATCTGTCTGTCTATCTGTCTATCTATCTATCTATCTATCTATCTATCTATCTATCTATCTATCTATCTGTCTGTCTGTGAAAACATTACTAATTAGTTATTTAATGATATCAAGTTTTACTGATCAAAGTTTATCTGACGCCATGTTCCGTTCTTTGAAACACAAAATATATTATGGCACAAGGCCAATAAAAAAAAAAATCTATAATTCTATCTATCTATCTATCTATATATCTATCTATATTTAAAGTGTAAATAAATTAATGTCTAAAATTTTAGTTCAACTTTATTAAAGTTTTAAAAATAAAAAAAAAGATTTATTCTCAAAAGCTGCCAACCCGTGGAAGATGTGGAGCGTCAAGACCGCTTTGAAATATTTGTATATTTTTTTATTTAAATTATACATTACTTATTATGAATAAAGGAATAATCCGACAATTTATTAAACGCACCCTACGTTGTCATGGAAACGGAAGGGACTTGGCAAATTGCAAACGGCGTCGTCATGGAAACGACCTGAAGACTGGAATTTACTTACCGTCAATGAAAGAATCTTTTGGGGGTTTTTTTTATGGTTTTTTGTCAAAAAAAAAAAAAGGCATGAAACAAAACAATCCGGAAAAACCGTTCCGTTTGCAAAAGAGCTGAATTTATTTCAATGTTATTCAAAGGTTGATTTGAAATTTCGTTGAAAGTTTAATTAAAAACAAAAAAACAAGAGGAATTTACATTTGCATAATACATATAAGACAGCCGTTTGTCTTTACGGGTCACCGGCCTTGGTTGGGGGCGGGGGGAGGACGGAGGTGAGGTGGTGGTGGTGCTGTGATTCATTCTATCTTCTTATCTTTCTTCTTATTCTTTATTCAAATCTAACCTGTGTGTATCAAATTTTCCAAGCCTTCTTTCTGCATCAAATGTTCCCACGAACTACGTCTCTCTATCTTTTACATGATCATCAGTATCAATGTATCTTTTTCGTTTCCGTCCTTTTCGAAAACATAGTCGTTTTTCACAGTCCCGATCCATAACATCCGCATCGTCCTCCTGTAGAGCCACGTTTCAGTGAATTCAAATTTATTTCCTTCATATTTGATGACAGTGTTCAGCACTCAGTTCCAAATTAAAAAGACAGACATCACAAGTCAATACATAAACACTTCTTCTTCTCTTAAACCATATGTAAACTAGTTGACGTAATGGCTGACGATTAAAAGCTGGCGAAGGTCCTAGTTGCTCATTAATATGTATATCGAATTAGTCGTGGCTCTCCGCGTCTTTCACTTCTTTGCAGATTTAGTGTCGTCCTCATACGTCACTTCTAATCAATTTAGTTGCAAAAAAATCCATTGACTGAGACTCTCTACATGGGTTCCGCCTTCCATTATTTTTTGGTAAACCATCTTTTTTCGTTTTACTGTTTTCGAATAAATATTATCGGTCGTGACATGATTGTCCGAGTGTGTCGAATGGCTGGCACTTAATTGTCCGATAAAACAAGCGATTACAAGATGAACCCTTGCTCTGTTAGTGCTTTAAGTCGGAAGCAAATTGTGGCCCTCGCCTATAAAGAGGAAATATATGTAATAGGTACATCGCGAAAAACAAAAAGAACAAAAAAACCACGAGAAAAAAAAACATGTCATAAAATGTTATAATAATTGCCTATATCAATCGGCATAGCATTCAAGCTTTTTCATGTGACGGAGGTGTTGCTTCACTTCCATATCGATTGATTACTGCCCAGAGTGAAGCTTTGGAAAAATAAGTGTGTATAACAGTTTCTCTACACATGTCTATTAAGTAAAATAAGAATCTCCCGTAGTTTATTTTAAACGTTAATTAATAAAATAAATGCAAGTTTTCAAAATCCGTTAACAACAACAACAACAACAACAACAACAACAACAACAACAAAAAACATGTCATTCAATGACATAATAAGTGCCTGTAGCAATCAGCGTTGCATTCAAGCATTTCCATGTGACGTATGTGTTCATTTATGTCCATATCGATTGATCATAGCCCAGAGTGAATTATCGAAAAACTAAGTGTGTATAACAGTATCTGTAAACATGTCTATAAAGTTAAATAAGAATCTCAAGAAGTTTATTTTAAACGTTAATTTAAAAGAAAATTTAAAACCTTTAATTCTTAATTTTTGAAATTTAAATTCGATTTATTTATAAAAATAAATATACAGCTTTCGTAATAAGAACGAAGACACCAAATCTTGGCTACGTCTCCCAGCTGAGGAAATATTTAAATTGATCGGACGATTATCCTCGTCTTTGTTATTTTTAATAACTAGTTATTGCCGTTTTAATATTACGAACAAGTTATTTTTTTTTAACACCTGTTAATCGAACCGTTAATTTTTGACAAAAGATGAGATAAGAAAATTGGTTTTTTCAGAGTTTTTATTATGTCTGTAATTTAAAAAATACAAATTAAAAATAAATAAATTTAAATGAAATTAAAGTCCATTTTTGCTACTTCCGGTTTCCAGCAGTTACACTCTCACTCACCCCTCTCTTTATTTATCTCCATAACTCTATTTTTCTCTCTCTATGTATGTAATGCACGCCAAGGGGGAATAATGAAGAACCTTTAAAGATGATTGACTAAAATTGACTTCCGGGATAAATAAACAGTAAATTACATGTCCAAACTAGTTTGTTTATTTTTAAATTAAGTCTTGATATGTCAGTATTTAAGTACGGTTATTTATTTATAAACAATATACAGGAATAAAAGGTGTTTTTTTATTGGATTCTAAGTTCGTTCAACTAGTAAATAAACAGTAACTTCATGTGAGGAACAACTTTAATTGTTGTTGAATTCCATCTTAATATGTCCATGGTCGAGTTAAAAATATTTCTTTATTTACAATATAAAGGAATATATATTAATTTGAATGAGAATCTTTATTCATTATTCAAGCGAGTAAATATTAAATTACACATGAAGAAGTACTTTAAATAATTTTAAATTCCATCTTAATATGTCCATTACTACAGTAACATTTATTTTTTTACAAATAATATAAAGGAATGCCAATTATTAATATGAGATTCTTTATTCATTCTTCTAGCAATTAAACATTAAATTACATATGAGCAGCAAGTTTAATTATTTTTAAATTTCATCTTCATGTGTCAATATTAAAGTACAAATATTTATTTCTAAATAATATAAAGGAATGCCAATTATTAATATGAGATTCTTTATTCATTCTTCTAGCAATTAAAGTTTAAATTACATATGAGTTGCAAGTTTAATTATTTTTAAATTTCATCTTCATGTGTCAATATTAAAGTACAAATATTTATTTCTAAATAATATAAAGGAATGCCAATTATTAATATTAGATTCTTTATTCATTCTTCTTGCAATTAAACTTTAAATTACATATGAGCAGCAAGTTTAATTATTTTTAAATTTCATCTTCATGTGTCAATATTAAAGTACAAATATTTATTTGTAAATAATATAAAGGAATGCCAATTATTAATATGAGATTCTTTATTCATTCTTCTAGCAATTAAAGTTCAAATTACATATGAGCAGCAAGTTTAATTATTTTTAAATTTCATCTTCATGTGTCAATATTAAAGTACAAATATTTATTTGTAAATAATATAAAGGAATGCCAATTATTAATATGAGATTCTTTATTCATTCTTCTAGCAATTAAAGTTTATATTACATATGAGCTGCAAGTTTAATTATTTTTAAATTTCATCTTCATGTGTCAATATTAAAGTACAAATATTTATTTCTAAATAATATAAAGGAATGCCAATTATTAATATTAGATTCTTTATTCATTATTCTTGCAATTAAACTTTAAATTACATATGAGCAGCAAGTTTAATTATTTTTAAATTTCATCTTCATGTGTCCATATTACAGCACAAATTATTACTTGTAAATAATAGAAAGGAATGCCAATTATTAATATGAGATTCTTTATTCATTCTTCTAGCAATTAAACATTAAATTACATAGGAGCAGCAAGTTTAATTATGTTTAAATTTCATCTTCATGTCTCCATATTACAGTACAAATATTTATTTTTAAATAATATAAAAGAATGCCAATTATTAATATGAAATTCTTTATTCATTCTTCTAGCAATTAAAGTTTAAATTACATATGAGCTGCAAGTTTAATTATTTTTAAATTTCATCTTCATGTGTCCATATTACAGTACAAATATTTATTTTTAAATAATATAAAGGAATGCCAATTATTAACATGAGATTCTTTATTCATTCTTCTTGCAATTAAACATTAAATTACATAGGAGCAGCAAGTTTAATTATGTTAAAATTTCATCTTCATGTCTCCATATTACAGTACAAATATTTATTTTTAAATAATATAAAAGAATACCAATTATTAATATGAAATTCTTTATTCATTCTTCTCGCAATTAAACATTAAATTACATCTGAGCAGCAAGTTTAATTATTTTTAAATAACATCTTAATAAGTACACATTCTAGTAAAAATATGTATAGAAACCAGCGTAGCATTCAAGCATTTTCGTGTCAAGGAGGTGTTGGTTTACTTCCATATCGATTGATTACAGCCCAGAGTGAAGGTTTGAAAAACTAAGTGTGTCTAACAGTTTCTCTACACATGTCTATTAAGTTGTATAGTTATCATGTGAAGTTTATTCTAAAATTTAATTTAAAAAATAAATGCAAGTTTTCAAAATCCGTTAACAACAACAGAAAATTTAATAAAAACGTGTCATTCAATGATATAATATGTGCCTATAGCAATCAGCGTAGCATTCAAGCATTTCCTTGTGACGGAGGTGTTGCTTTACTTCCGTATCGATTGATTTCGGTCCGAAGTGAAGGTTTGAAGAACTAAGTGTGTATAACATTGTCTGTACACATGTCTATTCAGTTAAGTAGGAATCTCAAGAAGTTTATTTTGAAAGGTAATTTAAAGGAAAATTTAAAAAACTTAATTCTTAATTTTTGAAATTTAAAATCGATTTATTTAAAAAAAATTAAGAAAACTTTCGTAATAGGAACGAAGACAGATTATGATTTCTACATCTCTAAGCTGATTAAATGTTTACATTAATCGGACGACTATCCCCGTCTTTGTTATTTATAATAACTAGTTTTTGCAGTTTTAATATTACGAACAAGTAATGTTTTTTAACACCTTTTAATCAAACCGTCAATTTTAGACAAAAGATACGATGATAAATTTGGTTTTATCAGCCTTCTTATTCTGTCTGTAATTTTAAAAATAAAATTAAAAATAAATAAATTTAAATGAAATTAAAGTCCATTTTTGCTACTTCCGGTTTCCAGCAGTTACACTCTCACTCACCCCTCTCTCTATTTGTTTATATGACTCTCTTTTTCTCTCTCTATGTATGTAATGCAGGCCAAGGGGAAATAACGAAGACCCTTTACAGCTGATTGACTTAAATTGACTTCCGGAATTTAAATAATATTGGTAAATTAAACAAAAAAATCGTTTTAAAATTAATAAAACCAAATGAATATGCGTGTAAAATTCGAAAATTGATTTTTATATCGATATACTTAAATTATAGTAAAACTGGAAACGAATGAAAGGTTCTATTGGACCTAAAATAGTTTGTGATCGACTTTCGATCTGTAGTCTTTAATAAATTATAATTAGTAAACGATAATCGAATTGGAAAGGAATACATTGAAAGCTTTAATAAAACTTAAGTGGTGGGGACCGATTTTCTACTGTTATTCACTAATAAGCTCATCGCTCGTGAAAATTAATCGCTCGTACTTAAAAAATAATAATAGTAATAAAAGCAATCAGTATAGTATAAAATCGATCCCCCTCATTTAATTTTAAAACAATATTTAATTCTATATGTTTCGTACTACTTTAACGTGTTCTAAAGCTAGGAAGATCAGATAATTAATTATCAACAATATAAAACGGATCAATATCATTTAATTTTAAATTAAGACTTAAATTTATTCGTTTCCTGCTACGTTTACGTGTTTCGACGATAGGGGGATCAATTTATTACTTACCAACAATAGAAAACAGATCCCCCGCATTTAAGTTTCTAACGTCGTATTTAATGCCGTTCGTTTCTTGCTATGTAGACGTGTTTTAATGCTAGAGAGAATCAGTTTATTAATTAACAACAATTTAAAACAGATCCCCCAACTCTTTTAATTGTAAAAGAACATTGACTTCTATTCGCTAAGTGTGTATAACAGTTTCTCTACACATATCTATTAAGTTAAATAGGAAGCTCATGAAGTTTATTTTAAAAGTTAATTAATAAAATAAATGCAAGCTATCAACATCCGTTCACAACAACAACAACAACAACAACAACAACCCAAAACAAACAAAAATGTGATTCAATGATATAATAAATTCTTATAGTCATCCGCGTAGCATTCAAGCATTTTCATGTGACGGATGTGTTCATTTATGTCCATATCGATTGATCATAGCCCAAAGTGAATTATCGAAAAACTAAGTGTGTATAACAGTATCTGTAAACATGTCTATAAAGTTAAATAAGAATCTCAAGAAGTTTATTTTAAACGATAATTTAAAAGAAAATTTAAAACCTTTAATTCTTAATTTTTGAAATTTAACTTCGATTTATTTATAAAAATAAATATACAGCTTTCGTAATATGAACGAAGACACCAAATCTTGGCTACATCTCCCAGCTGAGGAAATATTTAAATTGATCGGACGATTATCCTCGTCTTTGTTATTTTTAATAACTAGTTATTGCCGTTTTAATATTACGAACAAGTTATTTTTTTTTAACACCTGTTAATCGAACCGTTAATTTTTGACAAAAGATGAGATAAGAAAATTGGTTTTTTCAGAGTTTTTATTACCCAGCCCAGAGTGAAGGTTTGAAAAACTAAGTGTGTCTAACAGTTTCTCTACACATGTCTATTAAGTTGTATAGTTATCATGTGAAGTTTATTCTAAAATTTAATTTAAAAAATAAATGCAAGTTTTCAAAATCCGTTAACAACAACAAAAAATTTAATAAAAACGTGTCATTCAATGATATAATATGTGCCTATAGCAATCAGCGTAGCATTCAAGCATTTCCTTGTGACGGAGGTGTTGCTCTACTTCCATATCGATTGATTTCGGTCCGGAGCGAAGGTTTGAAGAACTAAGTGTGTATAACATTGTCTGTACACATGTCTATTCAGTTAAGTAGGAATCTCAAGAAGTTTATTTTGAAAGGTAATTTAAAGGAAAATTTAAAAAACTTAATTCTTAATTTTTGAAATTTAAATTTGATTTTTTTTAAAAAAAATTAAGAAAGCTTTCGTAATAGGAACGAAGACAGATTATGATTTCTACATCTCTAAGCTGATTAAATGTTTACATTAATCGGACGACTATCCCCGTCTTTGTTATTTATAATAACTAGTTTTTGCAGTTTTAATATTACGAACAAGTAATGTTTTTTAACACCTTTTAATCAAACCGTCAATTTTAGACAAAAGATACGATGATAAATTTGGTTTTATCAGCCTTCTTATTCTGTCTGTAATTTTAAAAATAAAATTAAAAATAAATAAATTTAAATGAAATTAAAGTCCATTTTTGCTACTTCCGGTTTCCAGCAGTTACACTCTCACTCACCCCTCTCTTTATTTATCTCCATAACTCTCTTTTTCTCTCTCTATGTATGTAATGCAGGCCAAGGGGAAATAACGAAGACCCTTTACAGCTGATTGACTTAAAATGACTTCCGGAATTTAAATAATATTGGTAAATTAAACATAAAAATCGTTTTAAAATTAATAAAACCAAATGAATATGCGTGTAAAATTCGAAAATTGATTTTTATATCGATATACTAAAATTAAAATAAAATTGGAAACGAATGAAAGGTTCTATTGGACCTGAAATGGTTGGTGATCGACTTTCGATTTGGTGTTCGTTAATAGATTATAATTAGTAAACGATAATCGAATTGGAACAGGAATACATTTACAACTTTAATAAAACTTAAGTGGTGGGGACCGATTTTCTACTGTTATTCACTAATAAGCTCATCGCTTTTGAAAACTACTCGCTCGTACTTAAAAAATAATAAT